>ONZH01010186.1:0-428903 GCA_900303285.1 Rhinella marina | reverse complement strand
CCTGGGCATGACTGCTTTATTTGAGGGGGCTGACATCCTGGCTTAAGATGCACCATAGCCGGAAACACATCCTGGCTTAAGATGCACCATAGCCAGAAACACAGGGAGTCTTCCAATGTCTGTGTTAGATTTTGCCCACAAATCCTCTGGTACCACCTCAAGAACAGCCTGGTCTACAAGGGTTAATTCTGACAGCTCAGTCTCAGGCAGGGCCAGTGTCGCTATTAGGGGACACAATACTTCTTCTGGGGCCCCAGAATCTACATGGGTCGTGCCATCGGGATCAAAGTGTATGTGGGCTCCCAGTGCTTGTAAAACATCAGTCCCTAAAAGAGGTTCTGGCAGGTTTTCTTTAACTACCAATTGGGTAACAACCGTACTGTCTTTTATCTTTAGTTTTACAGGCTCAGATTCACGAACAAAAACAGTTTCCCCTGTAAATCCCACAGCTGGTACATGCCAAGGGGTTAACTGATGTGGCTGCAAGAAACTCTGGTCTACTACTGTTTTGGCTGCCCCTGTGTCAACCAGGAATGGTACTGCCTTTCTGTTGCCTATGGATACGGGTACATGAAGTTGAGGGCCCTTTTCTTCAGTTTTTTTCAAGCAGTACCGGCACGGGGTTGCCTATTTCCTAGCAGGGGGTGGAAATGGCAGTGGAGGTCTGTTTATCTCCGTTATCAGTGACTTTGGGCACATCCCGTTGCCGGCATGGAGTGTGGCAATCTCATTTTATGTGGCCAGGTTTCCCACAGTTATAGCATCTGAGATCTCTATGGGATGTTTGTTGATGTCCCTGATTGACATATTTGACTGAAGCCCCTGAATTCTTTTTTATGTCCAGTTCTATACCTTTTGCAGCAGCAATCAATTGTGGCAGTGGAGTGACTCGCCACTCAGGTTTACAAGCTTTTAGCTTGGCTTGCAGAGCAGGTCTCAAGCCTTCCATAAATGCGGATGTAAACAATTTTTCACCCATTGGTCCAGTCTGATCCCAACCCATGTCAGTCCAAATGGTCCGCAGTCCAGCTGCATACATCTCTACTGTCTCTTGAGGTGCCTGAACTACGTCTTTTAGATTTATGGAACTCTCATCCTCTTTCCCTTTGCCCATTCCTTGAAAACTCGGACAAACTCTGTTCCTGATGGTAAAGTCTTCTCCCAGTCCTCTAGAGCAGTGATTTTGAACCAGTGTGCCACATGGTCGGGTGTGCCGCGGGGAAAGTTCCCCAAACTATGGTGCCCCCTGTGTTTTGTTCCCCGGCAATGCGCAGCGATGCGCAGTCACGCTTCCTACAGTGTAGGCAATGGCGTAGCTACCGGGGGGCGACGGCTCCGGGCCCAGTGACTCAAAGGGGCCCAGGGAAAATACAAGTGAGCGCTTCCGCAGCGTCAGGTCATAGTGTGCGCGGGCCAGGGAAGAGAGCGGAGCGCGGACCGGAGGGCAGCCGCAGCGCAGAACAGGTAAGAAAGGTTTTTTATTTTTATCTTATGTGGCTGGGTGGGCTGATCTGAGGTCTGATGGGGGCACAATACGCTGATCTGAGGTCTGATGGGAGCACAATATGCAGATCTGAGGTTTGATGGGGCACAATACGCTGATCTGAGGTCTGATGGGGGCACAATACGCTGATCTGAGGTCTGATGGGGCACAATACGCTGATCTAAGGTCTGATGGAGCACAATACGCTGATCTGAGGTCTGATGGGGGCACAATACGCTGATCTAAGGTCTGATGGGGCACAATACGCTGATCTGAGGTCTGATGGGGGCACATTAAGCTGATTTGAGGTCTGATGGGGGCACATTAAGCTGATCTGAGTTCTGATGGGGGCACAATACGCTGATCTGAGGTCTGATGGGGGCACAATATGCAGATCTGAGGTTTGATGGGGCACAATACGCTGATCTGAGGTCTGATGGGGGCACATTAAGCTGATCTGAGTTCTGATGGGGGCACAATACGCTGATCTGAGGTCTGATGGGGGCACAATATGCAGATCTGAGGTTTGATGGGGCACAATACGCTGATCTGAGGTCTGATGGGGGCACAATACGCTGATCTGAGGTCTGATGGGGGCACAATACGCTGATCTGAGGTCTGATGGGGGCACAGTAGGCTGATCTGAGGTCTGATGGGGGCACAATATGCAGATCTGAGGTTTGATGGGGCACAATACGTTGATCTGAGGTCTGATGGGGGGCACAATACGCTGATCTGAGGTCTGATGGGGGCACAGTAGGCTGATCTGAGGTCTGATGGGGGCACAATATGCAGATCTGAGGTTTGATGGGGCACAATACGCTGATCTGAGGTCTGATGGGGGCACAATACGCTGATCTGAGGTCTGATGGGGGGCACAATACGCTGATCTGAGGTCTGATGGGGCACAATACGCTGATCTAAGGTCTGATGGGGCACAATACGCTGATCTGAGGTCTGATGGGGGCACATTAAGCTGATCTGAGGTGCTCCCATTTTCAACCACATATCTATGTGAGCTGGGCTTCTCAAGCTTGACTGCGATAAAAACTAAAAACAGGGAGAGACTGAGAACTGTTGAGGAAGAGCTTCGTGTGTGTCTTTCCACCATTCCTGCCAGGATATCCCTTTTGTGTTCATCGAAACAGGCCCAGGTTTCACACTGAGTGAGTATAAATACATTTAGAATCTATATTATTAACTATATGTATAATATGTACTGTTTTAGTGTCATTTTGTGCCATTTTGGTTGGTGGTGTGCCCCGGGATTTTTTAAGTGTAAAAAGTGTGCCACGGCTCAAAAAAGGTTGAAAATCACTGCTCTAGAGACAAATTGTCAAAAGCCCTCCTCCTATGTTCAGTCAGGAAAGGGTCGACAACCTGATACTGTGATTCCCCTAGTTTCATCAAGTCCTTCTGGTCAGCCCAAGTGGCTCTGTATGTCGCCTGAATCTGCTGTAACATCCTGACAGTGGGCATTAGTTTCATCAGGGGGTCTGGGAGTCTAGTCAGCAGTCCTAATTGGTCTTTAGGACTCCAAGGGTGATATTCTGTCACAGCAACATAGCCACACTGTCCTAATGGTCCTGGGGCTTCGGGAGCCATAAGGGCGGACAGGTCCGTGGTGTCTGGTTTGGGTGTCTGAGCAGGTAGGGTTCTAGTCTTAGTCAATACAGGATAAATGCCTGCTGGTTTCTGGGGTCGACGTGCCCCACAAACCTTACAAGTGTCAGTCCAGTCTGGGTTCTGGTTTCCATAGACATTACACGTCCATCCCTCTGGTCCACTCCTGGGCTCTCTGGTGACTGCATTGGCCAGGGGGTATGGAGGTGGCGTTTCTCCAGACTTCTCACATTGCTGTTTCTGAGTATACAACAATCTGCTTTGCATAACTTCTTCTCTCCACCCTTCAGTTTCAATCTCACGAGCTACCTTTAACCATGTATCAACCACGTCTTCACATCCATGATCCTTTATCCAAGCACAATGAGTCCTCCTGAATCTTCCCCAGACTAGCTTCCTTGGAGCTTCCTCCATAAATCATGGTGCCACCATACTAGTACTCCTAGGGTTAAGATTCCCGTACTTCATCCCTGCCTTCTCCAGCACTCTGTCCACATTCTTCAGACTCTCTTTACCTCCTCTTTCCTTCATCAATGTTTTGGCTGTCTTATAACCTTTCGGTATACTGAAATTATTCCCCATTGCTCTTCAACTGTACCAGAACAACTATAGAAAGTAACAAAATTCAGACGTCTATTTCTCCTCAGTTCAAACAGCTTCCCCACTTCATCAAGTGTGCTTGTTTCTGAGATTTATCATCCTCAGTCCGAACAAAGCTTCCCCGCTATAATTGCATAGCGTACTATGCTCCTGAGATTTCCCTTTCTATAATGTTCTGCAATTAGTCGAGCCCCGCGTTGGTCGCCAAGTTTTGTTGGGGCAAAACCCCCTTCTCTATGATTGCCAGGGGTCCCAATTTAATGTTGGTGAGATCTCATTGAGAAAATTGACACATGCACCTTTGATTAATCAAATTCCCTCTCTGCTTCATTCTACATACGTATACATCTTATAACACTACAGATAATCATAGACAAATCTGGCCCACCACAAGGGGGTGGAAATCAAAACTAATGATTTGATTGGTTAGTCATAAAAGGTAATATTTCCGCTCTATACTAACAAGGTTCTACTAATTAGAAAGTTTCTTATCTCAGAGCTGACATTCTTCAATAGTACATCCTGAAACTAAGAAACCAAAACATAACTCTCCTGGACATCAAACTCTGATAAGAGGGGATGAGAAAACGAGGGGGCGCTAAGGGGGAGCGAGAAAGCGAGTGAGCTGCTTACTTTGGCCTTGTAGCTATCTTATACACAGAAAACTCCCCACATCCTCACACCTGGCTCAGTAATTTTCCACATATGCATAAGATGGAAGACATAGTGTATATAAAATGGATTCTCATCCCTCACAGGCATGATCCGAGATGCCAATGTTCCCAATGTTGGCTCCCTTAAGCAAAGATAAATGTGGGTTGGAGAGAAAAAGGTAATCAATTCTCTGATATGAGTTATGAGCCTCTGAGTAGAAGGTATAGTCCCTTCCTGAGGGGGAAAATTGTCTCCAAACATCCCTGACTACTAGAGTCGTGAGCTTCTGTTTCAGGGCTCTTAATTTCTTTTGGGAGATGTGGGCTTTACCTGAGGAGGAATCCACTGAGGGTTCTAGGGCTACATTTACAGTAGGTCTCCCCCTATAATGCATATTCCCTCCTTAAAGAGGTTGTCCGAGTTATATTTACTTTATCTAATGGGGCTTGTAACTCACAGATGAATACTTTTCTAATGTACAGTCTTCACTTATTCTGCCGTGTTTCCACACAGCCGATGCCGGTCACGTGACCGCTGACGTCATCCACCTGGCTCCTGTGGTGACGTTTCGTGTACAGGCTTCTCCCTGCTTGAGGGAGTGGCCAGGCTCTGTACACCAAACGTCAGAGGCTGGCCATAACGAGGGTAGTGGTGAGTAGGTGTAATTACACCTAACCACCCCATTCATTTCAATGGGAAAGATCGCTCCCATACAAGTCTACGTCGGACCAGCTTTTTTTTTTTTTTTTTTAATAAAATGGTCAAACAGGGGTCTGGGGGAGTGTTTATTTCAATAAAATGTTTTATACTTGTGTGTTTGTATTTTTTTTTACAATACTACAGTTTTAGTAATTATGGCTATCTACAGACGGCCCTGATTACTAATACTGGGTTTAGTGCTTGCCGGTATGGCAGGCCAGCACTAACCCCAACATCTATTACCTCGGCACCCACCGCCACCAGGGGTGCTGGGAAGAGCCGGGTACCCGCAGGACCGGACCTTCTAAATTGAGGGTCTGGCTCTGGGGCGGCTGCAGGCTGGTACCATTAGGCTGGGAAGGGCCAATAACCGTGTCCCTTCCCACCCTGGTAGTGCCAGGCTGCCGCTGCTGGTTGTATCTGGCTGGTGAAGGAAAAAAGGGGGGGACCCCATGCCATTTTTTTTAAAATTATTTAATTATTTTTGTAAAAAAAATGGCGTGGGGTCCCCCCCTTTTTTCCTTCACCAGCCAGATACAACCAGCAGCGGCAGCCTGGCACTACCCGGGTTGGAAGGGACACGGTTATTGGCCCTTCCCAGCCTAATGGTACCAGCCTGCAGCCACCCCAGAGCCAGACCCTCAATTTAGAAGGTCCGGTCCTGTGGGTACCCGGGTCTTCCCGGCACCCCTGGTGGCGGTGGGTGCCGAGGTAATAGATGTTGGGGTTAGTGCTGGCCTGCCATACCGGCAAGCCCTAAGCCCAGTATTAGTAATCAGGGCCGTCTGTAGATAGCCATAATTACTAAAACTGTAGTATTGTAAAAAAAATACACACACAGAAGTATAAAACATTTTATTGAAATAAACACTCCCCCAGACCCCTATTTGACCATTTTATAAAAAAAAAAAAAAAAAGCTGGTCCGACGTAGTCCACCGAATCCGACGTAGTCCTCTGCATTCACGACCCTGAAAAATAGAAAACAAACACACAAACACAGACCACTTACTGCACTGGGATAATACACACAGCGATGTCACTGTACAGGGATAATAAACACAGCGATGTCACTGTACAGAGATAATAAACACAGTGATGTCACTGTACAGGGATAATAAACACAGTGATGTCACCGTACAGGGATAATAAACACAGTGATGTCACAGTACAGGGATAACAAACACAGTGATGTCACAGTACAGAGATAATAAACACAGTGATGTCACCGTACAGGGATAATAAACACAGTGATGTCACAGTACAGGGATAACAAACACAGTGATGTCACCGTACAGGGATAATAAACACAGTGATGTCACCGTACAGGGATAATAAACACAGTGATGTCACCGTACAGGGATAATAAACACAGTGATGTCACAGTACAGGGATAATAAACACAGTGATGTCAAAGTCCAGGGATAATACACACAGTGATGTCACTGTACAGGGATAATAAACCTCAGATCAACACATTGTGCCCCCATCAGACCTCAGATCAGCGTCTTGTGCCCCCATCAGACCTCAGACCAGAGTCTTGTGCCCCCATCAGACCTCAGACCAGCGTCTTGTGCCCCCATCAGACCTCAGACCAGCGTCTTGTGCCCCCATCAGACCTCAGACCAGCGTCTTGTGCCCCCATCAGACCTCAGATCAACACAATGTGCCCCCATCAGAGCTCAGGTCAGCATCTTGCGCCCCCATCAGACCTCAGGTCAGCGTCTTGTGCCCCCGTCAGACCTCAGATCAGCGTCTTGTGCCCCCATCAGACCTCAGATCAACACAATGTGCCTCAACACTCTGCACTTACAAGCATGTAACTGAATTTAATGGCAACTGTGTTTCCCTATTGAAAATGTTTATCAGTGTGTGAATAATAATAATATAACATGTAGCGTAAAAACATTAGCCTAGGGTAGGATCCTGCCTAAAGAGTCTACCTTGTCGCGGTGGCAGGCTTACTAATCTTTTGGGCAAAAAAAGCAGTTGTGATATGCCGTAAAAAAGAAAGATGTAATGTGCTATGTGGAGGCTGCTGCATATTAAGCAAATCTGTAAAGTTTACCCGAAAGGGGGGGGCCCGCGAAATTTGCCTGTAGGGGGCCCCGAAATTCCTGATGGCAGCCCTTGGCGGGGGTGCCGGGTGGCGGACCCCCGCCGATCTGATATTGATGACCTATCCTGAGGATAGGTCATCAATAAATTTAACTTGGAGAACCCCTTTAAAATGAGTTTAGTATCTCTATATGATGACTCTTTTTAATACTAACACTATACTACTATGAAGATATTATGGGTGAGAGGGAGGCCATATCATATCCATTTTTTTCTTCTAAATAGGTATTTATCACGATAAATATCGTTATCGCAATAAATTTCTTAATATCGTTAACACGGTGGGAATACTTTTGATATCGCCCACTGACAGTAGCTGTAGCATGAACACGTCTGTGTGTAGGAGGAGGAAGCGCTAACTATGAAGGGGCATATAAGGGTACTTTCTTTCACACTAGCGCAGTTGCCTGACACAAACGGGAGAATGGCCAGCCCCATTAACAATAATGGGGGACTGCGCTGATTCGGCTGCTATTAAGCAAGAACGCTGGGAATTGGCAGGACAAATACTGCAGAACAGCCTGCCGGATCACCACCACATATGTGAAAGTAGCCTAAGGCAAATTACTGGGAAGGGGCACGTATCTGAGAATACCTTCACTTGTTTGGGTTGAGTTAGAAGCGTGGCCTAGCATGGAAGAAAATTACTGCAGCGCACTACGCACGCCCACGTTGTCCTTATATACTTTTTTCATTATTGGCACTCACTGCTGGTATATATACAATACAGTACACTAATTTTTTAACATGTTTTTACTTTTCAAATATTTTACTCACCCTGCCGTATCGCTGCACGGATCTCATTAAGCTGCTCTGGGCATTTAAACTTCAGATCGGACCATTTCCGCTGGATCTGGCTTGGGGTCCACACAGTGTCGAAACAATGGCGCAAGCCTTGGATCACCTGCTGGATCACCTCCTTTTTATGCTGGTTCGGGTGGCGGTGTGTGCCACCGTAATCCTTGCGGTCCATCAGCCGGATCATGTATTTCAGCTCTTCAGAGCTAAATGATGAGGATCGCCTGGATGCCATTTTCAAAAATTCGCTCTGCCTCTGAGGAGTGCATGCCGCGGCCTGTCGTCGTGCGTGCCTGCGTATTACATAATCGCTAGACAATAGTACGCTGAGGATTCGTACGCAATTTGTACACTCATGCGTACATGTTCAAAGAATTTGCGTACCTTTTAAAACTGAACGTTCGTTATTAGTGCGTGAATATTCGCTAAACGCCACATAATAATGTATATTTTGTACGCAAATTTAACGAATATATTTGTCGAATATACGAATCTTATGAAAAGTTCGATGAATATTCGGCGAATAAAATTTTAAATGATTCGCTCATCTCTAGTGGACACATACCCATTGATTTGAATTTGTGACATGCACTGCTTTGGTCCGTAATGCAATGGCATCCATGTTGCGTTCGTTTTTCACTCAAGATTGGTATGAGTTGCTCCAGAAATTAATTTTCAGCTGAACAACGTCCATGGATTACAGATGACATACAGAGGATAAAAACAGAGACATTTCGACCAAACACTGATCCTTTACAGACATCTTCACGGACACTTTTTTCACGGAGGTGAAACTGACACGAAAATATGACTTGACATAACACGGTGGACCATCACCAGCATGACATGGCTCCCCAAATCATTGCTGGGTGTGGCCTGATAAAAGGGCTATATCAGTAAATGGACAGTACGTCAGCTGATCCTTAACCTTAGGCCTCCTTCACACAAGCGTGACAGATTAGGTCAGGATGCATTAGTGAAATTCGCACCATTTTCCAGGCAAGTTCAGTCAGTTTTATCTGCGATTGTGTTCAGTTTTTTCCGTGCGGGTGCAATGCGTTTTGATGCGTTTTTCACGCGCGTGATAAAAAACTGAAAGTTTACAAACATCTCCTAGCAACCATCAGAGAAAAACGCACTTCATCCGCACTTGCTTCCGGATGCAATGCATTCATGTCTATGGGACCAGGGCTGTGTGAAAAATGCAGAATATAAAACATGCTACATTTTTCACACAACGCAGAACTGATGAGTGAAAAAACTCTCATGTACACTAGAGCTGCAGTTATCGACTATTTTTGTAATTGAGTATACTATCGATTAATACAACAATTGATCGAGTACTCTAATAACAAAAAACTTTGTTTATAAAAAACTTTTCTTTATAAAAACTCATCAGCCCCCCCAGTGCCATCAGGCTCCCCCTAGTGCCATCAGCTGCCCCCCCCCCCGTGCCATCAGTTGTCCCCCAAGTGCCATCAGCTTCCCCCCCAGTGCCATCAGCTTCCACCCCAGTGCCATCAGCTGTCCCCCAGTGCCATCAGCTGTCCCCCAGTGCAACTAGGTGCCCCCCAGTGCCACCAGCTCCCCCCCCCAGTGCCACCAGCTTGCTCCCCAGTGCCACCAGCTCCCCCCCAGTGCCACCAGCTTGCTCCCCAGTGCCACCAGCTTGCCCCCCAGTGCCTTCAGGTGTATCCCAATGCCACCAGCTTGCCACCCAGTGCCACGATCCCCCCCTCCTAGCCATGTCCTCAGTGCCAGTGAAACATAAAACTTACCTTTCTTGTAGGGGCGCCGCTCCACTCCTCCTTCTTTGCCATGCGCTGCACTGCCGGCCTGATGTCGTGCAGTGTCAGGTCATAGGGTACACATACATGCACTATGACGAAGTGTCTGGGCTAAAAGTGCAGCACGCTGGCCGGCGAGTGACCCCGTAGCGGTAATAGCAAGCTCCGCTCCATGGTCACATGACACAAACGAGGATTTTTTATGTCGAATTACTCGATTCCATCGAGTAATCGTTTCAGCCCTAATGTACACAGACCCATTGAATTGAATGGGTCAGGATTCAGTGCGGGTGCTGTACGTTCACTTCACGCATTGCACCCGGGCGGAAAACTTGCTCGTGTGAAAGGGGCCTTATCTTTTCTCTGCCATTTTGGCTAAGATCAAGGACAGCTGCCAGGCTGTGAGGATGGAAAGGCACGAGGAGCCTCCATGGTGGACGGCCAGGGCCTAGTGCTCCGGGCTATGGGACCAGGAGGCAAACGGATCTCATGCCAGGGGGCTGAGTAGTTTGAAAGCCCGAGGTGCAGAAGTGCCCCAGGAGTGGTGACCCTGGGGTGCCCAAACTCACTGGCGGTGGCGGCACATTTGCACAGCACTTCTCTTTCACACTATTTGAGCACACACCTCTCTTTGCCCGGCTTTGGCTCTGCCTGGCCGAACAAAGATGAGGAATTTTTATAATCTTGGCTGAATGACCGCACCATTTTGTCCTAGTCCCTTGCAGGAGCCTTCTGGTCCAGAGGGATTGGGAAGGTTCTGGGGGGCCTATCTTCTTTCGAAGAGGGCCTGCGATGGACCGTATCCTTGGGCACGTTTTTGTGTGGCACTCTGTACGATTTTGTGCACTTGGTGTTAGAAAGAACGCTCCTCGGGCTTTAAAAAAAACAGAAAAAAAAAGTGTGAAAGGGGCCTTATGGTTCATTGTGTGAAAGAGACATTTTTCCTGCATTATTATGCACAAAACCTATCTAGATACAGAAATTTCTAAAATCTAAATTGCATCAAAAAATGACACAATATACAGGACAGAAGGGTTTCTTTCTAAACCCTTTTCAATGACCCTTGGGCCATTTTTCCACTACCTCATTTGCTAAAAATTGTTCCTTTAGAGCAGGGATCAACAACCTTCGGCACTCAAGCTGCTGTGAAACTACAACTTCCAGCATGCAAACATGCAAACATGCTCAGCTGTTCTTCTAACTCCCATAGAAGTGAATGAAGCATTCTGGGAGTTGTAGTTTTTGAACAGCTGGAGTGCCGGAGGTTGCTGATCCCTGCTTTAGAGGGTAGAGTCCTGACCAGGTGTTTACCTCCAGTAGAAGAGGTGATAACCCTAATTAACCCTTACACTCCCAGCGCCGTACATGTACGGCGCTGGGGCGATGCAGGCACATGGCGCCCGCTAGTAAGTGCGGCGGGCGTCATGGCCGGCAAGTCTCTGCTGTTTCTAACAGCAGAGACTTGCCGCTACTTACCCTATCGGCGGCGTCTTCCTGTGACTTTAGATGCCGTGATCACACGTGATCACGGCATCTAGTTGCGTCTGAACCTGGAAGCGTTCGCTTCCGGGTGGTGTACAGACGCCCCGAGTGGCCAATCGGGGTGTCTGTACACCATATGAAAACTGTAATCCTCACCAGCGAGGATTACAGTTTTCATATGGTGTACAGACACCCCGATTGGCCACTCGGGGCGTCTGTACACCACCCGGAAGCGAACGCTTCCAGGTTCAGACGCAACTAGATGCCGTTTTCAAAGTGCAATTCTTATTCTGGCCACTAGATGGCAGGCCAGGATAAGAAATGAGCAATTCTTGGATTTATCTCAGTCTAGTAAATCCCTGATTGCTCATAAAGAAAAGAAAAAAGGCACAATATATTAACTCATATTTGAGCTTTAAAATAGTAAAAAATAAATGAAAAAAAATGTTAAAAATATATAAAAAACAAAAAAGATATAAAAGTTCAAATCACCCCCCTTTCCGTATAATTAAAAAATAAATACCTAAATAACAATAAATATAGACATCATGGGTATCACCGTGACCGAAAACGCCCGTACTTTTAAAATATAAAAAAAAAAATTCCAATATGGCGAATTGTGTGGCGGAAAAAATGTGTCCAAATGTGTCCAAATGGCGATTCGCCGTTTTTTGTCGCTTTTTTTCTAAAAAAAATTAAATAAAAAGTGATCAAAAAGTCTTACACACCCCAGAATGGTATCAATAAAAACTTCAGATCGTCCAGCAAAAAATGAGCCCCCATTCAGCTCCGTACACATAAATACCAAAAAGTTATAGGGGTCAAGATATGACAAGGAAAAAAAAAAAGGGGGGCAACTTTCTAATTATTTTATCACTATCAAAACGCAGGAAAAACTATACATATTAGGTATTGCCTGATTCGTACTGACCAGTAGAATGAAAGTAATGGTTCAGTTTTAATGCACATCGAACGCTGTAAATAAGAAACCCGTAGAACTGTAGCGGAATAGCGTTTTTTTTGCAATTTCACCTGATTTGGAATTTTTTTCCCGCTTCCCACCACACCATATCAAATATTAAATGGTGGCGTTGGAAAGTACAACTTGTCCCGCAAAAAACAAGCCCTCATACAGCTATGTGAACAGAAAAATAAAACAGTTATGGCTGTTTGAAGACAGGGAGCGCAAAACGAAAATGCATAACCGAAAAAACCTCCGGGAGTGAAAGGGTTAAAGGGGTTATCCCATTTTGTACCACCGCCAGGCGCAGCCCCCCCCCGTTGCGCTCATAGAAACTAATGGGAGTGCACTGCGCATGCGCGGCCCGGCTCCCATTGCTGTCGCCGAAAATAGCCGAGCACTGGCCCGGCTATTTTCGTCGGCTCAATAGAAATAAGTAGGAGCCGGGCTGCGCATGCGCGGTGCTCTCCCATTAGTTTCTATTAGTGCAGTGGTGGAAGGCGGCTGCGCCTGGTGGTGGTCGGACCCCGGGAAACCCGGGGTCCTCTAGGCTCAGAGCTCCCCCGCTTCGTTCTCGATATAGGTGCGGGTCCCAGCGGACCCCGCACTTATAAGACAATGGGGGCATATCCTAGCTAGGGTGACCAGACGTCCTCTTTTCCCCGGACATGTCCTACTTTTGGGACCTAAAAAAATGTCCGGGGGGAATTTCAAAATCGTCCGGGATTTTGTTCGACTGCCTCAAACTGTTTGAGGCAGTTGAACAAAATCATTTTAACTGTTAAAATGACCCGAACTTCCCTTTATTATTTTCCGTTATAACATGGTTATAACAGAAAATAATAGTTAAAATGGCCTTTAGGGGTTAAAAATAAAAAAAACTCACCTTTTCCGCTTGTTCGCGCAGCCGGTGTCTTCTTTCTTCTTACCCCTGCAAAAGGACCTTCGGTGACGTCAGCTCGCTCACCACGTGGTGAGCGCGCTGACGTCACCAAAGGTCTTTTTGCAGGGGAAAGAAGAAAGAAGACACCGGCTGCTCGAACAAGTGGAAAAGGTGAGGTTTTTTTTATTATTTTTAACCCCTAAAGGCCACTTTAACTATTATTTTCTGTTATAAGCATGTTATAACGGAAAATAATAATGGGAAGTTCGGGTCCCCATCCCTGGGGTATATGTAATGATCAACGCCCCCTCCCCCCGGAAAAAAAAGGTGTCCTCCATTTAGGAATTTCAGATCTGGTCACCCTAATCCTAGCGATATGCACCCATTGTCAAAGATGGGATAACCCCTTTAAGACTGGGCCCCCTCTTGCCCTGGGCCCCATAGCAGTCGTATGGTCTGCAACTATGGTAGTTATGCCCCTGAAGGTGGGCTCTTATATACAGAGAGGAACCAGACACTTTATTACTGGAAATCTATGCATCAGATCAAAAAGAGAGACAGAGGGACATGGGTTGAAAGAGGAACACTTGTGAGGTCTGCTATAACCTAATAGGTCATATGTGGTTTTTTTCCTGAAAATACATCAGGGCAACAGCCATGGCAACCAATCAAATCACAGCTTTCATTTTCCAATCTGCACTTGAATTGAAAAAAGCTAGAATCTGATTGGTTGCGATTAATCTTCTGCTTCATACATTCGGCGCCAGGAGTCAGAGGACCTCCCTTTTACTGGTCTCATGCTCTCCACCACATCATTCAGTAGTGTCTGTAATCTCTTCCAGCTGTTTTTTTTTTTTTTTTTTTGCCAGGAGCAAACATGGCGGCAGCCGGTCCTACAAGTTAGAGCAGTGACACGTCATGGCTGTACACGTGACTCATGTCACCTGCGCAAGAAGGCGGAAATACAGGATCCGGGAGAAGCAGGCGTTGGGGAGTGTGGTGGAGATAGTCGCTAGGATCGCTGTGCGCTGAGCGGCAGGGTGAGTGCGGGTGCTCCTCTAGATTAACACTTTCATCGGCGTTGTGTACATGCAGATCGGTGTATGTTGCAGTAGTCGGTATTCTGATCTCGTCGTCCATACAGACACAGTGTGATGTGACCATGTCAGCACATTTCTCATTATATTCAGCGATCAGAAAGGATCAGGGATCTCTGATTGTGGCGGTCACATGTGACTGTGTGATGGGGTGGGATGTACTAGTCGCTGTCTCCTCACAGCTGTATATTAGGGGTGTACTATAGGGTCAGTCCTGGAAGTCTTCGCCATATGTCTCTGTATACACGTCTCATTGAATCGGCATAGGCAGCGAGAGCTGTTGGCGCATACATAACAAGGTGAGAACGGAGACCAAGTCATTGACCTCTCATCTGCATGAAAGGGGTTTCATGAGACTAGACTATTGAGGTCTACTCCTTCATACTTCTTGTACTGGATCATTGGGTACCTTACCAAATTGGACTACGTTTACAGGATGTCCAGCTCCCTGATCTGGCGCAAATGGTGGCTGTTGGCTGGACAAAAAGCAGTTGCATGCAATGTTTTCTGTCTGTCCGAAACCTGCGTTTAAGCCAGAAAGCAGCCGGATCACCACTGGACCTCATTGCAGTCGTTGGGGATCCGGTGGTGAAATAGAGGATCTGACAAGCTGCTCTGTACTGCCAGATCTCATAATGGAGATGTGAACGAGGTCTTATAATTATATTTCATTTTGAACCTGTTCACAGTTGCATTTGGAATCTGGTAGCCTGATCCAGCTGAGGATCGGGCTAGTAAACCTCACCATATCCAGCGTTATTGGATATGACCATGACTGTAAAGGGATCCAGTCACTTTCCGGCTGAATCCCGGAATATTTGCCGGGGGGCTGTGGAACTCTTTCAGATCCCGTTATAGTTAATGGGGATCTGGTGGTACATAGTTGTGTCCGATATGTTGAGCTCTGATAGCCTGATCCTGTCCGGAATGAAAACTGCTGCTGTATGGACGGAAGCTGAATAGAAAGAGATCGGAGTCCATAGCAACAACAGTCCATAGCAACTAACTAGAGTGTCCAGCTCTCATAGTAGTTAGGTAAATGAAGCAACGGACAGGTGAGGTGTTGTCGTAGAAAGAAAGCAGCTATGTTCTTCTAACCCTGCACAACCCTATTTCAGTGCAATCCAGTTTTTACATATATTTTTAAGGAATTGCAATAATGTAAGATATGACAGAACATGGATGGCATTTGTGTTGTGGCAGTGGTTTTCACGGACCCATAGACTTCAGCGGGTGTGTTTGGGTCACGTCATTGACCTATTAGGGCATGTCTTCTTGGTTACAGTCAGTGGAAAGTCTCTCATGTGTAAATAAACACACTAAAATCAATGGGTACGTGTCCAGATTCATTGACGTGTGAAGAGGCCTAAGAGTGGAGATTTAGTTAGGGTATGGTCACACAGTCAGGTTTCTGTGTGCAGTTTTGGAAGATTAAACCAGGAATGATTTAAAAAAAAAAAGAGAAGTGGTATCTGCCCTTAGTACTTTCTTTCCTTTTATGAGCCACTCCTGATTTTGGCTGTACCACATTACTATCTGACCAGACTACATAGAGCTTTGGTGTGACATATATGTAATGCTTGTAACTTTAGTAAATGCGTTGTATATCCTTCATTGTAAAAATCAGATTTAGGTGTCCTTAAAGGGGTTCTCTAAGTTAAAATGGCCGCCAGCCACCTGTTCTAGAATGTGAGCAGGACTGGTTGCCTCCACTTGCAGAGCTGCCTGGGAGGTTGAGGCGTGGGTCCACACTACACTTGGGCACTTGCATATACACAGTGGCGTACATAGAGAAGTAAGGTCCCCATAGCTAGGATCAAACCAGGTCCCCACACAGGACAGAAGGGTTTCCATCTAAACCCTGTTCAATAACCCTTGTGCTGTTATTCCACTGCCTCATTTGCTAAAAGTTGTTCCTTTAGAGGGTAAAGTCCTGACCAAGTTTTCACACCCAGTACAAGAGGAGATGATCCCAACTTGCCCCCATAGCTGTCGCATGGTAGTTACACCCCTGCATATACTGTATGTTGGAGAGTGTTCCTGTCAGGCTGCTCAGCCATGTTGGCATATACTAGGCAAGATCGCATCATTACTATCTATTGTAGAGAAATGTAGTGACCCCCTAGTCATCTCTGCAAGGGAAGGCAACCAGTCCTGCTCACATTCTAAAAAAACCCCCCAAAACTATTAAATACAAGAAACTATAAAAATGTGATAACCCATAAAACTATAGTGGATTTTTCTTTTCCCCAGTTCCACCCCATCTGTTTTTTGTTTTTTTGTTTTCCCCCCAGCCTCACACCACATTGTGTAAAATAATAAATGGTGCAGTTAGAAAGTACAACTTGTCCAGCCAAAAAACAAGTCCTCATACGGTTAATTCAAAGGAAAGATAAAAAAGTTATGGCTCCTGGAAGACAGGGAGTAAAAAACAGAAACCCAAAAATGAAAATTGGCTGGGTCCTCAAGGGGTTAGAGTCAGCTCCAAGATTATAGCACGTAGTGTAGGTGCCCCGAAACATAATATCTTTCTTAGGCAAATCCGATCCTCTAACCCTGAGAAATGTGGTGGATTATTTTTATGCAAATTAGGATTTGGGTGCACCAGGGGCAGGGCCACTCTGTTCAGTGCACCTGGCTTTTCCTGAGTCTTTGTTACCAGCTCTGATATCTCAGGGACTGTTAATCCAACAGAGGAGGGGAGGCTCTGGGTGACAAGGCTGACAAATCAGTGGTGCACCAAAAGGAGCACGTCCTGCCCACAATGCACCAAATAAAAGTAAAAAGGGGCATTTCTCAGCATTAGAGGTCCGGCTTTTCACAAGAAAGGTATGGTTGTGTTTCAGGCCACCTACCCTACATGGCGGTATGCTTACTATGAAACCGATTTGGAGGTGACAGACTCCCTTTAAGTAGACATTGTTGTCCTGCCTAGAATTTCTATCGTATCTATCACCGCTTGTGGTGTTATCTTTGTGCATCAGACGTTACCACTTCCACCCAGATAATATTAATGGGTGTCACCAGCATTTGCACACACCGGCAAATAGAAGCTTGCCTCAAATATGTTTTTCATAGTATGGTCTGCAGCCATATTCTTGCCTTCCAAAATACAGGAACCTATGATAAGTCAATGGAGTCCTCTGTTATCTAGTCAGAAATGGATTCAGCATATAAACTATTATTAATGGAAGAGACAGTGCGAATGTGAACAGATCCTAAAGCTGGCCATGCCTTAAATAAATGCTGATTTCAATGTGGCAATGTCAGGTAGATGAAGATCGGCAGCTGGATTTCAACATTCTTGGGCAGATAAGACACTATCTGAGAAGCCTGACTTCCATCTCCTATTGAGCAGTGATTTTCAACCAGTGTGCCTCCAGCTGTTGCAAAACTACAACTCCCACCATGCCCTTCTGTAGGCTGCCTGGGCATGATGGGAGTTGTAGTTTTGCAACAGCTGGAGGCACACTGGTTGAAAATCACTGCTATTGAGAACAGATTCAGGCTTGGTGCAAATTATAGGAGGGGAGGGGGCTTTGGTACAGGAAGAAATGGATGGTTTCTGACCACCCCTGTCAAGTTGCATCTGCATTAGGCCTCACACACAGATGTTGTTGGCTGGTGCCCATTCTGCGGACCGCAATGCCCAGGCACAGACCATCTGCCCGCAGTATGCGGACCCGTTCACTTGAAGTGGGGTCCGCGATCCGCATCCAGCTGTCCACACCGCAAAAAAGTATTGCATGCACTACTTTTTTTGCAGTGTTTAAAGAGTCTTTCCTGAACACTTGATCAGGGATCCATAAGAAAGTGATAGCATTACTAAGAGCGATCACCTGATTGTGTCAGCCTTTCCTATTAACCCCTTTAATAAAACATGTTTGACTCTACAAAATTGCTCTACAAAATTGAGGTAAGGAAACCACTTGAGCCCTTGGTATTTGCACCTTGTCTTGGGCAGGGAAGGTATTACTCATGTAGTTCCCGAGGATGTAGTTGCGCAGCTTTCTGTATCTTGCCAACATGTGACCTTTGGACTATGACTTGAGGGGGTTTGAGATGGTGAGGAGACAACTGAATTTCCTGGTCCTGAGGAGTCTAAATGGAAAATTCCCTGAAAATGATGTGAAATGTGAGTGATCTTGGACTGCCATCATTTTCTAGTACAAGGGTCAGCAACCTTCGGCACTCCAGCTGCTGTGAAACCAAAATTCTCTCTCTCTCTCTCTCTCTCTCTCTCTCTCGTGATCTTTTCACATATATCTGTGATATATTGGAAGATTGTTTAACTTTATTCCGTTAGGGTATGGTTCCATGTAGTGCCTTGCATGTCCACATGCTACTGGTCAACATGGAAGTCTGCACGGTTTCAGATTGACCGCATACCCAAACTGATTATCAGTCAATGAACATTTTGAAAACCCTGCACACTTACATGTCTTAGTGGCTTACGTGGGACCTTTAACCTTAAAAAGAATGACGTGAGGAACAAGAATGGCACCTTACAAGGTGGGGTGGAGCATGATGGAATGCAGCTACATTGAAGGCCAAGAGAGTGTCCTTACTTCCATCTCCCTATTGAGAACAGATTCAGGCTGAGGGGAGGAGGGTTTGGTAGAAGAAGAGATGCCTGACCACACCTGTCAAGTTGTGTCACAAAAGTGCAGTAAACAAAGTCATTAGGTTCCAGTTGTACTGTAGAGTTATTCCCCTAATTGGGTGGAATGACAGGTTTATAGCCTGGGGCAGTGATGCCCAACCTGTGGCCCTCCGGCTGTTGCAGAACTACAACTCCCAGCATGCCCTAATAGCTGTAGGCTGTCCAGGCATGCTGGAAATTGTAGTTTTGCAACAGCTGAAGAGCCACAGGTTGGGCATCCCTGGCCTTCGGTATAATTTGGGCTGTGTAGGTTTCTAAAGCCAAAAACATAAAAGGCTTAGAGCTCATTCAGACGGCCGTATGTTGTCCGCAAAAATGCGGATCCGTTTTTTTGTGGATTACATATTGACCCTTTCACTTCTATGGGCCCTTTTCTTCCATTCCATGGCTCCGCAAAACAAATGAAACACATGTCCTATACTTGTCAGTGAAAATCAGGACATGGCCCCATTGAAGTCTATGGGTCCGCAAAAATACGGAATGCAATCCGTTTTTTTGCGGACATCATACGGCCATCTGAATGAACCCTTATTCTATGTTAGGCTGACAACTTGTAGCTAATGAGAAGCGACAGAAAGGTCCGTAAACTACACTTGATAACTTGATCTAATAATGATTTCCTTTGTTCATAAATTATTAAGCAGGCTTGTGTACAATTTTACCAAGAACTTCAGTTTGCCTGTACAATAGGATGTTGATGTGTAGAATGTTGGCGTTCAGCATGCTATGTAGTCAAATTTAATTAATGGGCATTTTCCAGAGAGACTTTTTTTTTTTTTTTTAAACCGTTAAAACTGAAAAAAAGAAGCATTACTCTCCTCTACCGATTTCCCCAGCTGCTGCTGTTCTTCTCTGTCCTGTCTTGTCTTGACACACTGGAAAAGCCCACTTAGCCAATCTCTGACCTTAGTGGTGACCTGCCTCATACAGTGACTAGCTGTAGGACTTTACTGGCATGTCCAAGACAGGAAGCGTATAGCAGCAGGAAACAGCAGCAGCGGGTGGAGGTGAGTAATGCTTCTTTTTATTTGTAACCCTTTCTGATCTATTTTTATTAGATCTCCCTTTTTAAACCCCTTTAAAGGGAACCTGTCATCAGAACTGTTGACGTTCCCACTGTTCAAGCTGCCAGCTTTCAGAAACTGGATTTGGTGAATTTCAAAATTAGGGTGTTTGTGTGAAAAATAAAAATGTAACTTGGGGAGTCACTGGGGCGTACTGCTGGATGAGGAGGGTCACAGCGTTATCTCCTCTATGCCACCCATCTTGCTCTCGCAGACCTCCCCTGTCTTCCTGATGTCAGCACCTAGCAGTGCGAAAGACCTTGCAGAAGACCTGGTTCTGTCACCAGGATCCTGACATGCGCAGTGAGTGGAGGTGTATACAGCTTGCCTTCTAGCGCTCACTGCGCATGCCCAGGAGATGCAAGGACCACTGTCAGCTGAGGTCAGGATCTTGGCCACAGAACGAGGTCTTCTGTGCTTCGTGAGATTTCGCACTGCCATGTTCTGATGTCCGGAAGTCAAGGCAGGTCTTTGAGAGCAAGTTGGGTATGATAAAGGAGATGACTCTGTGACCGGCCTCCCCCCAGTGACTCCCTGAGCTATGGCTTCATGTCAGTAGGTACATTTTAAAAGGGGGAACATGTCCATAGTTCAATCGGTGCAATCTGATGACAGGTTCCCTTTAATTATTTGACAGATATCAGTCCATTAATAGATGTTATTTTTGTGTTATAGGAAAGATGATTTCAGAAGGTGGCTCGTTTTTCCGGGGCCTGTTAATAGGAGGTGCATTTTGTCTAGTGGTAACTCTTCTTGGACACATTAAGTTGGGCCATGAAGTTGCCACCCCCCATGAACACCATCACATCCAGGCACCTAAGAAGGAGGAAGTTTCCAAGCTTTCAGAGGCAGAACAAATGGAGTTGAGTCAGAGCATGCGGGTCTACTGCATTATCCTTGTCAAGCCGAAAGACCTGAGCCTTTGGGCTGCTGTCAGAACCACATGGAGCAAGCACTGTGACCAGGTTGACTACTACAGCTCCGAACATGTTAAAGTCTTTGAGTCCATCGTTGTAGACAGCAGTGACATGTGGACTATGATGCGGAAAGCTATCCAAATAGCACATGAGAAACATAAACTTGAGTATAACTGGTTTTTCATCGCTCAACCCTCCACTTTTGCCATAATTGAAAATCTGAAGTATTTTCTGTTGAAGAAGGACCCTTTGGAACCTTTCTACATTGGGCATACTGAGAAACATGGAGATTTAGACTATGTTGATTTAGCTGGTGGCATTGTGCTCAGCATCGGGTCAGTAAATCGTCTTATCAGTGTCATGAGTGAACCAGATAAGTGTCCAGAAACGGGTGGTATAATATGGAAGGTCTCCGGAGATAAGCAATTGGCCATGTGCCTAAAGTACAAGGGAGTGGTTGCGGAAAACGCAGAAGACTCCGAGGGGAAGAACGTCTTCAACACCAAATCTGTTGGGACCTTGATTAAAGAAGCCATGGCAAATGATCCTCAAAAAGTGGTTGAAGGCTGTTGCTCAGACATGGCGATCACGTTCAATGGACTCTCTCCAAACCACATGCAGGTTATGATGTACGGCGTGTACAGGCTACGGGCCTATGGGCACAGCTTTAATGACGCGCTGGTCTTCTCGCCACCTCCAAACTCTGATAACGACTGAGGTGTCACAAGTCTTCTCTACAGTAAACCGTTAAGTACACTGTAATGTATGTGTGCTGACATCTACAGACCAGGACCTTGGAAGATACAAATCACGCGCATGGTGGCTATATTTATTTCTCTGAAGAAGACAATGACTGGGAGATAGAACCGGATCTTTGTATATGTGTAATTTACTTTTTCTGTACAGTGTAGAAGCTTCAGTCAGGACTTCCAGATACTTCTTTTATGGCAACTGATTTTACACGGTGATGACTTTTGCACTCAAATTCTATTTTTCTACTTCTCAAAGAACTGGGTTGATATTTTCTGCTTCTTCTTGTACAATTCTTCTAGGCTGCTCCCTATGGGAGAGTGTAAATGTCACCTACATCATGACGGGTGATGATGCCAAACGACATTCCCTGACTACCACGCGACTCAAACTCCATTACCTCATCCACTCAGCTACTTGTGTAACCGTCTCCAGTGACATGCTTCTACTATTTTTAGAAGATGTCTCCGTACCTCAGGCGTTCTCCCAGTAAGACAACTTGTTTATTATCCACAGGATAGACGCTACGTTACTGAGTGGGTTGGGGTCCTGGCTGATCATGAGAACTGGTGCCCATGCTCCCTGTTTGAATGGAGTGTCAGACGTACATCTCCATTCAACTCTTTGGGACTTCTAGAGATGGCTGAGTAAATGTACCCATCTATCTCCGGTAGCCCCGTGGGACGTCAGGGAGTATGCGTGACCGCCGTTCCATTGAAATGGGATCAGAGCCTGACAATCTTATCCGGTATCCACAGGGCAGGGCATAACGTCTTAATGGGACAACCCCTTTAAATAAGAATCCACCCCAATTCCACTAGTGTCTTCATCGCCTCCTGTGGGATGCATAGTAGATACGTTATTTGGGGGTAGAGCATTATGGCAATGCCCTTTTTTTTTTTTTTTTTTTTTTTTTTTTTTTTTTTCACCAGACATGGCTGGATTCCCTGATATGATTCTGGAGCATCCTTTTCTTAGAACTCTACATTGTATTGTCCCTCTGTTATTCCTCCTGAAAATGTAAAAAAATTGAATTGACTGGATGTCACAATTAGTTAGTTTGTCTAGAGGGGATGTGTCTACCATATCTGATACTGGAACTGACTGGAGATGCTTCAGGAGAATGGTAATGCTTAGGCCGGGTTCACATTCTTCGGATCCATCATACAGGATTTTTTTTCATCTAAAACGGATCTCCGGTGGAAACGGGTAAAGCGTTTACAAAATGTGCATAAATGGGCATAACAGATGCTTTAAAATACAGGATCGTTTTTTTCTTGATCTTTCTTTCTGTTCTTCTGACGAACCAGAAGGACAGAAAAATAAACGGTTATGTGAACCCGGCCTTAGTTGTCAACGTATCCGTATATTTCCAGGAGGAACAGTACAATGCAGAGTTGTTAGAATACAACACTTCAGAGTTTATTTCTGGAGAATACAGGAGAGGTGAGGGATCCTCTATATTATAGAGGTCCCGGTGACAGATGAATTATGCTAACATCGGCGGCAGATACTCTCCAAGCTGAGATCATTGGACTGCAGTCGTTTGCTCACGCATTTCCACACCGCGCTGTATGGTAATGGACGCTCTGTATGCATTGAACTCTGTGTACTCAGTGCACTTGATTGTGTGCAAACAGACGAAGCCACAGCCCCTGAGATCTCTGTCAGAGGAAAGCAAATTTTTAGTAATATGATGAATTC
The DNA here is from genome assembly GCA_900303285.1 of Rhinella marina. Classification (NCBI taxonomy): domain Eukaryota; kingdom Metazoa; phylum Chordata; class Amphibia; order Anura; family Bufonidae; genus Rhinella; species Rhinella marina. Next base: position 405,622 of record ONZH01010186.1, on the reverse strand, counting down.
AAGGGAGTCGGTCAAAAATGTTGATTTAGTAATTAAGAGTATTTGGAAACTGATTCACTTTTATATGTAGTTGATATTTTTGGGCCCTGTGATATTGGAGGAGGACATGCAGTTATGTTGTTTTTTTCCTCAGTGTTTTTGTTGGGGGTTTTAATGGGGTGTCCAGATGTTATTTTAAAGTCTGTAGTGAAATATAGAAGTCCATTGTCTTTGTACTCTTTTTTTTTTTTTTTTTTTTTTTTTTTTTTTTTTGGGGGGGGCATGCTCTTGGTATACTTTTTTTGTTGTTGTTTTTTTGTTTGTTTGTTCCACTACCCCCCCCCCCTTAATAGGCTTTTCTAGAGGACTTGAAAAACACCAGAAAAAAAAAAACAAACCCATAAAGTTGTGATAATAACTACAACTTTACTTTTCTTTTTTTTTTCCCCCTGGTATTTTTTACGTGAAAAAAAAAAAAATGCAGTAGGGCCTGTGAATACCTTTGTAGACGTGCTCCTGTGGAAGAACACTGATTTTACTAGGATGGAGAACATGGAGTTATACCACTATACAGAGCTGGATGGTGCTGCGGTGATGACTATAGTGTGCTTGTTGTTAGCATGGCCACCCCGCCTTGAATTGCATCTCGCGTGTGAAGGCGGTGCTAGCCCTGTGACTGCTCTAATAAGGAGGACACCAGGCTACACTGCTACCCCACCCTTATAACTTTTTGGGGTACAAAACCATGGTGCAGCTGTGACACGAGCCCTACTGCATTATATCAGTGGTTTATTAACCTCCATCTTACCGCCAGGTTTCTTTTAAATGGCTCAAAATAAAAAATCCCACCAAAGACTAAAAAATATAAAAAATTCATGTAATGTAGGACTTATACAGCAGTGACTGGAGCTGAAAAAGTTCTGTAGTCTTAAGACCGCCCCCCCCCCCTTAAAAGCGGCAGAGATGGCATTGTACAGCAGTCTCCGTCTGACTGTTAAAGGGGTTGTCCAGGGTATGGCCTCATGCACATGAACGTATTTTGTTTCCGTGTCCGTTCCGTGGTTTGTGTGCTGTCCGCATCAGTATGTCCGTTCCATGGCCCCGCAAAAAAAATAGAACATGTCCTATTCTTGTCCGTTTTGCCTACAAGTATAGACATTGTTACAATGGATCCACAAAAAAAAACTGAAACACGGATGCCATACGGAACGTCATCCGTTGTTTTTTTTTTGTTTGTTTTTTTTGCAGATCCGCAAGAAAAATATGGTTGCCATCTTCCAAAAACAGCACCACACCTGTCCACAGATTGTGTGTGGTATTGCAACTCTGCTCCATTCATGTCTGTAGTGCTCAGCTGCAATACCACACACAACCTGAGGACAGGTGTGGCGCTGTTTTAGTAGGAAAGCAGTCATGGTTTCCTTTTCCTGAACAACCCCTTTAAAGGGATTTTTAAGTGTCTTTTACTGGTGTGGTCTGACACCCAGGACCCACACCAATCAGCAGTTTGAGAAGCCACCAACACTTGCAGTAGCATTGCAGCCTTCTCGAGGCTTACCAAGCACAGTGCCGTACATTGTCTAGCGGCTGTGCTTGGTATTGTGCTCAACCCCATTCACTTTAATGGGGCTGAGCAGTGCCGTGGCCATATGACCGATGAATGTGACCTCATATGGCCTAGGCAATGCTGGAGAAGGCCGTGGTGCTACTGCGACAGCTGATCGGTGGGGGTCCCAGGTGCCGGAGCCCCACCAATCACTTGGAAAACCCCCTTAATAACTGCAGTATATTAGTACCGCCATTATGACCTCACCTTCCAGTGATGATTATGGCCTTTGTTACAGTACTCGTTCTACAGAGCTGAGAAGTAACATGGAAGCGTCGGCCTATTGTTACCAGCATGAATTTTTTTTTTTATATTATTTTATAATGTATAATGAAAAAAATTAATGTTAATGAATTTTGATGATAGATGACTTTATATTCTGTAGGTATTACTTATTAATCTCTCTTCTGAAAAGGGTTGGTGAAAGAAGAAATTAGATTTGACTATAAATTGCTGTTCTGTACAGGACATACTCGTTTACAAGTGTCAGAGTTTTTTTGGTTTATTTGAACACATGACTGAAGGTGCCTGGTAGTAGACGCTTCTCCTCACTTGCTCTATTGAAATGACGTGCATGTTCAGCAGAACTGGAAGGCCACTGATAGCAGATTGGGGGTGGGGTGGGGGTCTGACTGTTGGTATCCTTGACGATGACATGTTTAAGGGGCCTGGCGCATGTGCTACAACCCCTCTGTTGTCTACATTGGCACATCTGACAGTATGTTCTCTACTCAGTGGCAGTAGTGCAGGATGTTACGGCTTCACTTGAATGGGAAGGAGCTTTAAAACCCCAGCTAAGTAGAGAGAATGCAGGTACACTGCCCCATGTAAACGGTGGAGGGGCTGCAGCACTTTCACAAGCATCATGGCCCCCTAAAACAGCGAGTCAGCAGGGGCGCTGAGCGTCTAATCCCCACTGATCTGATATTGATGACCTTTCCCAAGGATAGGCCATCCATAACCTGAACATGGAAAACCTCTTTATATCTGCAAAGTTTTTTTTTTTTTTTTTATGTCTGTCACAGTAGACCCTGTGCTAAGGGAGGACAGAAACAAATGGAAACTATGGGGGAGATTTATCAAGACTGGTGCAAAGGAAAACTGACTTAGTTACCCCTAGCAGCCAATCAGATTGGTCCTTTCATTTTCCAAAGGAGTTCTAAAAAATGAAAGGTGGAATCTGATTGGTTGCTATGGACAATTAAGACAGTTTTCCTTTGCACCAGTTTTGATAAATCCCCCCCCCCCCCTTCTATAACCAACTGTTACAATATCCTAATCATTGGGCTAGATTTCTTAAGATGGGCATATCATATTCCAGTCTTGGTAAATAGACTGCTGGAGTCAGATGTGTCCAAAAAAAGAGCTGCATCTTGTGGCAGTGTATGCGCAGAAAATTCAGATCTATGCTAGCTATGGATTTGAACCATAATTTATGCCAGTTTCTGGTGTAAATGACAAGTAAATATGGCGGGCCGCGGCTGGTCCTGGCGCTTTTTCTTGCAACGTTTGTGGTACGAATCCCAAAGAATCACAAATGTGGCAACTTTTTTTTTTTTTTTTTTTTTACACCACACAAATGGTGTTAATAAATCTACCCCAGTGTCTTTCACGGCCGTACTAAAAGCTGTTGGCCAGTGCTAGGTGTTTTTCAGTTTATATGCTGAGGAGAGATGTTTCCGTATTTCCTGCCCTCATTTGCCGTTACCAGTCCTCACCAAGAACCTCTTAAAGTGACAGGATACAGAAACTACTGTTCAACTACAGCACCCCATCATTCTGCACTCAGTACCCCATAATGAGAAAGTCATAACAGAATCTTTGATAATTTATTGAAAAGAAAAAATTAAAATCTTGCATTGACAAATATTCAGACCCTTTACTCGGTGCCTGGCTTTTTCTCAATCTTGACCAAACTCCTCTCAATTGCTGAACCTCCCCCGCATGATGCTGTCACCACCATGCTTCACTGTAGGGATGGTATTGGGCAGGCGTTGAGCAGTGTCTGGTTTCCTCTAAAAATGACGTTTAGAATTGAAGCCAAAAAAGTTCAATCTTGGTTCATCGGACCAGAGAATCTAGTTTCTCACAGCCGGAGAGTCCTTTGGGTGCTTTTTTTTTTTTAAACATTCCTCTTTTACTGAGGAGAAGCTTCTTTGTAGCCACTCTGCCATAAAGCCCAGTGCTACAGTGATGGTTTACCTTCTGGAAGTTTATCCCATCTACTCAAAGGCTGTTTGGAGGTCAACCAGAGTGACCATTGGTTTCTTGGTCACCTTGCTTACCAAGGCCCTTCTCCCTCTATTACTTAGTTTGGTGGAGTGGCCAGCTCTGGGAAGTGTCATGATTGTTCCAAACTTCTTCCATTTAAGAATTATGGAGGCTGCTGTCCTTTTGGGAACTTTCAGTACAGAAGACATGTTTTTGTACCCTTCTCCAGATCTGTGCCTCCACGCAATCCTGTCTCTGATCTCTATAGGCAGTTCTTCCTTCTCACGGCTTGGTTTCTGCTCTGATATGCATTGACAGCTGTGAGACCTTATATAGATAGAAAGGGTGTGTCTTTCCAAATCATGTCCAATCCACTGAATTTACCACAGGTGGACTCCAATGAAGGCGTAGAAACATCTCAAAGATGATCAAAAGAAATGGGAGGCCAGAGATAAATTTCAGTTATCAGCAATTATTAGCAAAGGGTCTGAATACTTGTAATTGTATTTCTTACTTTTTAATAAAATTGCAAACATTTGTAAAACTCAGATTTCACTTTCTCATTCTGGGGTATTGAGTGCAGATTGATGGGGTGAGAGCTTGGTGTTTTTTTTTTTTTTTTTTTTTACATGCACATGACCACCCAATCACTGGCTCAGTGGTGACGTTATCATGTACAGCATGTGACAGCTGAAGCCAGTGATTGGTTGCAGTGGTCACATGGATATATGTGATGTTATCACTGCAGGGCAAGTGAAGAGAGTCCAGAGGAGACCACCAGTCCGGCGGGAGCTTGAGTAGGTGAATATAGTATTTTGGTTTTTAATCATCTCTGCCAATTTTTTTGCTAAATCCTGAACAACCCTTTTGATAATGTTGTACATCTGACTCCTTGATCTAAAACTGTTGTAGTTGAGTTCAGACACCCCCCCCCCCCCCCTCATATCTTGGATAGAAACCATTTTGACCTACTCTATGGTGATCCTACACAACTGGAAAAGAACACTGGTTGTCTTGAGGAACTGCACATAACCTCTGGAGCCAATCATCTGCATCTGATAAGCGGAAATATTAGAGGTAGCTTCTGAATAATGAATGAACTGGGGAAGTTTTCTGGGTATATATATATTTTTGACTGGTATGTGGATATCTAACAGCATTTCTTGTATAAAAAAAAATATTTGTAATTTTTTTATGGCCTGGAAAATTTTAGACAATTTCTGTATGAATTAAACGCTTATTTTATATTACATGTGCTTTTTATTCCCTTATTGACTCCATTTATTATTAGTATACTTAAAGGGGTTGTCCGAGTTATACTTATTGATGACCTAACCTCAGGATAGGTCATGAAATATCAGATCAGCTGTTTGAAGAGGAGGCGCGCGCCGTGCCAGCGCTGCCTCCTCTTCATTGTTTACCTGCTTGCCGTAACATCAGTAGCGGTGAGAAGGTGTAATTGCACCCAAGCCGTCCCATTCATTTCAATGGGAAGGATCTCTCCTATGCAAGTCTATGGGAACGAGCTACCCCATTGAAATGAATGGGGCAGTTAGGTGTAATTACACCTGCTCACCACTGCGGATGTTACAGCAAGCAGGTAAACAATGAAGAGGAGGCAGCACTGGCACGGCGCGTGCCTCCTCTTCAAACAGCTGATCGGCAGGGGTGCCGGGTGTCTGACCCCCTACCAATCTGATATTGATGATCTATCCTGAGGCTAGGTTATCAATAAATATAACTCGGACAACCCCTTTAAGAAAATATATATTTTTCCCAGAGTTAAACTCTGTCAGAGATGCATTCACGATTCTGACTTCAGAGCTGAAATCTCCCAACATCGAGCAAACGCTAGTTACTTAGGCAATCCCAATCTTTCAACAGGTTCAAAAATCATTGGTGTCTAATCACGATCTGCTGCCGACAAACAAGGAGTCTATATGGGGACGAGCAATGGCATTAGTGATCATTTCTCCCCATACAGTGGAGAAGATCGCTGGATGTAATGGCATTGGTATCCTCCGCTGACGTGCAGATGATTGATGAGAAGGAAGACTTCTGACAATCACCTGCATAATCTGAAGGTCTAATACAGCCTTAAGCCACTGCCAGACATTAATGGCAGTCACTTCACTCACTGGGAGTAAAAGGATCAAGCATGCTAAAATACACCTGCCTGATCCTTATCTCCACTGGGGGATAGTTGGAAATACCCCATACATATTAGATGATCGCTTGGTCCCACTGAAAGCAGCGGGGGTTGTCCAACCTCAGGATAAGCCATCACTAGCTGAGTGGGGGGGGGGCACTGGCTCCCTGTACCCCTGCCAATCAACTGTTCTGTGTAGCTATATCATGTAGTCAATGGGAGCAACACTGCAGTGACGAGCGCTGCCCAGTACAATGTTGATGGAGCAGTGTGGTTTTGGTGCTGTTGATGGAGCTACATGTGTGGGGTGTCGGACCACTGCTGGTCACCTAATAATGGCCTATCCTGAGGACACAACCCTTTTTATATTTTTCTGTTCAGACAAAAGAGATTTTTTTTTTTTTTTTTTTATAATCTGAATAATTATTCACTGTGGGGTAACTAGTTCTCTCTGTTAGCGCTTTTATCATTAGATTGCTGCCTGACTGAACTGGCCAAACAGGTTCGGCCATATACACAGAGATTGTCACTCTAGACACTCATAAAGCTGGAATGAGAGCAGGTGGATACATGGAAATGCTCTGCAGAATAGAAAGAGATTATAGTACAGGGATAAACAACAAAGGGGTAATTATAGCTACCTGGTGCCTGCCTAGTGCTGACCTACAGCCGCTCCAAAAATGCATCTTGCCTGACCACAGGATTAACTGGTCTACAGATCTATGATGCTGTGAGTTCAGGTCAGTTAATCCCAGGTTTGGGCAGTGACACAGCCAAGTAATATAGGCTAAGGGTTATATTAGACTGGCAGATGAGACTTACGATTGTCAGGAAGGAAGGAAGTGTTCCTTCCCAACAATCGCCTACTCGTCAGTGGAGGAGACCGCTGCTATTACATGCAGTGATCTCCTCCACAGTATGGGGAGGAGTGATCACCAACACCATCGCTCGCCCCCATACAGAATCGTTGTTTGTCGGTAGCAGAGTGTGATTAGATGGCACGATCTGTCTCCGGCAAATGATTTTTTTTTTTAGCCTGCATAAAAGATGCGATTACCTGATGAATGAGCATTTGCTCGTTCATTGGGTAATTGGCTGCACTTTTATACAGGCAGATCCTATGAATTCTTGTTAGAAATGATCGTTTCGACCCTTGGCCAATGTAATACTGGCCCTAGGGTGCATTTACAGTAATTGTGAGCCAAAACCAGTAGTGAAGCCTACACAGAGATAAGGTATAATGGAAAGATCTGTGCCTATTCTGTGTTTTTGGCTCACAATAACTGATTTAAAGCACTGACCAAACACTGATGTGTTAAAGCAGCCTTATGGCTCATGCACACATCTGTTGCCCGGCCGAGCCCATATTGCGGCCCTCAAACAGCATGTCTGCAATATGCGGACACTAGCCGTGTGCACCCCACAGAAACATGTTCTATTTTTTTTTTTTTGGGGGGGGGGGAATCATGTATTCTTATTGCTCTGTGTTCTGCAGTTCCTTTATTATTTTTACTAGAAGTTATGGATGAATTGCTAGCAGTCTGCAGTAAGGGTACAGAGGGGAGGTAACCAGTTGGGGGTGTGTACCTGCAGAGACTCACTCTATCCAATCAGTGCTGCCATTTTCAGGCTCTGCAGGTACACCCCACCAATTGGTTACCACACCTCTGTACCCTTACTGCAGACTGGAGGAGGAGATTGCTGCATGTAATAGCAGTGGTCTCCTCCTCTAGCGAGCAGGCAATTCCAGGTAAGGAACTCTTCCCTCCTGACAATCGCCTACAGAATCTGTAGGTGTAATAAGACCCTAAGGGCTGTATTACACCAACAGATTATCTGACCAATCAGACCAACAGTTAGTGTCACGCTAACTATTGGTCTGATTGGTCAGAAATTGGTAATAGTGTGTATAACAAAAGGTCTGTGTGTGTAAACGGCCATCTGACCAATTACTGGTTTTCGGCCGGAAGAAAACGGTTTCCTGCAGCGGTTTATGTCTGGGAGTTTAATGAAAGTACAGTACCGCTATAAAGTGAGCACACATAGCAAAAATTGGCCAAGATACAGCCAAGGTCAGTGGGGCAGATTTATCGAAACTGGTGTAAGGTAGAACTGGCTTAGTTGCCCATAACAACCAATCAGCATCCACCTTTAATTTTTCAGAGCTCCTCTGAAAACTAGGGGCAACTAGGTCAGTTGTTCTTTACACCAGTTTCCTTGTGTGTTTAACAAGGAAATACCTGTACAATAAGAACTTGCCTCGAACATAAACTACAAAAAAAAAAAATGGAACGGCGACACTAAGCTGAAAAGTGTTAGCTCCTCCTGCCGGCTATACCCCCTCCAGCCAGGAGAGAGCATATCAGTTTGTGCCCAAGCAGTAGGAGCAAGAGAAACAAAGGAAAGAAACTGTAATAAAAAGAAAACCGAGCCTAGGACCAACAGTGCCACCCGCTCCGGGAATACGCTCCCTCGTGGCAAGAGCCAGACAATGGCTATCATTGGGGGACACAGGACCATGGGACGTCCTAAAGCAGTCCACGGGTGGGAAGAAAACCCAACACAGAACTCGGACGTGAGGGCCTAAGGTACCGCTGCTCGCAAGACCTTGCTCCCCAGAGCAGCATCGGCCGATGCGAAGGTGTTCACCTGGTAGAATTTAGTGAACATATGTAAGGAGGACCAAGTTGCCGCCTTACAGAGTTGTAAGACAGAGGCCTGGTGGAAACGAGCCCAAGAAGCGCCCACCGCCCTGGTTGAGTGGGCTGTGATCTGGGCAGGAGGAGTCCTGCCACGGGAGCGATAAGCCTCGGCAATGGCGAGACGAATCCACCGGGCAATCGTCACCTTGGAAGCTGCCAAGCCTTTTCAGGGACCTTCGGGCAGAACGAACAGGGAATCTGTGCGGCGAAAGGAGTCAGAGGCGGATAAATAGATCCGAAGTGCCCGGACCATGTCTACCGTAGGCTGTGAAGAGCATGTTCCTTGGGATGAACTGGCGAGGGGCAAATGGACGGAAGGACGATGTCTTCATTGACGTGGAAGGCAGAAACCACCTTCGGTAGGAAGGAAGGTACCGGATGGAGAACCGCCTTGTCCTGGTGCAGGATAAGAAAAGGTTCCCTGCAAGACAGAGCCGCCAGCTGCGAAACTTGCCTGATGGAAGTTATCGCTACCAGCAAGGCTACCTTCCATGAGAGAAAGCGAAGGGAGACCCTGTCGAGGGACTCGAAGGGAGCAGTTTGAAGGGAACCAAGAACCAGGTTCAGGTCCCAAGATGGTAAGGGAGGGCGATAGGGAGGAATGGCATGAGCTACACCTTGGAGGAAGGTCTTGATTGGGCCCATACGTGCTAGCCGCTTTTGATAGAAGACGGACGGACAGCACAGACACCTGTCCCTTGAGTGAACTAAGGCCCATCCCGGAATCCAAGCCTTTCTGCAAAAAAGAAAGAACTGTGGGAAGAGAGAAACGAAGGGGAGGCAGGGTTGAATAGTCCTGCGGTGCAGGGACGTCTGCCTCCTACGACAATAAGCTAAAAACTGATATGCTCTCTCCTGGCTGGAGGGGGTATAGCTGGCAGGAGGAGCTAACACTTTTTAGCTTAGTGTCGCCTCCTAGTGGCAGCAGCTATACCACGGTCCTGTGTCCCCCAATGATACGAGCGAGAAATAGCTACTGTTTTTGTGCACGTTTTTGGCAGCATTTCTGCCACCAAAAGTAACATAGTAACATAGTAACATAGTTTATAAGGCCGAAAAAAGACATCTGTCCATCCAGTTCGGCCTGTTTTCCTACAAGTTGATCCAGAGGAAGGCAAAAAAACCCTGTGAGGTAGAAGCCAGTTTTCCCCACTAGGGAAAAAAATTCCTTCCCGACTCCAATCAGGCAATCAGAATAACTCCCTGGATCAACGACCCCTCTCTAGTAACTATAACCTGTAAGATTATTACCCTCCAAAAATACATCCAGGCCCCTCTTGAACTCTTTTAGTGAACTTACCATCACCACCTCCTCAGGCAGAGAGTTCCATAGTCTCACTGCTCTTACCGTAAAGAATCCTCTTCTATGTTTGTGTACAAACCTTTTTTCCTCCAGATGCAGAGGATGGCCCCTCGTCACAGTCACAGTCCTGGGGATAAATAGATCGTGGGAGAGATCTCTGTACTGACCTCTGATATATTTATACATAGTTATTAGATCTCCCCTCAGTCGTCTTTTTTCTAAAGTGAATAACCCTAATTTTGATAATCTTTCTGGGTACTGTAGTCCACCCATTCCAGTTATTACTTTAGTTGCCCTCCTCTGAACCCTCTCCAGCTCTGCTATGTCTGCCTTGTTCACAGGAGCCCAGAACTGTACACAGTACTCCATGTGTGGTCTGACTAGTGATTTGTAAAGTGGCAGGACTATGTTCTCATCACGGGCATCTATGCCTCTTTTGATGCAGCCCATTATCTTATTGGCCTTGGCAGCAGCTGTCTGACATTGGTTTCTGCAGCTTAGATTTCTGTTCACTAAAATTCCTAGGTCCTTTTCTATGTCAGAGTTACCCAATATTTTACCATTTAGTATGTACTGGTGACTTGCATTATTCCTTCCCATATGCATAACTTTACATTTGTCAGTGTTAAACCTCATCTGCCACTTCTCTGCCCAAGCCTCCAGTCTATCCAGATCCATCTGTAGCAGTGTACTGTCCTCTTCTGTGTTAATTACTTTACACAGTTTAGTGTCATCTGCAAAAATTGATATTTTACTGTGCAAGCCTTCTACAAGATCATTAATAAATATATTGAAGAGAATAGGGCCCAATACTGACCCCTGTGGTACCCCACTAGTTACAGTGACCCAATCTGAGAATGTACCATTAATAACCACCCTCTGTTTTCTATCACTGAGCCAGTTACTTACCCAGATACAGACATTTTCTCCCAGGCCAAGCATTCTCATCTTATATACTAACCTTTTATGTGGTACAGTGTCAAATGCTTTGGAGAAGTCCAGATATACGACATCCATTGATTCGCTGCGGTCCAGTCTAGAACTTACCTCCTCATAGAAACTGATTAAATTGGTTTGACATGACCGATCCCTCATGAAGCCATGCTGATAAGGAGTAATTTGCTTATTTTCATTGAGGTACTCCAAGATAGCATCTCTTAGAAAACCCTCAAACAGTTTACCCACGACAGATGTTAAACTTACCGGCCTATAGTTCCCAGGCTCTGTTTTTGGACCCTTTTTGAATATTGGCACCACATTTGCTATGCGCCAATCCTGTGGAACACTCCCTGTCAGTATAGAGTCCTTAAATATCAGAAATAAGGGTCTAGCGATGACATTACTTAATTCTCTTAGGATACGGGGGTGTATGCCATCCGGTCCTGGCGATTTGTCTATTTTAATCTTTTTAAGACGTAGCTCTACTTCTTCCTGGTCAGACAGGGCACTTTTAATGGGGAATTTACTTTTATATTCTGCATTTCATCTGACAGTTCATTTTCCTCAGTGAATACAGTGGAGAAAAAGATATTTAGTAGCTTCGCTTTTTCCTCATCGCTCTCTGCAACTCCCCCCTCATTACTCTGTAAGGGGCCAACACCTTCAGGTTTATACTTTTTACCATTTATATAATTAAAGAACATTTTAGGGTTAGTTTTACTTTCTTTGGCGATTAATCTCTCGGTCTCTAGTTTGGCTGTTTTTATTTGTCTTTTACATATTCTATTTTTTTCCTTGTAGTTTTTCAATGCTTCCTCGCTCCCCTCCTGTTTTAGTGATTTAAATGCTTTCTGTTTATCATTTATTGCTTTCTTTACAGTTCTGTTTATCCACATTGGTTTTTTCTTGTTCCTTAACCTTTTATTCCCATAAGGTATGTACCTCTCACAATTAGATATTAGGATGCTTTTAAAAATATCCCATTTTGTGGCTGTATTTTTATTTTTGAGGACTTTGTCCCAGTTAGTTATGCCTATGGCCTCTCTTAGCTGCTCACGGAGACCGATCAGCCTACTGATCTGCCACCTTTTTCACATGACAAACTTTTGCTGTGTGAACATAGCCTGAGTTAAGAAAACTGGAGCATTACACAAAGCAATCAGGTCACTTTTTTCAATGTGTTTATGCCTTAAAGTGACCCGATCATCATCGAGTATACTAAGTTATATTACAGGCATGAAGTACACATAATTCAACACGTGAGAAGTTACCTTTGTAAGCATAATGACAGTCAATTCAGTCATTATGTTATGAGAGAAACCAGCTCATGGGAGCGGCCATCTTGTGACTAGCAGCTTTACGTGCTGTGTGCATCCAAGCACCGCTCCCACATTCCAGGCCTGCCCTGCAGTCACAGCCACCTTGTTATTCCAGTGCCCCTGTATATAACCACAAAATTCAGATAAGCTTAGATATCCTGGAAAAGTAGCCCTATCACTTGAGTTGAGCGAACGTGCTCGTAACAAGCACTGTAGTGTTTGGATCCCCTGCGCTCGCATGGGCGCAGCCATCCGGATCCGTCCTCCTCACCCGACTGCGAGTCAGTGGGGACGGATCCATTTGGTATGACACACTCGTGTGTCATACCAAACGGATCCGCCCCCATTGACTTACAGTCAGGTGAGGACGGATCCAGATGCCTGCGGACATGTGAGCGCAGGGGATCCGAGCAGTACAGTGCTCGTTACGAGCACGTTCGCTCAACTCTACCTATCATGTGTTGTATAAGTAAGAAGTAGTCTTTCCTGACAAAAAAAATAGTTCAATTTTTTTTTTTTATTAAAATATTTGTCATTTTTAAAATGAAAATATTTGTCATTTTTAAAATGAGCTTTTATAGAGAAGGAAATAACCACCGAGCCAGGAAAAATACGCTACACTTATTTCCGTGGCATGCAGCACTACGCAGGAGCCCAGCTCACCCTGGTTTGTTTCATAAAACTAAATGAATACGATTCTTGGCAACAAACAGTGAGAGAAAATGTCTGTCAAAAATCTTTTTCATAGATAGATAAAAAGAAAAATATATTAGATTCCTTTCTAGTGATAATAGTTATCACTATTACCATAGCGTGTAATGGGCATCACTGGAGAGGTGATCTGCATGTTCTATGGTATAGATATGGACAGTGTAAAATGTAAACTTTATTGAGGTTTGTGTGTGGGTTACAAGTATTTGGTGCTCTGATACGGACACGGGTAAACATCTATGTCAAGATGTCATTAAAGTGCCTAATTAGGAGCAGAGGGGTGATTAGATGAGGAAGCGCTTATTTTCCTGGAAGAAAAGAAAAAAAGCCACCCATATGAGCAAGAAAGCTCTCTGAGGGATGGAGAAGGGGGCAAGATAACATGCACAGAAGTCCTTGTTACCATCCACCTGGTGTCACGTGCAGTTACACAGGGAGACAATCTGAAAATGCTAATTAATGTGAAGGCAGCATGTTACAGAGCAGGAGGAGCTGTGCAGAACGATATAGGATTATAGAGCAGGGGGAGCTGAGCAGATTGATATATTATAGGTTATATATTTTTATGGGAAAATATTCATTAGAACATTTTCTGACCCAGATTCGAAAGGCCATATCTCCTCCTGTTGAGCAGCTAAGGCTACTTTCACACTAGCGTTTTATAATTCCGGTATTGAGTTCCGTCATAGGGGCTCAATACCGGAAAAAAACGCTTCAGTTTTGTCCCCATTCATTGTCAATGGGGACAAAACTGAACTGAAGACAACGTAATGCTCCTAGAAGCATTCCGTTCCGTCTTCAGACTGGAGAGCAAACCGGAGCATGCTGCGGTTTGCTCTCCGGTCCAGGCATCCGCACCAAGACGGATCCGTCATGACCCCCAATGAAAGTCAATGGGGACGGATCCGTTTGGTGTGACACAATGGTAAACGGATCCGTCCTCTATTGACTTTCAATGGAGTTCATGACGGATCCGTCACATACACACATAAAGACATACATACATACAGACATACACATACATATACACACTGACATGCTCCTGGCAGGTCACCATAGCGCAGGAGGAGCAGGACGGCGCACACATAGGACGATTCCACCCGGCGCCCAGCAGAGAGCACTGTGGGGAATCGTCCTATGTGCGCGCCGTCCTCCTCCTCCTGCGCTGTGGAGACCTGCCGGGAGCATGTAAGTATGTATGTGTATTTGTATATGTCTGTGTGTATGTACTGTGTCACATGTGTGGGAGCTTAGGGAGTGTTCACATCACAGTTTCATTGTCCGTTCTGATCAGTCAGAAAAAAAAAGCAGGATCCGATTACAGGATCCTGAAAAAAAATAAACAAACGGATCCTGTTGCACATTTGGTATCTGTTTGAGCCATTTCTATGTGAGATCCATTTTCTTTTTTTGACAGAAATAAAAAGTCCTGCATGCAGTACTCTTTTTCCCCGTCTAGTAAAACGCATCTTAGGACGCAACAGGATCCGTTTTTTTTTTTTCTTTAACAGGATCCAGTTTTTTTCTGTTCTTCTAATGGATCAGGAGAACGGAAAATGAAACGTGAGATGTGAACTCTCCCTTAGAGTGTCAGCTTTTAAGCCAGGCTCACATCTCTAGCTACTATACGAAGCGAGATATGAAGGGTTACAGCAGCCCCCCTTGCAATTCAGCCTGCTGCCCGAGTTCTGCTGAGGCTGAACTGTTAGAGGTAGGGCTGTGGAGTCGGTATAAAATGGACCGACTCCGACTCCTAAAATATATAATGAATTAGTACATTTAGTTCAGTGCAATAAGTGCTGAATATATTTTTATAAGAATTTGTGATATTCCTGATCTAAGGATTTAGGCTTTTAGTTGAGATAACTGTGTACTGCCCTTTATGTCCAGTGCATGTTCTCTCTATATGCTTTATGTTTCCTCTGAGCTCATGTTTGGAGAGGTTAGCTGCTCTCATGGCTTCTATCTGCTGCTGATGTAAAACACCTAGAGCCTTATGTATGAAAAGGCCCAGAGGCGTAGCTACTGGGGGGGGGGGGGGGGGGGGCAGGGGAGGCGATGCTCCGGGCCCAATACCTCTGGGGGGGCCCAGCAGGGATGGCCTTAGTACAATCAGGCGAATACAAGTGAGCGCTTCCATTATGGAGTCTGATGGGGGCACATTCTGATGATCTGAGGTTTGATGGGGGCACATTCTGCTGATCTGAGGTCTGATGGGGGCACATTCTGCTGATCTGAGGTCTGATGGGGGAACATTCTGCTGATCTGAGGTCTGATGGGTGTACATTCTGCTGATCTGAGGTCTGATGGGGGCACATTCTGCTGATCTGAGGTCTGATGGGGGCACATTCTGCTGATCTGAAGTCTGATGGGGGCACGGGACTGTTCGTTTAGTGATGTAAAAGCTGGGGACAGATTTCCTTTAACATAGGAATCCCCTTTTTTTACTCCTATTAATCCTTTATTTTACTGCATTATGTGGTAGAGTATTTAGAGTAGGGTATGTAGAAAGTCTATTGTACTGTACTTAACAGCATAGATGATCTAGCAGTTTATATAGTCATCTTGCTAATACAGTATTATAACCACAACTAGTAGTATGTGCCTGTGAAGTTGGAAACGTGCGTTTGGGAAGCTAATACGTGGGGGGCCCACTCAAGTATGTTTTGCCCCCCCATGTGCTGAATCTCTAGCTACGCCGCTGATCAGGCCCTTAGGCTACTTTCACACTAGCGTTTTAAAATTCCGGTATTGAGTTCCGTCATAGGGGCTCAATACCGGAATAAAACAAAGGAATAAAGCTTCAGTTTTGTCCCCATTCATTGTCAATGGGGACAAAACTGAACTGACGACAACGGAATGCTCCTGAAAGCATTCCGTTCCGTCTTCAGACCGGAGAACAAACCGCAGCATGCTGCGGTTTGCTCTCCAGTCCAGGCATCCGCACCAAGACAGATCCGGAATGACCCCCAATGCAAGTCAATGGGGGTGGATCCATCTGGTGTGACCACAATGGTAACCGGATCCGCCCTCCATTGACTTTCAGTGGAGTTCATGACGGATCCGGCTACACATACACACATACAGACATAGACATACACAAACATACACAGACATATATACATACAAATACACATACATACTTACATGCTCCCCAGCAGGTCTTCAGAGCGCCGGAGGGACAGGACGGCGCGCGCACAGGTGACGATTCCACCAGGCGCCCAGCAGAGGGCGCTGTGGGGAATCGTCACCTGTGTGAGCCGTCCTGCTTCTTCGTCGCTCTGAAGACCTGCCGGGAGCATGTACAGTCATGGCCAAAAGTTTTGAGAATGATACAAATATTAATTTTTACAAAGTCTACTGCTTCAGTTTTTATAATGGCAATTTGCATATACTCCAGAATGTTATAAAGAGTGATCAGCTTAACAGCAATTACTTGCAAAGTCAATATTTGCCTAGAAAATGAACTTTATCCCCCAAAACACATTTCAACATCATTGCAGCCCTGCCTTAAAAGGACCAGCTAACATAGTTTCAGTGATTGCTCCATTAACACAGGTGTGGGTGTTGATGAGGACAGGGCTAGAGATCAATCTGTCATGATTAAGTAAGAATGACACCACTGGACATTTTAAAAGGAGGCTGGTGCTTGACATCATTGTTTCTCTTCTGTTAACCATGGTTATCTCTAAAGAAACACGTGCAGTCATCATTGCACTGCACAAAAATGGCCTAACAGGGAAGAGTATCGCAGCTAGAAAGATTGCACCTCAGTCAACAATCTATCGCATCATCAAGAACTTCAAGGAGAGAGGTTCCATTGTTGCCAAAAAGGCACCAGGGCGCCCAAGAAAGATCAGCAAGCGCCTGGACCGTTTCTTAAGTGTTTCAGCTGCGGGATTGGGCTACCAGCAGTGCAGAGCTTGCTGAGGAATGGCAGCAGGCAGGTGTGAGTGCATCTGCACGCACTGTGAGGCGGAGACTCTTGGAGCAAGGCCTGGTCTCAAGGAGGGCAGCAAAAGAAGCCACTTCTCTCCAGAAAAAAACATCAGGGACAGACTGATATTCTGCAAAAGGTACAGGGAGTGGACTGCTGAGAACTGGGGTAAAGTCATTTTCTCTGATGAATCCCCTTTTCAATTGTTTGGGACATCTGGAAAACAGCTTATTCGGAGAAGACGAGGTGAGCGCTACCACCAGTCTTGTCTTATGCCAACTGTAAAGCATCCTGAAACCATTCATGTGTGGGGTTGCTTCTCAGCCAAGGGAATCGGCTCTCTCACAGTCTTGCCTAAAAACCTAGCCATGAATAAAGAATGGTACCAGAATGTCCTCCGAGAGCAACTTCTCCCAACCGTCCAAGAGCAGTTTGGCGATCAACAATGCCTTTTCCAGCATGATGGAGCACCTTGCCATAAAGCAAAGGTGATAACTAAATGGCTCAGGGAACAAAACATAGAGATTTTGGGTCCATGGCCTGGAAACTCCCCAGATCTTAATCCCATTGAGAACTTGTGGTCAATCATCAAGAGACAGGTGGACAAACAAAAACCTACAAATTCTGACAAAATGCAAGCATTGATTGTGCAAGAATGGACTGCTATCAGTCAGGATTTGGTCCAGAAGTTGATTGAGAGCATGCCAGGGAGAATTGCAGAGGTCCTGAAGAAGAAGGGTCAACACTGCAAATATTGACTTGCTGCATTAACTCATTCTAACTGTCAATATAAGCTTTTGTTACTCATAATATGATTGCAATTATATTTCTGTATGTGATAAAAACATCTGACAAACACACATAAAAACCAGAGGGCAGCAGATCATGTGAAAATATAATATTTGTGTAATTCTCAAAACTTTTGGCCATGACTGTAAGTATGTATGTATGTGTATTTGTCTGTGTATATATGTGTGTGTGTGTGTATGTATGTATGTACTGTGTGACATGTGGGGCCGGAGAGCGGTTCCGGCTCCACAAATGTCGCTGCGGCAGTCCTGATCCGGCAGCACCCTTCACCTGCCGGATCAGGCCTGCCGCTAGTGTGAAAGTAGCCTTAGTGAGCTGTACCCAGAGAAGCCTGATAGATTACAAACTGTTTTTGTCATGACTTATCTGTACTATTGATTTTATGCAAATTTGTTTAAAGTTATCACTTAAAGGGGTTATCCCACAAATAATGTAAAAAATGAAAATCAGACATCATATAGTACATGACAACCTCTTTCCAACAAAGCTAGAACCAGCCCTGTACCTCACATGGATCCAGAGATCTCCCCATTCATTGCTCTGCTAGATTTATATAAAGGTGACAGCTCGGGGAGTGTCTTTTCTGCTGCAGCTCAGGGGGAGTGTCTCAGCTCTCCCTATCACAGCTCAGGAGGCGTGTCCATCATCTCCCTATCACAGCTCAGGAGACAGTTAAAAGTTGAAACTGAGCATGTGCGGCCATCTCAGTGAGCAGGTCAAAGAAATAAGAAATTAAGTGGTCCTATACAGATACATTTTACTAAATAACTCAGTAGCTATCCAAAATTTTTAATGACATGTAATTACAAAAGTATTCAGATCCATGTGCTGGTTTGAAAACCGTAGAATATTTTTCATGGGACAACCCCTTTAAACATGCTCCATGTATGAGGGAGTCGGGGCTTTGGCTTACCGACTCCACAGCCCTGGTTAGAGGGTACAACCACATAGTCCAGGCTCTGCATGCAGTTTTGGAAACCAAAGTCAGAAGTGGATCATAAGAGGAGAGAAAATATAAAAGACAAATATGACAGCTCTTTTCTGAATTGACTCCTAGTTTTGGCTTCCAAAACTGCATGAGGAAACCAGACTGTGTGGCCGTACAAACTGAGCTCAGGCAAAACTGTTAGGTTCTTTATGGCAAATAAAGCAGTAGCTCTGACAGAGAGGACTTAATGGGGGTGATTTATCAAATGCCCCTGCACTGGTGGAGGAAGCGGTTAATTTATGACGATTAGTTTTTCACTCCTCTTTTACACCTGTTTCCAGGAGTAAGGGCTCATTCAGATGAATGCAAGGGCACCAGCCGTGTGCACACCGTGGTGCAGGCCCATTGAATTGAATGAGGCCGCGATCCACAAGATACGACAAAAGACAGGACATGTCCTGTCTTTTGCGGTGCAGAGGCACAGACCCGAAAGCCCACGAAAGCGCTTCATAGTGCTTCTCTGGGCTGAGTTTTTTTATGCCAGAAACTGGCATAGCACAGTTAGTAAATGACCCCCAATATCAAACATACCAATAGCAATTAAATGACCCCCAATTCTAAATATACAAATACCAATATATTGGTAGGTATCTGTATGGTGGCGTCCCAACTTTTCTCCTGACAGCAGATGTGGGAGAAAAGAAGGGGGGTGAATGCTGAATTTCAACATACATGATCCTTTATGCCAGAGATCTCAAACTCGTGGCCCTACAGCTGTTGTAAAACTACAACTTCCATCATGCCAGGAGAGCCTACAGCTATTGGGGCATGCTGGGAGTTGTAGTTTTGCAACAGCTGGAGGGCCACGAGTTTGAGATCCCTGCTTAATGCTGACAGGGAGATACACTGCCTCCAGTTCTCTCTATTGAGAGCACATGCATGCTTGGTTATGCAGAGCAGGCATGTGTATAGGGGTGTCATGAGGAATGGCGTCTGTGTCTGGTAATGCAGCTCAGCGTAATTGGCATGCCACACCCTATCTGCGGACAGGAGTGGCACAGCCCTGATATATGGCCATGTATAACTCCTTTAAGAGCCAAAGGAAGAAACATCAGACGTCACATGATTCTTTATTAAGCAGCACAGACTGCAAATATTATATTTAGCCACACAAATAAAAAGTTACATCTGAGTGCCCGGTGGTGAAAATACAGTAGTTCACTTGTAAGTTTTCATGTGCCACAATCCGTCGTTCAGATAGTGAATATTTTCTATGCCGATTCCTTTATTGACCTTCTCACTGTAAAAACAAAAGGATTATTGACTTTGTGACTTCAGTCCTGTTCCTGGAAGGATTCGCTGGGCGTGCGGTAAGAGGCACACCCCTATAAAACAGCAACGGGCTGACACGTCTTCTCATCTGAAGTGCAATGCTGCGCATGAGTTGCACAGTCAGGCAAATACAATGCTCAACGTGTCAGGAGGGTCCATCAGCTCTCCTGCCACATCTCACCCGAGCGGTGGTCATACACCCAGCACGCCCACTGATCAGCTGTCCCCTGCAACCTCCGGACTTTCAAGGGAATTGACGCTGAGCTGCAGTAATGCAGCATAGCAACAGTTAATAGGCTTAAAAGTGGTGACAGAAACCCTTTAAACAGGATGACATTTCTAATGTGAAAATGTCACCTGATTCTAACTATGTAATTTATATTATTCTTTCTGGCCCCGTTTTTGTGTAATTTTAACTTTTATAATATGGTAATTAGCCTTCTAGAAAAAAAAAAAAAAAAAAGATGACAATTACTCTTACCGGTAATTTGATTTCCCGAAGCCTCCACAACGGCACTGCAGGAGGAGCTTGCACCCGCCTCCAGAGGACAGGAAACAACAGCGGAAGCCAAAATAAAAGGACTCCTCCTCCAACACCATCCAGTTTAGTATCCGAGACCAGGACAGATATACATAAGACAGAAAACATTCACAAAAATATATACAATGCCAGAATTTAACTGAACAGAATTTGTAAGGAATCTTCTTTTTTTTTTTTTTTATAGGGTGGGAAATAACCCCAGTGCCGTTGTGGAGGCTTCGGGAAATCAAATTACGGGTAAGAGTAATTGTCATCTTTCCCTATCACCTCCACAACGGCACTGCAGGAGACTAACAGAGATAGCTCTTAGGGGGGGGCCACAGCGGACAAGACTTTCCTCCCGAAAGCCATGTCCTGATTTGACATTACATCAAGTCTATAATGTCTAAAGAAGGTCATGGGACTTGCCCAAGTACCGGCCCTACAAATCTGTTCAATCGAAGCCTGACCTCGTTCAGCCCACGAGGCAGACAGAGCCCGAGTGGAATGAGCCTTCAATTCCACCGGGCAAGAGACTTTTTTCTCTGAATAACATAACATAATGGCGGATCTAATCCAACGAGAGATTGAGGCCTTTGAGGCCCCCGCGCCTCTATTCTTGCCCTGAAATTGGATGAGGAGTTTATCCGAACCTCTGAAGCTTTTAGTAGAATCTAGATAAACCAAAAGACAACGCCTAACATCTAGACTATGGAAATTTTCCTCTTGAGGGGAAGAAGGGGTAGAACAAAATGAAGGCAACACTACTTCCTGCTGGCAATGGAAACTAGACACCATCTTGGGAAGAAAAGATGGATCATGCTTAAGAATTACCCTGTCTTCTAGAATGGTCAAATACGGAGCTCTGCAGGAAAAGGCTTGGATTTCACCAATTCTCCTCGCTGTAGTTATGGCAATTAGAAAGGTTAACTTAAGGGTCAGGAGTCTAATGGGTAGCTCTTGAATGGGTTCAAAGGGAGCAGACATAAGAGCTGATAGTACTAAGTTTAGATCCCAGGGGGGGACTCTAACCTGACCAGGAGGACGCAATCTAAAAGTGCCCCTTAGAAATCTAACGATGAGAGGATTTTGAGCCAACCTGGAGTCTAGAAAGGCACTGAGGGCTGCTACCTGGACCTTTAAAGTACTGGTCCTAAGACCCTTGTCAAAGCCTGCCTGAAGAAAATCAAGAAGTAAATTTATATCCAGAGAATCCACAGGATTCCACCGGTCCCCTGCGAAGGACAAAAAAGCCTTCCAAACTCGTAAATAAATTTTTGAAGTGACTGCCTTTCTACTATGTAGCAGCGTAGAGATCACAGCATCAGAAAGACCTTTTTTCTTCAAGAGACTCCGTTCAACCTCCAGGCCGTCAAACGGAGGCTCTGCAGATTTGGGTGGAGGGCCGGCCCCTGATGTAGAAGGTCTGGGATCAGAGGCAAAGTCCAGGCTTCTTCTGTTCTCAGTGACTGAAGCAGGGGAAACCAGGATCTTTTTGGCCAGAACGGGGCTATGAAAATGACCTGGGCTCTCTCCAATTTTACTTTTAGTAGGGCCCGTGGGATTAATGAAAACGGGGGAAAGGCATAAAGTAGTCCCCTGGGCCACGGCTGGGAGAGGGCGTCCATCTTCTCTGCCCCGTCCCGGAGATAGATGGAAAAGAAATTTTCCAGCTTTGTGTTTTGACCTGAGGCAAACAGGTCCCAAATTGGGAGCCCCCATTTTGCGGCAATCTGCTGGAACACTTCCTCCTTTAGTGCCCATTCTCTCTCTCGAATAGTCTCTCTGCTGAGAAAATCGGCTAGTGTGTTCAGTTCCCCTTTCAGATGAATGGCTGAAATCGATCTTAGGTTCCTCTCTCCGAAGTAGAAGATGCGACTGGCCACTGCCGACAGATTTTTGCTCCTCGTCCCCCCTTGGCGGTTCAAATAGGCCACCGTGGTGGAATTGTCCGAACAGACCTTCACATGATGACCATGAATTACCGGGTCTAAGTTTTGGAGAGCCAGGAGAACCGCATATAGCTCTTTGAGGTTTGAGGAGGAGGAAGTTAGCTGAGAGTCCCAGGTTCCCTGGACCATGTAACCTAGAGCGTGGGCGCCCCAGCCTCGGCTGCTTGCATCTGTAGTGACCGAGATTACGTTCTCTGGACGCCACAGGACTCCTGACCTCAGGTTCTTTGCCATCAACCACCAGGATAGTGACCTCTTTACTGCCTGGGGAATTTTCACTTTCTTTTCCAGAGAGGTTTGTCTTCTGTCCCAAATTGAAAGAAGAAAACTCTGAAGGACTCGAGTGTGGGCCTGAGCCCAATTTACCGCCGGAATTGTCGATGTTAGAAGACCCATCAGACTCATTATTTCTCGGATGGAAGATACTGTTTTTGTTTGGAATCCGGACACCGCAGCTTTTAGGCTCATCCGTTTTTCTTGAGGGAGGAAGGAACATAAACGATGGGTGTCCAACAGAACTCCCAAGAACACCTTCTGCTGGTTTGGGACTAGGTTTGACTTTTTGAGGTTGAGCAACCATCCTAGCTCCGTCAGAGTCTGATTTAGAATCTGAAAGTGGCTTAGTAGTAGTTCCCTTGAGTGAGCCGCAATCAGCATGTCGTCCAAGTATGGAATTACTAAAATCCCTTTTTGATGAAGAACGCCCATTACCTCTGCCATAATTTTGGTAAAAATTCGAGGTGCACTTGAAAGGCCGAAAGGGAGCGCCCGATATTGAAAATGACATATCTGACTGTTTATCTGTACGGCAAATCTGAGGAATCTTTGGCTGTTGACGTGAATAGGGACATGGTAATAGGCATCGGCCAAATCGACGGTTATCATGAAGTGATCTTGAGACAGCAGATTTATTGTGGATCTTATTGTTTCCATTTTGAATCTTTCGTAGCGGACAAATTTGTTCAGGAATTTCAGATTGAGGATTGTTCTGTACTTCCCACTTGGTTTCCTTATGAGGAAAAGAGAGGAATAAACCCCTCGGTTTTGCTGATCTACTGGTACTTGAATGATCACTCTCTTTTGTAGTAGAGTCAGGACTTCTGACTCCATGGCCTTTTGCTTGACGGGGTCCGACAGGAATTTGTTTAGAAAAAACCTTGAAGGGGGAACTGAACGAAGGTCTATTCTGTAACCTGAAGATATCAGGCCCCGGACCCAGGGGGAGGCAACCGAGGATTCCCAAGCTCCTTTGAACTGGGTTAGCCTGCCCCCCACCGGAAGATTGGCGTCATTGGGACTTTTTTGCAGAGGATTCGGGATTAAACAAAAATCCCTTACCCCTGCCTCTGGATGACTGCCAACGGTTTGAGGAATCTTTTTTCCTTTGATCTTGCTGGTATCTTCTCTGACCTCGAAAAAGATTTTTCCGCTGATGATATCCTCGACTTTCCAACGGAAAACCTTTTTTCTTATCCGAGGCCTTGTCTAAAATATCATCTAAGCCTGACCCAAAAAGCCTGTCTCCTTCACAGGGAATGGAGCAGAGACGGCTTTTTGAGCCGGCGTCCCCCGACCAGGACCGCAGCCAGATGGCCCTACGAGTGGCGTTAGATAACGCAGTAGTACGGGCTGAAAGCTTTACCAGGTCAGCGGAGGAATCTGCCAGAAAGCTGGAGGCCTGTTTTAACATAGGCAGAGAGGAGATAATTTCTTCTCTAGGTGTGCCGGCCGTAAGGTGATTTTCAAGTTGGTTGATCCAAACCGACAAGGCTCTAGCGGTACAAGTAGCAGCAATGGCAGGTCTGAACATTGCTGCTCCTGACTCCCAGGTCTTTTTAAGTAGACCCTCGCATTTTTTGTCAATAGGGTCTTTAAGGAGACCCATGTCTTCAAACGGGAGGGCCGTCTTTTTTGAGATACGTGCCACAGGAGCATCAATCCTGGGTGCCTTGTCCCAGTGCTCACAATCAGACTCAGAAAAGGGGTATTTTCTCTTGAATGCTCGTGAAACCGAAGGTTTCTTTTCAGAATCCTTCCATTCCTTAACAATCACTTTTTTAATATTTCCATGAACTGGGAACACTCTTTTTTTCTTTTCTCCTAGGCCCTGAAACATTTGGTCCTGAATGGAGAGTGGTTCTCTAACATCCTCTAATCTCATTGTTGCCCGGACGGTTTTGAGGAGAGATTCCGTATCCTCCGGAGCGCAAAGCGGACGCCCGGAACCATCTTCAGATGAATCAGAGTCTGCGGCTGAAAAAAATTCTCCTTCATCAAAATCCGGCAGGGGATCCACGGATCTTGAGGAGGATGGGCGGGGAGAGGAAGGGGCCATGCGAAGAGTAATGGCGGTATTTACTTCATCTCTTATTATCACCCTAAGATTATCCATAAAGGACGGGGATTCCTCAGCCACTACTTTCTCTGTGCAACGAGCGCACAGTGGCTTTTTAGTGGAAGAAGGAAGAGTCCTCTTGCACATTGCACATTTTCTTTTAGAAGATTCACCACCCGACGTCTTTACTGGTGCTTCCCTCACCTAGCAAAAAAGGAGAGGGACAAGAAACTTTTTAAGGATCCCTGAAGAAAAACTAATACTGGGATCCTGCACCAACACCCGGGTGGTGAAAAAAACCAAACAGTGGATGGTATCAACATTCACGGAGGAGGTCACTTACCGGGCTGAGGGCTCTACCAGGGTCTGCAGTCTTGCGTGGCTCCTCTGTGGTGGACATCCTGGACGAGAGGTGTAGAACACACCTCAATAGAAACCACAGGGGGATTTTAAACCCCTGGGTCCCGCCGTCAACAGGCACCGCCCCCCCACAGGTTCCGGTTCCTGGCGTCACAAGCCGGCGTCTTCTGAGCGTGGGGAGACGCTGCCGCACACGCCCGCCGTCTCCTGACGTCACCGGAAGTCGCCTCACTTCACCCGGAAGCGGCCCCACGCGTCCAGGAGCCTCCGGCCCAAGGAGGCTCCTCCTGCCTAGGCCCGAAGCCTGACCCTGCCGCCGGAGCGGACAGCCCGGGGATGCCCACTGCGGGACTTACACCAAAGGGACCCGGAAGGTGAGCCCACGCTCCACCCGGAACTCCGGTCCCCTACCCAGCCCTCTCCCGCAGGAGGATACCGGTAAGGCTGGGCGAATCTTCGGCAGTACGACACTGCTTGGCTTCCACCTGTCCCAGGGGACAGGAAACAACAACTGGATGGTGTTGGAGGAGGAGTCCTTTTATTTTGGCTTCCGCTGTTGTTTCCTGTCCTCTGGAGGCGGGTGCAAGCTCCTCCTGCAGTGCCGTTGTGGAGGTGATAGGGAAAAAGGCGTTTTTCAAGGTGGGCAAACGGAGCCTCTAGGAGCAGGGGTAACGCCCCCCCCCCCCCCAGGTCCTAGAGGCTCCGTTTGCCCACCTTGAAAAAACGCCTCTTTTTTCTTGATTGACAGGGCCAGGCAGCTCGCTCCATCTGCTGCCGGCCCTGTCCGCGATCCAAATCCTGAGCCTGCGCCCTTCATTCGGCGCAGGCGCAGGCACAGTGAGTGTAGCAGGCTGCCAGGCTCCCGGCTTCCTCACTGCGACAAATGAAGGACGCACGGCGCAGGCGAGGGATTTGGATCACGGACAGGGCTGGCAGCAGATGGAGTGAGCTGCCTGGCCCTGTCAATCAAGAAAAAAAAAAAGAGGCGTTTTTTCAAGGTGGGCAAACGGAGCCTCTAGGAGCAGGGGTACCCTCCCCCCCCCCCCTCCTAGGAGGCTAATTACCATATTATAAAAGTTAAAATTACACAAAAACAGGGCCAGAGAGAATAATATAAATTACATATTTAGCATCAGGTGACATTTTCACATTAGAAATGTCATCCTGTTTAATAGGCTTAAAAGTGGTGACAGAAACCCATTAATCAGTGGGGGTGATCAGACAGTGATTAGAAGTTTTCTGCAGTTACGGTGTCAAGAGACAAATGCAATTAATGGCCGTACAGGAACCAATTGCTGTATGTTTTATTACATCTCGTTATTGTGCAGTTCTTCAGTTATTCCTCCAAGAAATGTATGAATAAATTGAAAATTAGGTGCTACCAGTTGGAGTGTCTCCCTGCACAGGCTGGCACTGTCCAAGCTGAAAGTGCCTGGACTTGACTAGAGGAATAGTAAGGTCCAGTTTTAACTTTACATAAACTTCTTGGAGGAATAATGGCTTGTTTACCCAGAGTTTGTGTGTGTGTGGCACCATTTTTATACCCAGAAGATTGGCATTTGAGGGATCACATGATCAGTATTCCTGAAGTCTTACCGGAAATTCAGGGCCTGGGCAGCAGTTGTCATGACCCTCCCAGGAACCTGTATAGAAGCAGTGAGCCTAGTGTGCCTCAACAAGTGGGAGACTGCAGATTCGTATATGATAAAACGTTACAATAAGGTATGAAATTAACCGTTTTGGCGTTTGCTGAATTTTTCAGAAAGCTCTAAAAATACAAATGTCTTCTCAAGGAAAAAAACACAAAAAACAACTTACATATCATCTGCAGACATCTTCATGACACCAACACACAGAGCATGCCGTTTTCCCTCTGCCATTATTGCCTGATTGCAAAAGTCAAGGACACCAAAAACTTGTGAAGAACCAGTTGTTCTTACAGCCAATAATAATTTAGATTGCGAAAAATGCAAGCACATATTAGCTAAAATATATTTTTAAAATGTTAGAGGAGAGTAGAACAAATCAGACCTGAGCCGACAGCAGCCAGAAGCAGTGTGCAGTCATGTCTATGTTAAAAACAGCAGCATAGCAAGCTATGTGAAGGAATTACACACATTCTACAGTAGCAAAACAGTAAGATATTTTCAATGCAGACTATTTAAAGGGAACCTGTCACCTAAAAAATACCTTCCAAGCCGCCAGCATTACCTTAAAGTAGCCAGTAGTAGGTTTCTAAAGCTCCTTTTCTTCCTCCGGTCAGCTGTGCCAAAATCTTGAAAAATAAACTTTAATCCTCTGAATTCGCTATGTCACAGCAGAGTTTGAAGTCAAGGGGGCAGCGGCCTCCTCGCTTCAAGTCAGGATAACCGCGCCCCCTTTCCCTGCCCCTAAGCCTCTGATTGACAGGCAGTTCACTAAAGCCGTCTGAAGTCTCGCGCATGCGCCGACGTCTCTATTCTCTCGATGTGCGCTGAGCATTGAGCCGATGCGCAGGCGTGGGAATAGAGATCGCGATGTACTAGTCTTCAGGCAGCTTTGCTGTCAATCAGAGGCTTACGGGCAGGGAAAGGGGGCGCGGTTATCCTGACTTGAAGCGAGGAGGCCGCTGCCCCCTTGACTTCAAACTCTGCTGTGACATAGCAAATTCAGAGGATTAAAGTTTATTTTTCAAGATTTTGGCACAGCTGACCAGAGGAAGAAAAGGAGCTTTAGAAACCTACTACTGGCTACTTTAAGGTAATGCTGGCGGCTTGGAAGGTATTTTTTAGGTGACAGGTTCCCTTTAAGTTTTATCTGTCACAAGAATTAACACTAATTAAACTGGCTGACATTAGCGATGTGCTAATGTCAGTAGAACGTAACTCTGCTATTCTTATGCTTATTGATGGCCCCCTTACTGCACAATTTTAACTTTTATAATATGCAAATAAGCCTCTAGGAGCAGTGGGGGGGGCATTGCTCCTGCTTCTAGAGCAGGGGTACTCAACTGGTGGACCGCAGTCCGAATCCGGACCGCGGTTGCCAGCTGTCCGGACCCCTGCATGCACCCGGGTGCCAGCTCTCACAAGGTGCCAGAGTCTAGAAGCAATGAGCGCTTCCATCAATACAGATGGAAGCGCTCATTGCTGGAGCACAGGGAGATGATGTCACTCACCGCTCAGCTCTCCACGCTCCTCCTCTCCTTCAGGCCGGCTGCGCTATGAATGGTGAAGCAGGAAGACTTCTCCCTGCTTCACCATTCAGTCTGCGCTGCCGGCTGATGTGGGCGGAGCCTGCAGACTGGAAATATGCATAAGCTCTGCCCACACAGTGCTACAGAGCGATCTGTGCCTGCAGTGATGACAGAGCTTCAGGAACGAGACAAGGTGAGTAGGTGCTGTGCTGGGGGCACAGTGGGCCTCATCGCTATGGAGGGGCACAATGGACATTTCTACTCTGGAGGGGGCACAATGGACATTGATAATGTGAAGGGGGTACAATGGGCATTTTTACTATGAGGGGGCACAGTGCACAGAGGGCATTATTCCTCTGACGGGGGCACAGAGGGAAATACTATTATTAAGGCTACACGCCACTGGTGTTGTCCCTCCTTATATATTTTTTTTGTTTTGCAGCTCGGACCTTCATCCTACAGCAGACTCAGGTCAGACTCAGACCTTTACCAAAAGTACTTGAGTACCCCTGTCCTAGAGGCTTCATTCTCCCACCTCATGTCACGCCCTGCCACCCTCGATTGACAGGGCCAGGCAGTGTTCGTCTCCTCCTGCCGGCCCTGTGCGCTGGATAAATCTCACGCTTGCGCAGTACCGTTTACCCAGGGCCGGCAAGAGGAGACAAACACTGCCTGGCCCTGTCAATCGAGGATGGCAGGGCGTGACATGAGGTGGGGGAACTTCGCAAGCGTAGCCACCGCTCCGCTTTAATACATTAAAGGCTATGGTTAGCTTTGAACAGAATTTTTTATTTGCTCCCTAAAAGCAAAATCAGGGTACTCTTTAAATAGTCAGAATTAAAAAAACATCTTACTGCTTTGCTACTGTAGACTGTGTAATTCCTTCACATAGCTTGCTACCTCCATTTAAGAGATAGGTGGGACCCGCATCTATCCTAGTGATATGTCACCAATGTCTCAGATGAGACAACCCTCTTAAGAAGAGGTATATTTGAATGGCTGCCTTCAGCCATCTCTGCAGAAAGCTAAAAGGTGTTAGTGGTGAAAAATTGTTCTTAAAAAAAAATGGAGAGAAAAAAAAAAGCAATACTCACCTCACCATTCCCCCACTGTCTCTACTTCCTGTTGGATCTGTACTTTACTCTATTCACCATGTCACAGTTTAGAATAGATTACTACTAGCACACTGACCACACACTTTTCACTACCACAATGTCCATCCACCCTCTCTACATCCCCATCATAGTTTTCCATTTTTGGTGAAAGGATACGACCACCTTGTCAGCAGCTGCTGGGTAAAGCTTCGCTCCAGGAGATGTTAAACCAGGACACATGATATTCGCACCACTCAGGACAAATTTTATTGCGCCTTTATCAACTTGCTGATGTGGAAGGATAAAAGGATCTAGAAATTAACAGAAGTTAACTGGACCTTGCAGCTATCCGTGACCCTCATAAAACAATAGACAATTTAATTTTGATTCCACACCATTAATTTTTTTCCAGCTTCCAAACTTATCCCCTGTGCATAGGGGATACGTAGTTGTAATGGGACAACATCTTTAAGTTCAGAAACCTGTTCCCCAATGCCTAAATGTGAACTAGGCCTATAGAGAACAGTTCCTTCACGTACGGTAGGTGAATGTGCGTGTGTTCCAGTGTTGTACTATACAAGTCTTTTACCTCCTTAACTTAGAAGAAAATAATTTCACTAAAATCCATCCCATGATTGTGTTAATTCCCTAAGAACCACTCTGTTTCCTGAAATATGAGTAAAGAGTGATATGTTAGGACCATACTGATGTAAGAATCAGTTTATGTAGAAGACGTTATACGGAGACTGGCACTGCGCTATAATCTTGGAAAAAGCCTTCCACCATTTGCCCCTGCTCCCACCGTGTGTGTCCGCCTTTTGGTGCTCTGCACTTGGACAGACTTATAATACCTTTCAATCCAGAAGAAATAGAAATGAATGCGGCACTCACCAGGCTTCTTTTTGCAGCTTTATTATAGAAAACTCACATGTGGGGACGCGGATGCCCTGCTCAGTGCGCGAGAGCGTGCAGCGACGGCCGTTTCGCGCGTGTATGCGCTTCGTCTGGCTGCTCCCTGCAGCCAGACGAAGCGCATACACGCGCGAAACGGCCGTCGCTGCACGCTCTCGCGCACTGAGCAGGGCATCCGCGTCCCCACATGTGAGTTTTCTATAATAAAGCTGCAAAAAGAAGCCTGGTGAGTGCCGCATTCATTTCTATTTCTTCTGGATTGAAATGATGTAAGAATCAGTGGGCCTGGAAGTGGTTTGACTTTCAGCTAAATTAAAGGGAGTTATTCTGGTGGCCCCTGGTATTCACCGTTTAACCCCTATACAGGGATCTGGACTTTGCTGCAGGGGAGCCACCAGGCCACTACCCTCTGGAGCAGTCCTGGTGTGGTTGACCGCTGACCCATGGAGGTCAGAGACATTGTTGCAAAGCACCGAGGGGTCAGGCGGTACTCAAAATCAGTAACAGGCCGAGATTAGAGCAGACAGAGTTTATGCAAATCTGAAAAATAATCCGCATGGCAGGCACCACAGGGTCAGCGCCATGATCAGACACTGGTCAGGTCGCAAAGGGTCAGAATCTGGTAATCAGGCAGAAGTCAGTAAATGGGCAGACAAGCAGTTTATAACACCTTTTCAGGATCTAACAATCTAGTAAACATATTACATTTTTGCTGGGGATTGCTGTTAGCAATGGATCACATGTGCAGGATTTGCTCCTCCGGTTTGATATCCGCAACATCGTATGGGGTCTGAGCAATTTTCTGACATTTTAGACCACATTTTTTTCAGTGATTGTATTTGGACATTTATACCTGGAGGTGTGGCAACTTCAGCTTTGAATGTACCATGACTTACATCTTATGGTAACATTCTGGTGCACCTGTGCAGCCTGAGTCACATGAGTCATTGGTAGGTGGGGCTCACAGCCTCCTCCCCTCCCTCCTCCCATTGTATGTGTGATCTCACTCTGGAGGTAACTAGGAGTTGGTCGCTGTGTATCGGCCTGTATTCTCTTTCTGCAATTGCCCAACGGCAAGGTAGGTTAGTGTTAGGTCCCGTGCCACTCTGAGATTCCTTGACGCGGTGCTCGGGCTCCGGTATGTTCTTGATATAAGAATATATTGGCAAAAGTCTCATTTTAACATCAGTGTGAGGGTTTAGCCATATATTGCCAATTGCATTACCGCCGCAGTGCACCTCTATCAGTGATTGTTTGAGTGTGTGAAGACACCCTGAGAAAAATCACATATAGCACAGCTGATTAACACATTAGAAGCAGCTGCACACAGAACCAAAGGAGGGTTAACCCTTGCTGTACTGCAGAATAAGGTGTGAGTCAAGAAGAGTATCTTCAATAGACACACAGGACACAGACAGGTGGACCCACTGCTGGAGCACTGGAAATATGACACAAGCTGAGTGGAGAGGTGCCCGATATAGTGGGGGCAGCGGCCACCGACAGAACAGCTGACAACTTACATTTGTGAAGCAGCCTCAGTGTCGGATAGAATGGACCCTCCCTTTGCCTGAAGAAGAGCAGCTCACCATTTACTGTTAATATTTCAATGTGTTCATGGCTGGGAGAAAAAAAAAATGTCAAGTTGATTATTGAAAACAGATTTACGGTCAGTAAAATCCATTCAAACAGTGTAAATCCAAGTAAGGTAAAACCTATACTGACTGCGGGTGTAAATTTACTTTTTAGGTGCCAGCTCCTGCACTACAAGATTTTTCTATAACACAAAGTTTACTGAACATGGCCAGTCCTGTTAATATGGGAGCTGGCACCCAGAAATGAAGTATTACCTGGCTCCCGTCATATGCCTGACGCTGCTTGCCCTGGCTTATAGAGGAGGGGAGGGGAGATCCTCCACCTATAATGTTCAT
Organism: Rhinella marina; assembly: GCA_900303285.1. Taxonomy (NCBI): domain Eukaryota; kingdom Metazoa; phylum Chordata; class Amphibia; order Anura; family Bufonidae; genus Rhinella; species Rhinella marina. The sequence continues at coordinate 373,420 of ONZH01010186.1, read as the reverse complement.
ATGATGTATTAGGACAGCAAGCAGGACTATAATGTTGATGAGTAGCTCCACTTTACTATACTAACGGGTTGTATGTTTTATATATATATCCATTGCCTAGTGCTTTCTTTCATGCACACGAGTGTTGGTGTTTTGCGGTCTGCAAATTGCGGATATGTAAAACACAGATACCGGCCGTGTTCATACCACATTTTGTGGAACAGCCGGCCCCTAATAGAACAGTCCTATCCTTGTCTGTAATGCGGACAATAATAGGACATGTTCTATTTTTTTGCATAATGGTCATGTGTACACGGAATGCACTGTTTTAGGGGGTTTTTTTTCAGCCCCATTGAAGTGAATGGTTCCGCATATGGGCCGCAAAAAAAAAAAAACAAAACAAAAACAGAACAGTCAAAAAATACATTCATGTACAGTGCCTTGCGAAAATATTCGGCCCCCTGGAACTTTTCAACCTTTTGCCACATTTCAGACTTCAAACAAAAAGATAATATTTTAAATTTTTGGTGAAGAGTCAACAAGTGGGTCACAATTGTGAAGTGGAACGAAATTTATTGGATCATTTAAACTTTTTTTGTAATAATAAAACTGAAAAGTTGGGCGTGCAAAATTATTCGGCCCATTTACTTTCAGTTCAGAAAACTCACTCCAGAAGTTCATTGAGGATCTCTGAATGATCCAATGTTGTCCTAAATGACTGATGAAGATAAATAGAATCCACCTGTGTGTAATCAAATCTCTGTATAAATGCACCTGCTCTGTGATAGTCTCAGGCTACATGCACACGACAGTGAAAAAAAACGTCCGTTAAAAACGGACACACTGTCAGTTTTTCATGGCCATTTTGCATCAGTGTGTGCATCCATTTTCTGGCCGTGTGTCCATTTTTAATGTCCATTTTGAATCCGTTTTGCATCAGTTTTTCATGTCCGTTAAAAACGGACATGAAAAATTGATGAATTGGATTGGCAGTTATTTCTTGCCCCCAACTATATTCATGACCCCCATGATGCCCATAATGTCCTAGTGCCCCAGCTAAAATAATGTCCCCCATAGTGTAGTATTTTTTTAATGTCCCCAGGTTTAATAATGTCCCCCATGTAAGCCACTATCTTAAATAATGTCCCCCATGTAAGCCACTATCTTAAATAATGCCCCCCATAGTGTAGTTTTTATTTTAATGTCCCCAGGTTTAATAATGTCCTATGTAGGCCCCCATCTTAAATAAATGCCCCCACAGCTGCTTTTGAGGATTAAAAAAAAAAAAAAAAAAAAAAAAAAAAAAAAAAAAAAACCTCACCTTCTCCACTTGCTCGCGCTGCAGCAGTCTTCTCTCACACACAGGACCTGCCGAAGGACCTGTGAGCGCTGACGTCACCGAACGCGCCTGCGTGATGACGTCACAGCTCATAACGCAGGTCCATCGGCAGGGCCTGCTCCATGAAGAAGCAAGAGACTGACCTGCGCGAGCAAGTGGCTAGGGTGAGTAGCCACAGGGTACCCGTTTTTAACGGCCATTAGACGGGAGCAATCCGGTCATTCGGCCGTTAAAAACGGCCCCATTGATCTCAATGGGGCAGTCGGTCCGTGGAAACGGCCCAGAAATAGGACATGTCCTATTTCTGGACGGACACTATTCACTGGCCGTTAAATAAACGGCCATGTGAATAGCCCCATAGGCTAACATTGGCACCAAAAATGGCCGTGTGACGGCCGCTACTTAGACGGCATGAGGCCTCAGGGTTCTGCATCATGAAGACCAAGGAACACACCAGGCAGGTCCGTGATATTGTTGTGGAGAAGTTTAAAGCCGGATTTGGATACCAAAAGATTTCCCAAGCTTTAAACATCCCAAGGAGCACTGTGCAAGCGATCATATTGAAATGGAAGGAGTATCAGACCACTGCAAATCTACCAAGACCCGGTCATCCCTCTAAACTTTCATCTCAAACAAGGAGAAGACTGATCAGAGATGCAGCCAAGAGGTCCATGATCACTCTGGATGAACTGCAGAGATCTACAGCTGAGGTGGGAGAGTCTGTCCATAGGACAACAATCAGTCGAACACTTCACAAATCTGGCCTTTATGGAAGAGTGGCAAGAAGAAAGCCATTTCTCAAAGATATCCATAAAAAGTCTGGTTTACAGTTTGCCACAAGCCACCTGGGAGACACACCAAACATGTGGAAGAAGGTGCTCTGGTCAAATGAAACCAAAATCCAACTTTTTGGAAACAATGCAAAACGATATGTTTGGCGTAAAAGCAACACAGCTCATCACCCTGAACACACCATCCCCACTGTCAAACATGGTGGTGGCAGCATCATGGTTTGGGCCTGCTTTTCATCAGCAGGGACAGGGAAGATGGTTAAAATTGATGGGAAGATGGATGGAGCCAAATACAGGACCATTCTGGATGAAAACCTGTTGGAGTCTGCAAAAGACCTGAGACTAGGACGGAGATTTATCTTCCAACAAGACAATGATCCCAAACATAAAGCAAAATCTACAATGGAATGGTTCAAAAATAAACGTATCCAGGTCTTAGAATGGCCAAGTCAAAGTCCAGACCTGAATCCAATTGAGAATATGTGGAAAGAGCTGAAAACTGCTGTTCACAAACGCTCTCCATCCAACCTCAAAGAGCTCGAGCTGTTTTGCAAGGAAGAATGGGCAAGAATTTCAGTCTCTAGATGTGCAAAACTGATAGACATATACCCCAAGCGACTTGCAGCTGTAATCGCAGAAAAAAGTGGCGCAACAAAGTATTAATGCAAGGGGGCCAAATAATTTTGCACGCCCCACTTTTCAGTTTTATTATTACAAAAAAAGTTTAAATGATCCAATAACTTTCGTTCCACTTCACAACTGTGACCCACTTGTTGTTGATTCTTCACCAAAAATGTAAAATGTTATATCTTTTTGTTTGAAGCCTGAAATGTGGCAAAAGGTTGAAAAGTTCCAGGGGGCCGAATACTTTCGCAAGGCACTGTACATGAGCCATTATGAAGGAAAGGATGCACCTCACATGAATTGCTCCGATGCAGCCTTAGGCCCCTTTCACACAAGCTTATTTGCAAGCCGTATATGGACAGGATTTTATTAACCGGAATCTGCTGCTAATGTAAATGAATAGAGATATTCAGATGGGCGTATAATTTCCATCAGTATTTGACATCTGCAGCATGTCTGAGTTTTGTGCAGATTTGTTTCCAAATATGCAAATTACAGGCACATATCTGTGCCGTGTTTTGTGGTCCACAAAACACGGATGCCGCCCGTGTGCGTTCCACAATCAGCCCATAATACAAAGCAGTCAATCAGCCCATAATAGAAATACATATTCTTGTCCGCAAAACGGACAAGAAGAGGACATGTTCTATCTTTTTTGCGGGGCTACAGACAGAACACAGTGTGCTGTACACATTTTTTTTGCGGACCCACTGAAATGAATCCCACTGAGTCCGCATCCTATCCGAAAAAATGTGGATTGGATAGGGATCAAAAATATGGTGGTATGAATGGGGCCTTAGTCTACTTGGTGATGATGTGGTGATGTCAGTATGGGCAGCACATCACTGTAAACGAAGTCAGACCTTGGAAGCGCCATCCAGGTAGCTGAAAGGTAAGTACGTGCCTATGTGTTCTTATAGGAAAGCCAAACTCACCATCGCACTATTTTCACGGGGTCCTTTTTTGGCATTATCTGATTAAGCCATTGGTCAATCCCAGGGAACTGGTCATTCAGCTGATTCTTTATGCCTTTTATTACCGATGTCTTTAGTTGAATGCAATTGGATACATTTTCCTTTTCATCAAATCTGCAAGAAAAAGCAAATGTTAGCTGAGAAGTGGCACTTAGGACATTTAAATGGATCAGGAAACAATTCAATGTGACAACACGCCACCTAGTTGGGACACAGTTGGAGAAATATTCTGGGTAAGGCTACTTTTACACCAGCGTTTTAGCTGGATCTGTCATGTATCAGCAAAAACGCTTCCGTCATATTTTATTATCTCTAAAATAGCCAAAACGAATCAGTCTCTAAAACCACTGTAAGTCAATGGGTGACATATCAGTTTTCTTTCGTGTCAGATAAAACAAATTCGCCACAATTTACTTACATTGTGCATCATGACGGACCCATCTTGCTCCGCACCACATCGCGGACAGAAAAACGCTGCTTCCCACAATACCGGCCACCAGAGAGGCAAGCAGTTTTTACTATAGTGTGCAAGCATGACCACCGCTGCTGGATTGCAGGGTGGTCGTAACCATGGAAACGAATCCAGCCAGCAAAGTTGGCAATGGGCTGTGGAGTCGGTAAGCCAAAGCCCGACTCCGACTCCTCAATTTCCCCTCACCCCGACTCCCTCATACATGGAGCATGTTTAAGTGATAACTTTAAACAAATTTGCATAAAATCAATAGTACAGATAAGTCATGACAAAAACAGTTTGTAATCTATCAGGCTTCTCTGGGTACAGCTCACTAAGGGCCTGATCAGAGGCGTAGCTAGAGGTTCAGCACATGGGGGGGCGAAACATACTTGAGTGGGCCCCCCACTTATTGGCTTCCCAAACCCACGTTTCCAACTTCACAGGCACATACTACTAGTTGTGGTTATAATACTGTATTAGCAAGATGACTATATAAACTGCTAGATCATCTATGCTGTTAAGTACAGTACAATAGACTTTCTACATACCCTACTCTAAATACTCTACCACATAATGCAGTAAAATATAGGATTAATAGGAGTAAAAAAGGGGACTCCTATGTTAAAGGAAATCTGTCCCCAGCTTTTACATCACTAAACTAACAGTCCCGTGCCCCCAGCAGACCGCAGATCAGCAGAATGTGCCCCCAGCAGACCTCAGATCAGCAGAATGTGCCCCCCATCAGACCTCAGATCGGCGTATTGTGCCCCCATCAGACCTCAGATCGGCTTAATGTTCCCCCATCAGACCTCAGATCAGCAGAATGTTCCCCCATCAGACCTCAGATCAGCAGAATGTTCCCCCATCAGACCTCAGATCAGCAGAATGTTCCCCCATCAGACCTCAGATCAGCAGAATGTTCCCCCATCAGACCTCAGATCAGCAGAATGTTCCCCCATCAGACCTCAGATCAGCAGAATGTTCCCCCATCAGACCTCAGATCAGCAGAATGTTCCCCCATCAGACCTCAGATCAGCAGAATGTTCCCCCATCAGACCTCAGATCAGCAGAATGTTCCCCCATCAGACCTCAGATCAGCAGAATGTGCCCCCATCAGACCTCAGATCAGCAGAATGTGCCCCCATCAGACCTCAGATCAGCAGAATGTGCCCCCATCAGACCTCAGATCAGCAGAATGTGCCCCCATCAGACCTCAGATCAGCAGAATGTGCCCCCATCAGACCTCAGATCAGCAGAATGTGCCCCCATCAGACCTCAGATCAGCAGAATGTGCCCCCATCAGACCTCAGATCAGCAGAATGTGCCCCCATCAGACCTCAGATCATCAGAATGTACCCCCATCAGACCTCAGATCATCAGAATGTGCCCCCATCAGACCTTAGATCGGCTTAATGTGCCCCCATCAGACTCCATAATGTAAGCGCTCACTTGTATTCGCCTGATTGTACTAAGGCCATCCTTGCTGGGCCCCCCCAGAGGTATTGGGGCGGAGCATCGCTTCCCCTGCCCCCCCATCCACCCAGTAGCTACGACTCTGGGCCTGATGTATGAAAACTGTCTAGGTCTAAGACTTTTTTTGTTGCCCATAGCAACCAATCAGAGCTCCCCTTTCATTTCTCCAGAGCACTATATGAAATGAAAGGGGAGCTCTGATTGGTTGCTATGGGCAACAAAGAAACTTCTACACCTAGCCAGTTTTCATACATAAGGCTCTAGGTGTTTTACATCAGCAGATAGAAGCCATGAGAGCAGCTAACCTCTCCAAACATGAGCTCAGAGGGAACATAAAGCATCAGAGAGAACATGCACTGGACATAAAGGGCAGTACACAGTCATCTCAACTAAAAGCCTAAATCCTTAGATCAGGAATAGAACAGACATTTATAGGACATTTCATCATTTTCACAAATTCTTATAAAAATATATTCAGCACTTATTGCACTGAACTAAATGTACTAATTCATTATATATTTTAGGAGTCGGAGTCGGTCCATTTTATACCGACTCCACCAAAATGGTGACCGACTCCAACTCCACAGCCCTGATACATTAGTAAGTGGCTTGTATTAACTTTCTCTACATGATAAATGCCACTTCCTCCGATAGGCAGAAGTGGTCAAACAGCGGCACACAAATACTGAGAGCGGACTAACAGCGCTGCAGCAGATGAACAGTGTTTTACAAAAATGACAAGAAACACAGTAATACATTGAAGGAGCCAGGGTCCTCCACTACTTTAACCCCTTAAGGACCTCTGCTGTACATGTACGGCTGAAGTCCGGCCCCTAAACATGGCGGCCGCTCACGCGTGCATCGGGCGCCATATTTTTGCTATTTTCTCCCTTCAGATGCCATGGTCAAATGTGACCAGCTCACCAGCAGGCCCTCAACCATAATTTTTTAGACGGTCAGCTCAGCAGAAGACACTCACCCCTATTGTTTTTGAGTATCAGCAGCAGGCCATCAATCATAATTTTTCAAGGGTGTGTCTGATGCCCTCTTTTATGTGTAATAAAGGGTGTATTGGATTGCCTGTTTCCCTTTGTGCATAGGCTTTATGAGTGTAGGAGTCCCACGTCATGAACAATTGTACCACAATGTGAATGAGGCCCTCCTTTATGTGATATACCGGTTGTATCAGAGTGCCTCTTCCTTGTAGTTTTTGGCAGCACTTGCGCTTTATGTACAAGTAAATATATGTTTCCTAACAATATTTCCTCCAAAATCAATTACATTTTTGGTTTTGTGGCGTATTCTTGTCATTCCGTAAAAGTGGCATAATACTCAGACAACATTGTTAACAGCAGCGACTTTGGAGTCCAAGATGCATCCAGACATCCTCCCCATGCTGTTCCCAAACCATTTCAGTGGTGTTTCCACCATTTTCTCACCTTTCCCTATTAACCAGACACCCTCCCCTCTGCAGAGCAGGGGGGTGCCTGGTTTAGTGCTTGGGTTCTCCCATTGACTTCCATTATACTCGGGTGCTCGGCCGAGCACTCAAACACCACCTAGTGTTTGGCCAGAGCACCCGAGCATCGCGGTGCTCGATCAACACTAGCCACCAGTGTTCCAGATAGGAAGTAACTGGATCACCATGGATCCAGCTCCAGGCACCTCAGCACAGCAGACAGAAGAGCTGCTGTCAGAGTAGCTCCCCATTCTGAACAACATTCAGAGCTGAGCGTTTCCTGCGATTGAATCCAAATTAGGAAATCTGCGCAAAATACATCAGCAACACAAACTCTCCTGTCCAGACTGTTACAAGGTATCTTATGAATGAAGGGCGTTTTCATTCACAGACTTCAAACACAGATCTTGAAAATAGTGACCGTTTGAATCATATATTATCCTATGACTCCTCAGCCTCCTGTCACCACAGGCATGGCCGGGGTTTAATCCTGCCTCACGCCGTACACCCTTCTAATACAGGCACTCACTTTTTAAACATGCTGATGCCTTCCAGGGATCGATGGCAAATGGGAATGTCAGGGTGAAAGGTGAGAGTATCACATCCGGGTTACGGCAGACAGTGGCCCTCCGACCACGCCGGCTCCGATAACTCACTCCTCTCAGCTACAAAGCCTGCCGGATGTGAGGTAATCAGGGCGGAAGCTGAGAAGTGCGGGCGGAAGGGATGCTGAGGAGAGAGTACAGTCTGTTTCTATAGAGACGCTAAACACGGCTATCGTTGATGCATAAAACGTGCTCTGCCCCTGTGCACCAGCAGAGGGCAGTATTCAAATGAAAGTCATACAGTCTGCTGCAGTATGTAATGCAGTGGTTTGAAGCTGTGACTACAGTGCTAATGCTGGGAGTTGTAGTTTGGATAAACACATGACAAATCACATACTGTGACCATACAATCTGAATGACAGGATGAACTGGTGTTAAAAGATTAAACCTCACATCAAGTATTTGTGACTCCTGAGGTGTGTGACTCATACTAGCCAAAGTTTGAGAAGGGAACAATGGAAATAAATGCTACATTTATATAGGACACACCTCTAAACTACTCACCCCAAGATGAATAGACCCCATACCAGACCCCCTAAGCAGATGCAGGTCACACGCCAGAGCAACTAAATAAAATATCTAGACCTAGCCCTTTATCCAGACACCAGACCCACATTGTATACAAATCTCAGACCAGCCCCACCCCACCCCACCCCATAAATAGACTGCAGACCTGACCCAGCCAGTATACAGACCCCAGACCCATAAAAAAAGCCAGGTCTCTGTTTGGAACCGAATATGGGGACAAAGATCTTACTTTTGAGGAAATGTCAGCTGGTCTGATGAAACAAAAAATAGAATTGTGTTTGGCCGTAATTACTGTCTGACTGGTGCACTAGAAGGCATTATGAGGAAGGATAAATATGTGGAGATAAGTTAATACTTGGGCTCAAATGGGTGTTCCAAATGGACACTGACCCCATCCTTACTTCCAAAGTTATGGCAAAATGGCTTACCGTTGTTTCTGGGCTACAGATTTTAATGACCTATTCTCAGGGTAGGTAATCAATATCTGATCTGTGGGGGTCCAACATGTGAACGGGAGTCGAGTTTCAGTACGCCAGCACCGTAAACTACACAGCGGACAGAGTCGTCTGCTTCCATTATGTACACTGATAGTTCCTGACAACCTGAGACAGCTGATCAGTGGGAATGCTTGGTCTATATTCACTGCACAGTAAGACTTCTCCTGTATATATACACACATACACTGCACAGTAACACTTCTCCTGTATATACATCTACACTGCACAGTGCTGCTGTACTGTATATACAGAGTCGAGTCACATTATTATGACCACCAGTAAATATCTAGTCTAATTTCCACGTGCAGCTTGGACAGCAGCTAGACGGGCTGGGAGTGACTCAATAAAGGTCCTGGTAGGTTGTCACAGGTATAAGGAGCCATGCTGACTGCAGTGCACCCCACAGCTGCTGGAGGGTGCATGGAGGAGGATCCAAAGAGAACACACAACGATAGAGGTGGTCTCGCAGATACTCAATTGGGTTCAGGTCTGGGGAATTAGGAGGCCAGGGTAGTACTTGAAAGTCTTGGTCATGCTTTTCCAACCAATGTCGGACGTTTCTAGCTATGTGACAAGTCGCATTGTCTTGTTCCCTAGGGAAGACAATCAGCATGTAGGAGTGAACGTACGTGATATGCAAGGATGGATTCATATCCAAATCAGTTCACCTTCCACATGGATGAGTGGGCCCAGATAATGCCATGAAAAACATTCCCCAGACCATAACAATGTCACCACCAGCTTGTGTTCTCCCAGCAATGGCTGCAGGGTGTTTCTTCTCTGATGTTTATCACCTGACATGCCAATGTCCATCTGTTCGATGAAGGAGAAAATGTGACTCATCACAGAAGGCAACCCTTTACCAACCAGCAGAGGTCCAGTTCCAATACGGCCACAAAAATTGAAGCCTTTTCTTTGTTAGAGGTGCAGTGACCATCTGTTGGCTTTGGAGCTCCATATGCAGTAAGGTTTCCATTGTAGGGTGGCTCAGTGTCCACTCATGATACACTTTCACCACAACGGCACGTGAACAGTTCACAAACTGCGCAGTTTCAGAAATACTGCCACCCTTGGCCCAAAAGCCAATAATCATCTCTTTTTGCAACCAGGGATATATGTGTAGACAGCCCATCACACACCTTATATACCCACCAAGCCAGCTCATGACATGTGAGTTCCATCATCAGCTATGCACTGCCAACGTCGAAAGTAGGAAGTGGTCATAATAATGCGACTCAACTGTGTCCTACCCTACATTATACTTTACTTAGGATATTATCTAGTTATATTCTTATACATTACATATTATCCAGTTATATTCTTATACTATACTACATTATATATTACCATGTTATATCCTTATTCTATCCTACATTATACATTACATATTACCATGTTATATTCTTATACTATACTACATTCTAAATTACATATTATCCAGTTATATCCTTATACTGTCCTACATTATACTGTACATGACATATCCAGTTATATTCTTATATTAGATTATATAATTATTAGAGATGAGCGAGCATGCTCGTCCGAGCTTAGTGCTCGTTCGAGCATTAGGGTACTCGTAAGTGCTTGCTGCTCAGGCGAGTATCTCGCCATGCTCGAGGAAATGGCATCTCCCGCATTTTGAATTTTTGGCGCCTATAACTCAGCCAATCACTAGCCAGGAGACTCTGCGGTACACCCAGCATCACGTGGGGCCTCACATGTCGATAGCAGGGGTTGGCTGGCCAGATCAGGTGACCCTGGAATATACTAGTGACGTCCGGTGGTGCTCGGCTCAGATGCTGTCTGGATGTCGTTAGGGATAGAGCTGCTGCCTTTCAGGGAGAGTGTTAGGGCCTGGATTTAGTTCTCTGTTAGGCAGGAGTGATCTCAAAAGAACCCAACAGCCCTTCTAAGGGCTACAAGACACTTTTTGTCTCCTTTTGTCACTTTTTGTCCCAGCTGGCTGGGCTGGCTGGCACTAGTAGTGCAGCTATCGCCATATTTGCAGCAGTTTGCAGGGAGACTGCAAATAGTTTTTTTTTGCTCTCAGTGATATAGAAAAATCTGAGTGCGACATTTTTCTGGGTTGCAGTGAAAATAGCCACAGTCAGCAGGGGCTGAGTTTGCTCTCTGATATATTCTGCACGTCACGTAACAAAAAAAAAAAAAAAAAAACTACTTTGTTTTTTTGTTGTTTTATCTCAGTGATACAAATCCATTTCATACAGCTGTGTGGAACCATTCTGTGTCACAGCTCAGCTGTCCAGTCACCACAAAGCACAATCCGTATTTTCTGTCCAGGTGACCCATACTGTACGTCACGTAATTAAAAAAAGTGTTTTGCTCTCACTGATACAGCTACATTAGAAAAATCTCTGTGCAACATTTGTCTGGGTTGCACTTAAGCAGACCAAGTCTGCCTAATCTAATAGTTTCAGTGTAATTGCTCCATACTGCACGGTACGTAATAAAATACATAATTTTGCTCTAACTTATCCACCTATATATTAACTTGTTCAGATTGAACAAGTTTGTGGGTTTCAGTACAGCAAGCCCATTTTTTATTTTTTTGGTATATATAATACACTTATATACAGAAAATGTTGAACCCCAGGGCTAAGGGTCGAGGACGAGGGCGTGGGCGTGGGCATTCAATTACTGCAGGGGGCCATGGTCCTGGGCAGGGTGAGAAAGTACCTGCTGATGAGGGAGCAGGGGAACGCCGCAGAGCTACACTCCCTAGCTTCATGTCTCAACTTACAGGGACACGTGGTAGAGCACTGTTGAAACCACAACAGTGCGAACAGGTGATGTATTGGATTGCGGACAATGCTTCAAGTAATTTGTCCATCAGTCAGTCTTCCACGCAGTCCACCCACGTTACCCACGGGAGCACTCCTCTGGCTCCTCCACCTCAACCTCCTTCCCCCCAGTCTGCCCCCTCCCAGGAAAATTTGGAATGCGATCCGGCATACTCTGAGGAACTGTTTTCTGGACCCTTCCCAGAGTCACAAACCACTTCTCAGGTTGCTGCTGACCTCTTTCCCGATGCCCAAGTTTTCCAACTGTCGCAGTCTGTGGGTGACATTGTTGACTTAGTGGAAGAAGTGTGTAAAGTGGTGTCGGACGATGAGGAGACACGGTTGTCAGACAGTGGTGAAGTTGTTGTCAGGGCAGGAAGTCCGAGGGGGGGAGCAGACTGAGGAATTGGAGGATGATGAGGTGACTGACCCAAGCTGGGTTGATAAGCCAAGTGAAGACTGCTTCTGAGGCGGAGGCGAGTGCTGCACCAGAACAGGTTGGAAGAGGCAGTGGTGTGGCCAGAGGGAGAAGCAGGGCCAGAGCTGGTGCATCAGCAGCAACTGTTTCACGTAGTGAAGCTCCCGTGGCGAGGCCTAGATGTTCGCAAGTCTGGAGGTTCTTTAAAGAAATTGAGGATGACCGACGGACTGTGGTGTGCAACCTGTGCCACACCAGGATCAGCAGGTGTGCCACCACTACTAGCCTAACCACCACCAGCATGCGCAGGCATATGAGTGCTAAACACCCCACTCAATGGAACCAAGGCCGTTCACCTCCTGTGGGTCACACCACTGCTCCTTCCCCTGTGTCACTCGCTGCCTCTGCTGGTCCCCTGCCCAGGACCCCGGCACGAGCGCCTCCCGCCAGAAAACCACACCTTTGCCTCCACGATCCTCCACTAATGTGTCCCAGCGCAGCGTTCAGCTGTCTATACAGCAGACGCTGGAGCGCAAGAGGAAATACAGTTCCACCCACCCACATGCCCAAGCCCTCAACGTCCACATCTCCAAATTGCTGAGTCTGGAGATGCTGCCCTATAGGCTGGTAGAGACCGAGGCCTTTTGCAACCTCATGGCGGTGGCTGCCCCTCGGTCCCCAGCCGCCACTATTTTTCCCAATGTGCCGTCCCAGCCCTACACCAGCACGTGTCATAGAACATCATCCGTGCCCTGACCAACGCTGTTTCTGAGAAGGTCCACCTAACCACGGACACGTGGACAAGTGCTGCCGGGCAGGGACACTATATATCACTGACGGCACATTGGGTTAACTTGGTGGAGGCTGGGACCGAGTCTGACCCTGGGGCCGCTCATGTACTGCCCACACCGAGGATTGCGGGGCCTACCTCGGTCACGGTCTCTCAGACGTACTATGCCTCCTCCTCCAACCCCTCCTCCTCCACCTCCTCCTCCGAATTACCATCCGTGGGCACGGCGCCTTCAGTTGGTAGCTCTAGGCGCAGCAGCAGTGCCGTGGCTAAGCGCCAGCAGGTGGTGCTCAAACTGCTGAGCTTAGGTGACAAAAGGCACACCGCCCAAGAACTATTACAGGGCATCACGGCGCAGACCGATCTGTGGCTGGCACCGCTGAACCTCAAGCCAGGCATGGTTGTGTGTGACAACGGGCGTAACCTGGTGACGGCTCTGCAACTCGGCAGACTGACACATGTGCCATACCTGGCCCACGTGTTCAATCTCATAGTTCAGCGGTTCCTCAAGACATACCCCAATCTGTCTGATTTGCTCACCAAGGTGCGCCACATCTGTGCGCATTTCTGCAAGTCGACCACAGATGCTGCCACTCTCAGGGCAGCGCAGCGCCGCCTACAACTGCCCACTCACCGACTGTTGTGCGACATGCCCACAAGATGGAATTCGACATTAAACATGTTATCCAGAGTTTACCAGCAGCGCAGAGCGATTGTAGACTGCCAGATGTCAACTTCCACCAGAACTGGTAGTCAGGTCAGTCAGATTCCTCAAGTCTACAATGAGGAGTGGACGTGGATGTCTGATATCTGCCAGGTGTTGACCAACTTTGAGGAGTCAACACAGATGGTCAGCGGCGATGCCGCCATTATCAGCCGCACCATCCCGCTGCTTTGCCTGTTGAAAAACTCACTGCTCAGCATGAAGTCAGAAGCTTTGCACTTGTCACAAGAGACGGTGGAGGAAAATACGTCGCTTGATAGCCAGAGCGCCCTCCGGTCTGTTTCTCAGCGCGTATCGGAGGAGGGGGATGAGGATGAGGAGGAAGAGGAGGAGAATGTCGGCGAGACAGAAGAGGGTACCAGTGCTCAGTCCTTCTTAACTCTTGAGCATGTATGGGCTGAAGAGGAGGACTTGGAGGAGGAGGAGGAGGAGGAGGAAATGGAGAGTCAGGCCAGTGAGGAGAGGGAATTCTTGCGTGTTGGGACTCTGGTGCACATGGCAGACTTCATGTTAGGCTGCCTATCCCGTGACCCTCGCGTTAGAAGAATTTTTTCAAACACCGATTACTGGGTGTTCACTCTCCTGGACCCACGGTACAAGCAGAACCTTTCCACTCTCATCCCTGCAGAGGAAAGGAGTATGAGAGTGAATCAATATCAACAGGTCCTGGTGCACAAGCTGAAACAATCCTTCCCATCTGACGCCGCTAGCAGCAGAGGGCATAGTTCTGTGGGCCAATTAGCGGGGGAGAGGAGGCGAGCAGGCAGCTTGTCCAGCACTGGCAGGGGAACGCTCTTCAAGGCCTTTGCCAGTTTTATGTCACCCCAGCAAGACACTGTCACCTGTCCCCAGTCTAGGCAGAGTAGGGGGGAGCTGTACAGAAAGATGGTGAGGGAGTACCTAGCTGACCAACGTCCGGACCGATCACTCTGCTCCATACAACTACTGGGTTTCAAAGCTGGACACGTGGCCTGAACTGGCGCTGTACGCCTTGGAGGTGCTGGCCTGCCCTGCCGCTAGCATGTTGTCAGAGCGAGTATTCAGTGCAGCTGGTGGCATCATCACCGATAAGCATACACGCCTGTCAACTGACAGCGCTGACAGGCTGACGCTTATTAAAATGAACAAAGCCTGGATTTCACCGGAATTCAAATCTCCTCCGGGGAAAAGCAGCTAAATATTAACATTACTTATGTATCAGATCCCTCTTCTCTACTCCTCCTAGTCGGCCACCTACAGGTCCTCTCTCTAAACAATTTTTCCGGAGGGCCACCTACAGGCCCTCTCTCTAATCAATTTTTCCAGAGGGCCACCTACAGGCCCTCTCGCTAAACAATTATTTTGCTGAGGGTCGACTTTATGTACTCCGAAAAGAAAAAAATTTTTGGAGGCTCAACAAAAGCCATTTCACTGCATTCTCAGTCGGACAAAGTCATTGGTGGTGTAACCGCCATGCTGTGTCAGGCTAAATTTTTGGGTGCTTCACCAGCTACCATACTAACTCAGTCACTCTGTTGTCACTGCCGCCATACAGGGCCACGAAAAATGTTTATGTGGTTCGCCTGCTCCCGCAGTGTCACTCGCTCACTCTATTGTCACCACCATAGTGGTTTGCACTATAGCAGCCCAAGTCTGCACATTCCCCTTTTTATCTCCAAGTGATCTATACTGCACGTCACGTAAAAAAATACACATTCTTTTGCTCTCAGTGATACAAATCCATTTAATAAAATCCTTTCTTTCTCTTTAACTGATCTATACTGAACGTCACTTTTAAAAATACGTCTTTTTTCTCTCTCTCCAAATAATTTTTCCGGAGGACCACATACAGGCCCTCTCTCCAATCAATTTTTCCGCAGGGCCACATAATGCGATAGACGGGAATCGAACCCGGGTCAACTGCTTGGGAAGCAGCTATGCTCACCACTTTACCACCAATAGCCACAGCAACTGATAAGAACAGATACTAAACTTGATGTAAGCCAACATTTCGACAATCAATAACCCGAAAAGGGTCCGCCGTCGAGCCCGGCGTTCGGCCACCCTGAGCATTTCTCAAGGAGACAGCCTCCAGGCCCTCAATGTCCACATACAGGGCCACGCTAAATTTTTTATGTGCTCTACCTGCTACCGTCGTGTAGCTCGATCACTCTGACTGAGTCTGACCCTGGGGCCGCTCATGTACTGCCCATTTGGAGGATTACGGGGCCTACCTCGGTCACGGTTTCTCAGACTTACTATGCCTCTTCCTCCAACCCCTACTCCTTCAAATTACCATCCGTGCTTCACCTCCTGCTACCTCAGTCTAACTCGGTTACTCTGTTGTCACCGTCATGCTGCGTCAGGCTAAATTTTTGGGTGGCTCACCTGCTACCTCATCTAACTTGGTCACTTGTTGGTGTCACCGCCATGCTGTGTCAGGCTTATGCCTGCATCGTGTGGCTGGGGATAGGAGAGCAGTGCCAGCATGGGCATGGGTGATGGACCTTCGTTGCAACTAGTTGGGTGCTTCCCTAACATGTGATGGGCATGTGCCTCGCCTTTCTTGGTCTGGGTGAGCACAATTGCCATGAGGGTAACCACCAGGCTGTTGCAGGAGAATTTGGGGTAATGGTGGGATTAGGCAGCCTCAGAGGCATCCATGCATGCTGCCCCTGCTGTTTCCTGTCCATTTCCGTGGTGTTTCCATCATTTTCTGATGTTTCCAGGTTTTCACCCAGCCT
Organism: Rhinella marina; assembly: GCA_900303285.1. Classification (NCBI taxonomy): domain Eukaryota; kingdom Metazoa; phylum Chordata; class Amphibia; order Anura; family Bufonidae; genus Rhinella; species Rhinella marina. Next base: position 357,241 of record ONZH01010186.1, on the reverse strand, counting down.
TCCCTAGGCAGAGCCTTGGTCCCCTGCAAAAAATGCTCGAGTCTCCCATTGACTTCAATGGGGTTCGTTACTCGAAACGAGCACCCGAGCATCGGGAAAAGTTTGTCTCGAATAACGAGCACCCGAGCATTTTAGTGCTCGCTCATCTCTAATAATTATGTAATGCATTCAAATAAATAAACAGCCATGTTATAGATAGTTCTCAATATGCCTTAATAAAATTTATGTTCAGTCTAATTAAAGGCGCCCTTCCATTAGAAAGTTTTCTTAAACTCAATATTCATAGAAAACACATTTTCTGAGGATATATGATGCTGGTGCCCCTTTAACCCCTGCGGCAAAGGTCATGGGGTCTCCCAGCTACAAAGGCCTATGAGGTCTCCAGGCTGGGTCTCATAGGCAAACTGTCAGTATAAAACTGACAGTACAATGCAATACAATACAATACAGCAGGCCATTAAAGGTTGAAGTCCCATAGTGGGACAAAAATAAAAGGTAAATAAAAACAGTAAAAGTATTTTATAAAAATAAAAAATAAGTTTCAAATATAAAAATAAACCAATAAGCCAGTTACAATTTAAAAAAAAAAATAGACATATTAGGTATTGCCATGTCTGTAACTATTAGATTTATAAAAATATCACATGGTCTGATGCCAGAACAGCCATTTTTGGTTGCGTTGGCTCACAAAAAGTGTAATATCGAGGGATGAAAAAGTACTATGTACCCCAACATGGTACCAATGAAAACATCAACTCATCCCGCCAAAAAACGACACCTCACAAAAGACCATCTCCAGAAAAATAAAAAAATATATGGTTCTCAGAAAATGGTGACACAAAGACATGATTTTTTTTTTCCAAAAATGCTTTTATTGTGCAAGACTAAAAAAATAAAATACATATAAGGTAATTCTGTACCTGTAATGACCAGCTCTATAAATATATCACATGATCTACCCCATCAGGTGAATACTGCAAAAAAACAAAAATAATAATAATATCAAGTGATCAAAAAGTCATATCTAGCCCAAAATGATACTAATGAAAACATCAGCTCATCCCGCAAAAAATGACCCCTCACACAAGACTATCGCCAGAAAAATATGGTTCTCACAAACACAAAAACATGATTTTTTTTTTTAAAATGCTTTGTGTAAAAGTGGTAAAATGTGAAAAAATGATATAAAATTGGCATCTCTATAAGGCTTCATTCACACGACCGTATGTGTTTTGCGGTCCGCAAATTGCGGATCCGCAAAAAAACCAGATGACGTTCCGTATGGCATCCGTGTCAGCAAAACGGACAAGAATAGGACATGTTCTATCTTTTTTGCGGAACGTAAATACGGACATACGGAAACGGAATGCACACGGAGTACCTTCCGTTTTTTTTGTGGAACCATTGAAATGAATGGTTCCGAATACGGTCCGCAAAAAAAACGGAACGGACACGGAAACAAAATGCGGTCGTGTGACTGAAGCCTTATCATACTGATCATCAGAATAAAGATAATGTCATTTATCCCACAGGGTGCACACCACAATAACAAAACCTCAAAAGCAATAACAAAATTTCTGCCTTTTCTTCATCCTATATCCCAAAAAAGTCACACGTACCCCAAAATAGAACCAATGATGATGGCAACTCACCCCTCAAAAAATAAGCTGTCATGCAGCTCAATCGAGAGAAAAAAAACATATGTCACAAAATGGCTGTACTGGTACCACAGAGGTTGTTCAAAAGCAACATGGTGCCCTGAGGTGCAAAAGCCAAAATATGCTCTTTCCCTTCTGAACCCGTCAGCAGACCCAAACAGCAGTTTACATCCAGATTTATGGCATTTCAGAACCCACCTAACACTTTATAGGGTATGTCTTAGATGCCACCAGCTGGGCACAGCATATTGGACATTGAAATGCCATATCTGTGAAAAACTTGTAATTTTCACCGCACTGCGCCTGCTCATTAATTTCTGCAGAACACTGGTGGTGTCAAAACATTCACTTAACCCCTTCATAAATAACTTGAGGGGCGCAGTTTCCAAAATGGAGTCACCTATAGGGGGCTCCATTTATTATTTCACGCCAAAGCCTCAACATTGTCAGCTGAAGATGCGTAAATCACCACATTGGGCCGCCTCAAATACGCATGGTACTCCTTTACTCCTGAGCCCTGTTGTATGCCCAGGCAGAACATTAGCCCACATATAGGTTGTTTTTAAAACTAGGAAACACGGTATATTAATAGGGCTTTCACACTGGCACATTGATGGGCATAACGTATTGTTCACTGAAATATGTGCAAAAATAAAATTTTCACTTTCGACCATGTGTTGTGAATTAATTTTTGCATAATTTGTCGATATGGGCCGTGAAAGCCCGGCCTATGCTGCCTGGTTGCTATGACGCCGTGCGCTTCCTGAGGCCGCCGTCGTACAGTGAAACATGGTAAAACTGACCTGTGCTCCTCATTCTCCGGGTCAGTATGATTACAGGGATACCACATATGAGAAAAAAAAAAAAAAAAAAAAAAAAAAAAAAAAAAACAGCTTTTTTTTTTTTTTTTTTTTTTTAAATGGAGGGTGATTCCATTTTTTTTAAAAAACGGCTTAAAACATTGTTCTTTACTTTTTTCAGATCTCCAAGTGGACTTCAATATGGAAGCCTAGTACAGCCTCATTACTTACATGGAGTGCCTTCCCTGATCTCTGCCCACGGAAGGCAATCCTGACCGCAAATCTCGTGCTTACAGCTTCTCAGATGCCAAGGTCAAATGTCTGTGATTGGCATTACCACTGTTCGCAGACATTAGCCTTGGGTATGTTTGAAACAGCAGATACCCCACATCCGCTGTACATGTAGAGGTTAAAAGCATAGAAATTCAAATTTAGAAAATAGCAAATATTTACAAATTTTTTGCAAATTTTGGATTTAAAAAACAAACAGTTTCAAATTCATCACTAACATGAAGTACGATGTGTCATGAGAAAACATTCTCAGATTCGGTTGGATAAGTAATAGCATTCTAAAGTTATTATCACATAAAATTACTTATGTCATGAAGGTGAAAATCAAGAAGGTGAAAAATGGCTGGGTCTGGAAAGGGTCAAAGGGGTTGGCAGAGACAATTAAAAATTCTGGACAAGTACCTTCATTGCCTAAGTCTACTGTAAGGGAACGCTCTCGCTCAGGGGTTGGCAATGACAGTTCTCATCAAACAGGGGGTTTTCAAGCTCAAACAGTGCTTTATTTGTCACACAGCTTATCACACTTTCAATTTTGTCATCACTCGGCACTATGAAGTTGCAGCTTCACCTCGCAACACAAAAAGCAATAAATGTTTGCCTAGCTAGGAACTCACTATACAGAGGTCTCCCTAACTCACCTCTATGTCAGTGTTCACACTGTGGTATTTGGCTTCGGTCAGACAGCCTCCTAGCTGTGACTGGTGCAACCCACCCATCCTCCTGGTGGAAGCAGCGAAATACCTTGGGCCTAACTCCTCCTATCACACACTGAAGGTTTGCTTTATCACCAAGCGATTATCGCACCTGGCCTCACCTCAGGCCAGGTGATCATGGGGAAAACACAGCAAATCATACCACACATATCTTCCCTCTACATATTTTAGGCCTGTCACTGCCTCACACTACCTATACATGATGTGGTCTGCCAGCAGGATTCACATGCAAATCACTGCTAATTGCCCGACCGTACCTGTACTGTCTGTGCTGCACCTGTACATGCTATTTGAAACAAGGTGTGGGCAAGCAAATAGCGATGATCTGTATGTAGATCCCGCTGCTAGAAAACATGGGAGGACAATAATCAAGACAGGCGCTTTCTGCGCTGGTCTTGATATCCCCTGCACTGTTGGAATATGCACCACATTTATGACGGGTTGCAGGCCTCATCATAAATTAGCGCATCCTCTGGCAGACCATGCACCTAAACAGAAATTTATAACAGCTCAGAGTTTGGCCCCTTTCAGATGAGCGAGTCCCACGCATCCAACTCGCAGCGGGAGTATGCAGTAGCTCCCGTCCTGACCTCCCAGCACTGCCGGAGTCGCATAGCATTATATTAATTTATGATGCTATGTAACCCTTACAGTTCTGGAATGTATTGGATAACACTGACATAATGCTGTCAGTGTTATCCAATACATTCCAGAACTATTATGCCCCTTTCACACGAGCGGGAGACTCGCATGTCTCCCGCAATGCATCTACAGGGCTGGACTCCGGCACTGACTGGGATCGCATATAATGCTATGCGATCCCTGTCAGTGCCGAGTCCAGCCCTGTAGATGCGTTGCGGGAGACATGCGAGTCTCCCACTCGTGTGAAAGGGGCATAAGGGTTACATAGCATCATAAATCAATATAATGCTATACGACCCCAGCAGTACTGGGAGTTCATGTTGCATGCTCTCCCTGACACATCCTACGAATCCACTGCGTTGGACTTGCTCGTGTGAAGTTGGCCTTTCCGTAGATTTCTCATTTGCTCCAGGAAAATGGCATAAATTAAGATAAATTTGTCTCCACTGTTGGTCATGTCCCCTTTTGGAAAAGTGGAGAGAGGGGTGTAAAAAAAGAGCCACTTTTGACTTTTTCTTTCAGAAAGTCGCATTTAAAATGTCACAAACACCCCACTTGCGACTTTTTAAAGCGATTTTCTGGCGCAAATGAGATGATAAATCTCCCCAAGGGTGTGCAGGCAGCTTTAAATAAAAATTCTCTTATACTCACCCCTATCTCTGCTGTGTTGGTCTGGTCCTTCCTTCCACATCCCAAACTGCAGCGGGGATGTGCTGGTATACGGCATGTGACTGCTGCAGCAGTATAACACCGAAGACGGTGATTGGCTGCAGTGGTGATCTTCCATACACCTGCATGTTAGTGTACATGTCACATAAGCAGCGTCTGAAAGACCAGACCAGCTCCACAGAGAACGGAGCTGGAGAAAAGGGTAGTATAAGATGATTTTTACATTTACTTTATTACAAAACTTCTCAAAAATGTTTATTTTGGACAACCCCTTTACAGGGGTTGTCCGAGTGTTTACTATTGACTTATGCTCAGGATAGGTCATCAATTTCAGATCATCAGGGATCCACCACCCAGGACCCCTACTGATCAGCTGTTTGAGGAGGCCGTGGTGTGCTTGCTATTGCAGCTCAGCCACATTCACTTGAGCTGGACTGAGCTGCGCCTAGGAAGATGCCACAGCGCTCACTGGACTACTGCAACCTCTTCAAACAACTGACTGGTGGGGGTGCCGGAAGACTCCCACTGAACAGATTGGTATGACCGATGCTGAGGGTAGGCCATCAATATCAAAATCTTGGCAAACTAAGATTTGCCATTCAAGAGCCATGGTAAACTCGGTGATGAGCTTTGTGAGTTCAAGTTCAAGTACAGAGTCTTTATTCTTTATAGGCTGGCCTGCTGATGTTAGGAAGTCCCTGGCCCGCCAAATAGGTCCATATTCATGTGCAATACCAAAAGCATACCTTGAGTCTGTGTAGATGTTCACCTTCTTCCCCTTAGCCAATTTACACGCCTCAGTGAGTGCCTTCAGCTCCACCTCTTGCACTGACATGTGAGGTGGCAATGGTTCAGCTGTCCCTACCTCATGCTGTGTGACCACTGAATATCCAGTGTGGAAACGGCTTCAATCTACAAAATACTCAAAATCGGGGTTATCAAGGGGGTTTTCATGAATATGTTCAAAACCAAATGTTTCTTGCTGTATTAATTGTATTCAGTCATGTTCAACAAGATTGGTTAAAAGTTCTGATACACCTCCCTCCCCCATTTCTGAATCTGTAATCGGCAACAGAATAGCAGGATTCAGAGTAGTATGAGTACCATGAGGAGCGCACACTGGAGTCTAAGGTGCCTGGCCATAGAAATGTGCCTGAATGTCATGAGGTGTTTGTACAATCACCGGGTAGTCTAACACAATTTCAGAAGCTTTTTCTATCATTGCCTGCACTGCCGCTACTGCCCTGACACAGGAGGGGGGCGCCTCTGGCGACAGGATCTAATCTGGCAGAAAAGTATGCCTCTGGCATTCACCATGTTTCTGAGTCATCACAACCGTATTGTGACCCTGCATTTCTGAGCAAAACAGCTGAAATTCCTTGTCATATTTTGGAATACCCTGGGCCGGGCTGAGGTTATGCACAGCTTCAACGTATGAGAATTATTCACTGCCTCTTCTGTCAGGCGAAATGGGTCAGATGACAGACAATCATACAGAGGCAACATTAACATGGAGGCATGCCTGATCCAGGGGCGACAGTGTGACACCAGCCCCAAAAACACTCTCAGGCTTTGTGCTCCTTTAGACACTTGTATTCTTTCTCCACTGCCTCCTTCCTCTTTGGGGTTAAGTGATGGTCTCCGTGAGAGAGACAGCGTCCTAAAAATACACTATTTTGAGGCTTTTACACCCGTTCTGATAGAGGAAAAAGAGATATAGTTGTTTCACAGCAAGTCTCATTGTCTTCAGCACACAGGAGCCAATCATCCATGTAAGGACAGATTGCAGAGCCTGTGTATACATGGTCGGGGAGTTCTGAGCCCCCTGCGGCAGGACGGTCCAGGTATACTGGTTACCCTTAGATGTAAAGGCAAACAGATAACTGACAGTCAGGGTGCAGCGGGACACTGAAGAAGACATCTGCCAGGTCTATCACTGTGAAACATGTAGCAGTGGATGGAACTTGTGACAGTAAGGTATGTGGGTCTGGCACTATTGGAGTTTGTAAAACTGTCACCTTGTTAACTTCTCTAAGATCATGAACCATCCTGTAACTGACAGGCTGTCCCCTAACTGTTGTCTTCTATTGGGAACAGCAGGGGTATTATCTGCAGATACTGTTTTTACCAATATACCGGCTTAGAGGAAATCATCAATTTCACTGGCCACTGCTATCTCCTAGTCATGACTGAGGGGGCACTGCTTCACTTGAGGGGGCTGACATCCTGGCTTAAGATACACTATAGCCGGAGACACAGGGAGTCTTCCAATGTCTGTGTTAGATTTTGCCCACAAATCCTCCGTTACCACCTCAAGAACAGCCTGGTCTACAAGGGTTAATTCTGAAGGCTCAGTCTCAGGCAGGGCCACTGTCGCTATTAAGGGACGTAATACTTCTTCTGGGGGCCCCAAAATCTACATGGGTAGTGCAATTGGGATCAAAGTATATGTGGGCTCCCAGTGCTTATAAAACATCATTCCCTAAAAGAGGTTATGGCAGTTTTTTGTTTTTTTTTAATAATTGGGTGACAACCGTACTGTCTCACCCATTAGTCCAGTCTGATCCCACCCCATGTCAGTCCAAACGGTCTGCAGTCCAGCTGCATAAGTCTCTACTGTCTTTTGAGGTCCCTGAACTACGTCTTTTAGATTTCTGGAACTCTCAACTTTTCTTTCCCTTTGCCCATTCCTTGAAAACTCAGACAAACTCTGCTCCTGATGGTAAAGTCTTCTAGAGACAAATCTTCAAAAGTCCTCCTCCTATGTTCAGTCAGGAAAGGGTCGACAACCTGATACTGTGATCCCCCCCTAGTTTCATCAAGTCCTCCAGGTCAGCCCAAGTGACTCTGTACGTCTCCTGAATCTGCTGTAACATCCTAGCAGTGGGCATTGGTCTCATCAGGGGTCTGGGAGTCTAGTCAACAGTCCTAATAGGTCTTTAGGACTCTAAGGGTGATATTCTGTCACAGTAACGTAACCACACTGTCCTAACAGTCCTGGGGCTTCGGGAGACATAGGGGTGAATGTGTCCGTGGTGTCTGGTGTGGGTGTCTGAGCAGGTAGGGTTCTAGTCTTAGTCAATACAGGACAAATGCCTGCTGGTTTCTGGGGTCGACATGCCCCACAAACCTTACAAGTGTCAGTCTAGTCTGGGTTCTGATTTCCACAAACATTACACGTCCATCCCTCTGGTCCACTCCTGGACTGTCTGGTGGCTGCACTGGCCAGGGGGTATGGAGGTGGCGTTTCTCCAGACTTCTCACATTGCTCTTTGTGAGTATACAACAATCTGCCTTGCACAACTTCTCCTCTCCACCCATCAGTTTCAACCTCACGGGCTACTTTTAACCATGTATCAACCATTTCTTCACAATCATGATCCTTTATCCAACCACAATGAGTCCTTCTGAATCTTTCCCAGACTAGCTTCCTCGGGCTTCCTCCATGAATCATGGTGCCACCGTACTAGTACTCCTAGGGTTAAGATTCCCGTACTTCATCGCTGCTTTCTCCAACACCCTGTCCACATTCTTCAGACCCTCTTTACCTCCTCTTTCCTTCATCAATGTTTTGGCTGTCTTATAACCTTCCGGTATACTAAAATTATTCTCCATTGTTCTTCAACTGTACCAGAACAACTATAGAAAGTAACACAATTCAGACGTCTATTTCTCCTCAGTTCCAAACAGAGCTTTACCACTTCATGTACTCTGTTTCTGAGGTTTATTTTCCTCAGTCCCAAACAAAGCTTCTCAACTATAATCATATAGTTTACTTTGTCCCTGAGTTTTCCCTTTCTATAATGTTCTGCAATTTTCCAAACCCAGTAAAGAACAAACAAGACATATACCGTGACTCCTAAAACCAGACCAAAAACATCCCAAAGTTACTCATGAACAGAAACTAAACCCAACAATCATAGGTATTATCAACCTTCAAGGTTCTTTATCAATATGGACTCGACTGTAAAAGGACTTTATACTTACGTTCCTTCAACAATCCCTCGAGCCAGACAACCAGTCAGGCAGGCACAGATATATTGTAAGATAAAGTCTCTTACCTTGCAGCGCTGTCTTTTATATCTGTCCGTCCCGGTCCAGATTATCCAAGTTGTCGGGAGATCAATGAAGTGTCCTTTAGTCGAGCCCCACGTTTGGTCGCCAAGTTTTGTTGGGGCAAAACCCCCTTCTCTATGATTGTCGGGGTCCCAATTTAATGAAGATGAGCGCTCAGAGGAAATAAATGCACGCTTGTTCAGCTATATCAGATATTTCCTGTTTATTGACAGAACACGTTGCTCTTTATAGTACAAGACCGCAGATGGGTGGGTGGAGTTCCTATAGTGCAGATGTGCAGTTTCTGTAACTTTTTACTAACATGACATTTACTGAACTACTGAACCAAACCACACATTTTGTTCCATCCCACCCACTCTTCCTGATCACAGAGAGAAGTGTCTGCATTTCTGAACCTATAAAGGAGAAGTGGTTACCCTTACAATGAGCGTTATATTTATATATATTTAGTTCTGCAATTTCCTGTAAGTAAGTAAGTCACCAGAAACATAGAAATGTCTTCTTTCAAATTAATCTTAGGTTAAGATGGAGTCCTGATACAAATGGATACTCAGTCCCTCACACTGAATCATCCCTCCCTCGAGCTGTTTCTTAGTTCTGTCACTTCGTAAAAACCCAGGTTATAACTAATTTGACATCATTCCCCTCACAAAGCTCATCACCGAGTTTACCATGGCTCTTGAATGGCAAATCTTAGTTTGCCAAGATTTTGATATTGATGGCCTACCCTCAGCATCGGTCATACCAATCTGTTCAGTGGGAGTCTTCCGGCACCCCCACCAGTCAGTTGTTTGAAGAGGTTGCAGCAGTCCAGTGAGCGCTGTGGCATCTTCCTAGGTGCAGCTCAGTCCAGCTCAAGTGAATGTGGCTGAGCTGCAATAGCAAGCACACCACGGCCTCCTCAAACAGCTGATCAGTAGGGGTCCTGGGTGGTGGATCCCTGATGATCTGAAATTAATGACCTATCCTGAGCATAAGTCAATAGTAAACACTCGGACAACCCCTGTAAAGGGGTTGTCCAAAATAAACATTTTTGATGAAAATACAGAAAACTCTTTGAATGAGAAGGTGTGTCCAAACTTTTGGTCTGTACTGTAGATCATACTAGTCTGGTATGTAGGTGCTGCGTATCTGAGTGCACATCTAGATTATACCAGTCTGGTATGTGGGTGCTGCGTATCTGAGTGCACATCTAGATCATACTAGTCTGGTATGTAGGTGCTGCATATCTGAGCGCACATCTAGATCATACCAGTCTGGTATGTAGGTGCTGCATATCTGAGCGCACATCTAGATCATACCAGTCTGGTATGTAGGTGCTGCATATCTGAGCGCACATCTAGATCATACTAGTCTGGTATGTAGGTGCTGCGTATCTGAGCGCACATCTAGATCATACTAGTCTGGTATGTAGGTGCTGCGTATCTGAGCGCACATCTAGATCATACTAGTCTGGTATGTAGGTGCTGCATATCTGAGCACACATCTAGATCATACCAGTCTGGTATGTAGGTGCTGCATATCTGAGCACACATCTAGATCATACCAGTCTGGTATGTAGGTGCTGCATATCTGATCGCACATCTAGATCATACCAGTCTAGTATGTAGGTGCTGCATATCTAAGCGTACATCTAGATTATAGTAGTCTGGTATGTAGGTGCTGCGTATCTGAGCGCACATCTAGATCATACTAGTCTGGTATGTAGGTGCTGCATATCTGATCGCACATCTAGATCATACCAGTCTAGTATGTAGGTGCTGCGTACCTGAGCGCACATCTAGATCATACTAGTCTGGTATGTAGGTGCTGCGTATCTGAGCGCACATCTAGATCATACCAGTCTGGTATGTAGGTGCTGCGTATCTGAGCGCACATCTAGATCATACCAGTCTGGTATGTAGGTGCTGCGCATCTGAGCGCACATCTAGATCATACTAGAGTGGTAAGTAGGTTGCTCCACCCGATGTCCTCTTATAAATGTTATATATGTCAGGGCACTTGAGGATAACAGAGTGAGAATAGTTGCACTTACTTTGTTGTCAGAGAGTAGCTTAAAGGCTATGTACACCTTTGGGGACAATTTTTTTTTATTATTGCATTGTACTAATTTTGAGCTAAAAATCATTTTTTAAATTGGTCTTTATTACAAATATAGAACCTTTTATATAACTGGCAACTGCAGCACTGCTCCCATTCACTTCAATGGTAGAAGCGCTGAAGTAAGGGTTCATGTACACAAACTTGTGCACCTCGTGCCTGTGCTGCGGTCTGCAATGCACAGGTGCGGGCTGTGTGCCCGCCGTTTGCGGATGTGGACTCCCTTAGTTGAAAGGGTAAACTATCCGCAAGATTCAGTTCCACACTGCAAAAAAATAGAACATGTTAGATTTTTTTGCAGTGCGGTGACACAGACAGAAATCCCATTCCCCTCCGCATCTTGCAGAATGTGGACCCATACACTTGATACAGACAGCAAACGGCCAGTGCTCGTATATTGCGGACCCACTGTCTGTGGGTCACAATGAGGGCATGGGCTGCACATACTCATGTGCATGAGATCTGTGTATTTCTGGCGCTGGAGATCTGTCACGTGACCTAGGCACAGCACAGCACCATAGTGAATAGGACTGAGCTGCGATACCAAGCACTGCCGCTATACAATGTACAGCACTGTGCTTGGTGAGCTGTGAGAAGGTAGCAGCACTCACAGGAGCACAGCTTCCTTATCAAAACTACTGGTCGGTGGGGGTCCTGGGTGTCGGACCTTCACTTATCAGATATTGATATAGATCTTCCGGATAGATCATCAATAAAAAAAAATCCCTGAAAACCCCTTTAGTGTAATAACAGATCTGCTTGTGTCTTAGGATTCCCATGTCCCAACCCTTTTTTAAACAGTTCGGGTCACTCCTGAACTAGCGCTGTGTGGAATTACAACACAGCCTAATTTACATGACACAGGCCCAGGGGCGTTGCTAGGGTCTCAGAAGATCCAGGGCCCAAGCCCCGGTAAATATGGCCCAATTCTCTAAGTCGACCCTTCTCCCGCACACTTCTCGCTATACAGAAGCACATACTGTACTTCTCACATCCAGGACCTCCCAGGTTACGTCTCCTCTGATTTAGATCTTCTCTGTCATCATCTTCTCCATTTGGTCCGGACAACTTCTTTCAGCCGTGCCTCATCTCTGCAGAGTGTGACACACAGCAGCTTCTTCTTAGCTTCCTCACATTTCTATCATCTTCCCTCAACCTGGAGTCCCAACAGTGTTATCTTGCTGCTCGTTGTGCCCCCCCCCCATACCTCCAAATACTATCCTGAAGAAAAATTTGTGCCCCCCATAGTAATAGTGCTCCTCAAAGTCCCACCAATAGTAATTCCCTAGAATGCCCTTATTAGTAATACTGCCCCCTACAGTGCCCCAAACTGTGATAATACTCCCCAAGAGTGCCTCCATTAGTAGAAGAGCCCTCCAGTATTGATAATACCCTCACAGAGCTCCCAGTAGTAATAAGGCCCCCCACAGTGCTCTTAGTAGAAATAAGGCAGATCTTTAAATCCCTCCTATAGATCCCCCAGTAGTAATAAGAACGCCTAGAATGACCCCTGAATTTATAATACCCCTACAGTGCCCCCTGTAGTTATATACCTCCCTCCACCATACAGTCCGATGTAAATAACATCACAGGATCTCTCCTGCCCCCTCCAAAATACAGTCCTATGTAAATAACATCACTCCCCTTCCTTCAGCCCCTCCAATATATAGTCACATGTAAATAACATCACACCATCTCTCCAGCCACCTCCAATACACAGTCCCATGTAAATAACATCCCTCTCTATCTACAGCCCCCTCCAAAACACAGTCCCATGTAAATAACATCACCTCCTCCCCAGCCACCTTCAACCTACAATCCCATGTAAATAATATCATCCCCTCCCCAGTCACCTCCAACATGCAATCCCATGTAAGCATCACCCCCTCAACATTCAGTCCCATGTAAATAACATTGCCCCCTCAACATTTAGTCTCATGTAAGTAACATCACTCCCTCCCTCAGACCCCTGTAATATACAGTCCCATGTAAATAACATCACTCCCTCCCACAGCCACCTCCAACATACAGTCCCATGTAAATAACATCACTCCCTCCCACAGCCACCTCCAAGTTACATTCCCATGTAAATAATATCAGCTCCTCCCACAGCTGCCATCAACATACAGTCCCATGTAAATAACATCACTCCCTCCTACAGCCACCATCAACATACATTCCCATGTAAATAACATCACACCCTCCCAAAGCCGCCATCAACATACAGTCCCATATAAATAACATCACTCCCTCCTACAGCTGCCTCCTACATGCAGCCTCATGTAAATAACATCAAACTCTCAACATTCAGTCCCATGTAAATAACATCCCTCCCTTCAGCCCCAACATACACTCCTAGTTAAATAACCTAAACTCCCAGCATCTGCCTCTCCCTTCACTTCCCTCTCCTCCTGTAGCAGACCCTCACCACAGCTTCTTCCCCCAGGACTTCTCTTCACTGCCGTCCTCTCCTGCACTGGTCATGTGATGGTGACATCATCTCAGGTCCTTCTTAACCACAGCCTGTTTTACTGGTCATTGTCATCATAGGTCCTTCAGATCTTGCAGTGCTTTAGATTCAATTGTACTGCCATCCTGAGGACGGCAATACAGTTGTATCTAGCAGGCAGGGAGGACATTCGGGCCTGGGACAAAACATCAGGGGCCCTGGCCCCGAATGTTTTAACCTAGCAACGCCCCTGCACAGGCCCCATAACTGATAGAGCACTGTGGCCCTTCCACCATAGGTATAAGGAGTTAGTCCCAGGGGTTGAATTACAGTTAATCTGCTATTGATGGCATGTCTATTAGATCAAACCTTAAAGGCGTTGTCACAAGTAGACCAGATAGGCCTATTTTACTGGACTTATAATACTACATTTCATAGGCAGTGACTGCACAGAGAAGGCAGATGATTGGATGTACCTGTCAGTGACAATGGCAGCAGATAACCAGGGGTAGCTGTCAGTATTCAAAGCAGTGTATTAAAAGCATGTACGGTGGATGTTTGGTCTTTAAAAATGACGTCTGCTCACAAGTATAGTGGGCGTCATAGCTGCCAGGTTTCTGCTATTTTAAACAGCAGACTTCCAGGGATAATTTCTGCGATCAGCGAAAATGCCAATTGCAGACATGTAACCTCTCAGATGCCATGGTCAATTGTGACCACAGCATCTGAGGCTGCTTTCCCCGGGAGCTCTGTGCTCTTGGGGCCTGATCGGCACCCCCGTGTGGAGATCAGGGAAGTCATTCATTCTCTCTAATAGCCTGGATTAGAGATGAGTGAATCATCCAAAATTCACTTCGGCGAATGTTCGACGAATTTATGACAAGATTCGTTCTTAATACGAATTTATTTGGTCGAATTTTCGTTCAAAAATAATAGTTGTTTTGCGAACATTCCTACACAAATTACGAACATACAGTCGGCGTTGTTAAAAGTACGCAATACGTAAGCATTAGTTTACAAAGTGCATTCGAATCCTCAGCGTACTATTGATTCGCGATTGCGTCATATGGACTAGGCTAGGCTGCGGCGTACAGTCTTTAGAGGCAGTCCATATGAGGTAGAAAAGTAAGGTGCTAGCTATCTGGCTAAGTGCATAATTCACTAAAAAACACCGTACAATAAGTGCATAATAGGACACATTGCAGTACCTGAAAAAGAATACACACAATGGGCTAAAGTACTTGAACGTTTCTGAACCTGTAAAAACATTATTGCTAAAATACAGCAAAGACAGTATGCAAACATTTTAGTGCAATTTCACATTTGCAAGCATAAAAGGCTCAGATATACGTTTAAGTCTCTCCTTATGGCTGCTTGATAATAAAACACTGGAACACAGTCCAAAATGCAATTGTAATCCACGTGAGGTAATTTTGTAATCCAAACAGGTAACGTGTAATCCACATGGATAATATAAAATAGCAGCAAATAGAGAACCCTTTTTGCAAAGGGGGCTCCCAAATAACCTTAAGAAAATAGGTGCGCTTAGGCGCAACTGGGACTTTTCTGCAGAATGGGGAGAGTCCTGACAAGCCATGCCCATCTGGGTGAGAGTCAAACAGGGGACAATGCAAACTAAACAAACAAAAAAAAGTGCCAACTAGCTCTCACCCGTCAGGTGCAGTCCATGGTGTGGCTCCCATAGGTCCTCTTGAAGTGTCCCTTAAATCAGACAGCCAGTAGTTGGGTTCCTCAGATGAGGGACCTGAAGTCCTCCTCGCTTGAGCTACTGCTGAAAGACATGAGAGGACACTCCTGCCTCCTGTATGCCAAGCTCAATGCCCTTTCGGCGCTCCAATGTAGGTTCCCCCGGCCTAGGATGGTCCAGTACCTGGATGACCCAGTCCTCCACCGCATTCTTGTAGTCCCAGAGGGTCTGCGCTTGGGCCGTCACCGATGCTGGCACAATCGGGTTCTGCAGTATGGAAGGTGTTGATCTCCTGGACGCTCCAGCCGCCTCCGTCGCCGCAGCCACCTCACGACGAGCCGCCTCACCAGCCGGCAAGGAGAATATGGACACTGAAGCTGATGAGTCTCTCTTGCACAGTTGTGACACCCTGATGTCTGGAGCAGGCGGTGGTTCTGGAAATTCGTCCCCAAAGACCATTTCACTCCACTTCGGACGCAGTTCTTTAGCCATGCTTGCTGTGCTGTTCAGTGTTCAGCGCTGGCCTAAACTGGTTCAGAGGAGGGAGGCGTAATGACACTGGTTCAGAGGAGGGAGGCGTAATGGCACTCCCTATACGTGCCAATAGTTAGTTCCCGGTGGGCCAGGCTGGTTTTTCCCGCTTCTGAGGGGGGTGTATCTTCACTTTCCCGATCTTGAGGGGGCGTATCTTCATTTTCCCGCTTCACGAAAAGTGCGTATGTTACGTACATAGCGTACGTATCGTATGTAGTGTTAGCGTTCAAAATTTTACGAAACTTTACGAATAATACGTAGCGAATCCGAAAAAATCAGGATTTGCTTCGGAGAAGAAAATTTGTAAGATTCTATACGAATCTACGAAGCGGTGAATAGATTCGCTCATCTCTAGCCTGGATCTCTCTGAAGAGTTCCAGGTTAATACAGTGGTAGTTCCTATTGGGTCCTACAGGTGGCAGTGCTGCACGGGAAAATAGTGCAAATCCCTTATGCCCCTTTCACACGAGGAGGAGACTCGCATGTCTCCCGCAACGCATCTACAGGGCTGGACTCTGCACTGACAGGGATCGCATAGCATTATATGCGATCCCAGTCAATGCCGGAGTCCAGCCCTGTAGATGCGTTGCGGGAGACATGCGAGTCTCCCGCTCGTGTGAAAGGGGCATTACACTGCAATATTAATTAATTGCAGTGTCAGGGACAAAGGATCTAAGGATCACATGTCAAAGGCCCCTAAGGGGGCTTAATAAAAGCATAAAAAAAGTTAAAATATAAATATAATAGAAATATAAAGGGGTTTTCCTAGACTTAAAAGCTGATGACCTATATTCTGGATAGGTCATCAGTATCTAATCAGTGGGGATCTGACACCCAGGACCCCTCTGATCAGCTGTTTGAGAAGGCAGTGGCGGTCATAATAGCAGTGTGGCCTTCTCTCATCATTCCCTAGGCCTGTGACATCATGATCATCGGTCACGTGGCCTAAGCGCAGCTCAGCCCCATAGAACTGAATGGAGCTGAGCACGATACCAAGCACAGCCTCTATACAATGTACTGTGTTGTGCTTAGTATACAGATAGAAGGCTGTGGCGCTCACAGGAGCGCCAGTACCTTCTCAAACAGCTGATAAGTGGGGGTCCCACGTGTTGTACCTTCACCGATTGATCAGATACTGATGACCTAACCAGAGGTCATCAGTATTTAAATCTTGGAAAACCCTTTTAAAATAACCCTCTTTCCCCCAACCAAAAAAGTTTGGTGAACATTGTAACTGACAAAAATTCAAAAACAGCGAATTCACGTTTTTTTCATTGCTTCACCTCCCAAAAAAAGTGTAATAAAAAGTAATCAAAAAGGCATACACACTCCAAAATATCAATAGTATCAATATCCAAAGTATCAATAAATACTACAGATCATCCAGCAAAAAATGATCCCCACACAGCTCCGGAGACATAAATATATGGAGATCAGACTATGGCGATGAAAAGAAATAATTTATTTTTTTTCCAAAGGTTTTTATTTTTTCAGTATTAAAATAGAAGAAAAACTATATCAATGTGGTATTGTTGTACAGTACTTGTACTCACCAGGAGAATGAAGGGAACAGGTCAGTATTACCTTATAGGGAACGCCATGGAAGCAAAACCCATAAAACTGTGGAGGAATTGTGTTTTTGTTCCCAATCCCTCCCCATTTGGAATTTTTTTCCAGCTTCCCACTACATTGTGTGCAACATAAAATGAAGTCATTAGAAAGTACAAACAAAACAAGCCCTCATATGGCTTTGTGAACGGACAAATAAAAAGGTTATGGCTCCAGGAAGGCAGGGAGTGAAAAACAAAGAAGCAAAAAATGAAAATCGTAAGGTTCCAAAGGGGTTAAAGGGGTTCTCCAAGTTAAATTTATTGATGACCTATCCACCCGGCAGCCCCGCCGATCAGCTGTTTGAAGAGGAGGCGCGCACTGTACCAGCGTTGCCTCCTCTTCACTGTTTACAGTCATGGCCAAAAGTTTTGAGAATGATACAAATATTAATTTTTACAAAGTCTACTGCTGGACACTTTAAAAGGAGGCTGGTGCTTGGCATCATTGTTTCTCTTCTGTTAACCATGGTTATCTCTAAAGAAACACGTGTAGTCATCATTGCACTGCACAAAAATGGCCTAACAGGGAAGAGTATCGCAGCTAGAAAGATTGCACCTCAGTCAACAATCTATCGCATCATCAAGAACTTCAAGGAGAGAGGTTCCATTGTTGCCAAAAAGGCTCCAGGGTGCCCAAGAAAGACCATCAAGCGCCAGGACCGTCTCTTAAAAGTGTTTCAGCTGCGGGATCGGGCTACCAGCAGTGCAGAGCTTGCTCAGGAATGGCAGCAGGCAGGTGTGAGTGTATCTGCACGCACTGTGAGGCGGAGACTCTTGGAGCAAGGCCTGGTCTCAAGGAGGGCAGCAAAGAAGCCACTTCTCTCCAGAAAAAACATCAGGGACAGACTGATATTCTGCAAAAGGTACAGGGAGTGGACTGCTGAGGACTGGGGAAAAGTCATTTTCTCTGATGAATCCCCTTTTCGATTGTTTGGGACATCTGGAAAACAGCTTATTCGGAGAAGACGAGGTGAGCGCTACCACCAGTCTTGTCTCATGCCAACTGTAAAGCATCCTGAAACCATTCATGTGTGGGGTTGCTTCTCAGCCAAGGGAATCGGCTCTCTCACAGTCTTGCCTAAAAACACAGCCATGAATAAAGAATGGTACTAGAATGTCCTCCGAGAGCAACTTCTCCCAACCATCCAAGAGCAGTTTGGCGATCAACAATGCCTTTTCCAGCATGATGGAGCACCTTGCCATAAAGCAAAGGTGATAACTAAATGGCTCAGGGAACAAAACATAGAGATTTTGGGTCCATGACCTGGAAACTTCCCAGATCCTAATCCCATTGAGAACTTGTGGTCAATCATCAAGAGACGGGTGGACAAACAAAAACCTACAAATTCTGACAAAATGCAAGCATTGATTGTGCAAGAATGGACTGCTATCAGTCAGGATTTGGTCCAGAAGTTGATTGAGAGCATGCCAGGGAGAATTGCAGAGGTCCTGAAGAAGAAGGGTCAACACTGCAAATATTGACTTGCTGCATTAACTCATTCTAACTGTCAATATAAGCTTTTGTTACTCATAATATGATTGCAATTATATTTCTGTATGTGGTAAAAACATCTGACAAACACACATAAAAACCAGAGGGAAGCAGATCATGTGAAAATATAATATTTGTGTCATTCTCAAAACTTATGGCCATGACTGTACATGCTGGCACAGGGGTAGTGGTGAGCAGGTGTAATTACACCTAACCGCCCAATTCATTTCAATTGGAAGGCTTGTTCCCATACAAGTCTATGGGAGCGATCCTTCCCATTGAAATGAATGGGGCAGTTAGGTGTAATTACACCTGCTCACCACTACCCCTGTGTCGGCCAGCATGTAAACAGTGAAGAGGAGGCAGCGCTGTTACGGCCAGCGCCTCCTCTTCAAACAGCTAATCGGCGGGGGTGCCGGGTGTGGGACCCCCGCCGATCTGATATGGATGACCTATCCATATCCTGAGGATAGGTCATCAATAAATTGAACTTGGAGAACCCCTTTAAAGCTGGGATCTGATTGGTTGATAATGGTGACACAATGTTGATAAATGGGGCCCAATACACACATCAGGCAGTGGGCTAAATATACAAAGGGGCAGATCTATGAAAACTGATGAGGCCACTAGAGATGAGCGATTCAACTTCGGACGCTACACTACTCGGAACCGAACCCGACTTTGGTTCCAAGGTTTTTTACAGTAATAATTAATAACTTAATATAACTTAATATAACTTAATATAATAACTTAATTAATAATAAGTTATTATACAAAGTCTAGCGAGACTTCAAGAAGAAATCACTTCGGCTCATCGAAGCCCATAAATTCTAATACTGTACGAAGAAGGATCTCTGTACAGTATTAGAACAAATTTTTCAGCGGGTCGACTTCGGATGTAGCATTCAAAGTCGATTCGCACATAGGGAGGAATATCCTATGCAGATTTTGCTGCGTTTCCCTAGCCGATGTTAGGAATCAGAAACCTCTGAAACTATAGTTCCCAGAATGCTCTATTCACTTCTGCAGGAGTTACAGGGACAGCCAAATAAATGTGCATGCTGGGAGTTGTAGTTTCACACAAGCTGGAGTGCTGAAGGTTGCTGACCGCTGGGCTATGTTCACAAGGCAGATTTTTACCACGGATTTCAGTTCAGATTGCTTGCCGTTTATGCGGCGGCTTATACGTGGTGCAGACACCCTGGGAAACCTGGAATGGAGTCTGCACCGTTTGAACGGATCTCAAGCATTGAAACTGAGGCAACTTCTGCCACGGAATATGCGGTGGATGTGAAAATGCGCGGTGTGAACACTACTGTAATTTATTCCTCAAGAAACGCAGCTCAAATGTATATACGATAAATGACACCCTCCTAAATAGGAGGTACTTAGTAGATGACATGTACACCTCTCTGTTAGCACAGACAAGATACTGGAGCTCGAAACATGTTTATTGAGTATGATGTATTGTATTACATAAGCCACGTGACACGTTCTGCGTCTTTCCCAGAAAGACGCAGCCAGTGAGCACTCGCCGGCTGACGGGAGAAGCTTTGCAGCACGCTGATGATCTCACGTCACGTGTTTCTACCAGCCGGCGGACCATGCGCCGCAGTGACGACATCAGCAGTGACCCCGCCCCTTCCCCCGTTCGCTAGTGTCCCTGTTCTCTCCCTCCCAGTTCTCCAACTCCCCGCCGGGACCAATCAGATCGGCAGCTCGGCGAGGGCAAGGCGACGGATGAGGCCCGCACGGTCGGGCATTATGAAAGACCTCGCGGCCAGCCCTTCCGGTAGGTTATGTCACCGGCCGCAGGGGGTTGGGGGGAGGTGGGCGCCGGTAGTGTCTTCAGGCCGCTCTACCCGAGATGCCTTGAGAGAGGAAGTGAGGCCATCTTTGGTGCCTTTTCTTCTGACAATAAACAAGCAGAAAGTGGAGTCTCGGGAGCTCAGGCAGGGGCAGGGAGCCATTGCTGCAGCTCTCCTATGTCTGCTGTGTTCATGTTCCCCACAGGTTTATCGTCCCCCAACCCTCCCAGCCAGGAGGTCAAGGCAGAGGGAAACAGCAAGAAGAGAAAGCTCGTCAACAGCAGCAGTAGCGCCGCCGACAAGGACGACTTCGACCCCGTCTCCCCACCCAAGAGCTCCAACCACATCCAGAAGAAGCTGAGGTTTGAGGACACTCTGGACTTTCTAGGACTCGATGTAAAGATGGCTGAGGAGTGCCCCTCCTCCTCCTCCTCCTCCTCTACGCCTCAGCCCCTGAGGAGTAAAAGTATGCTCATCTCTCCAGTGGCCGCAGGGCATCATGCCAACGGGCTCACCAAAGCCTCTCCGGTCTCCAGCTTTGCCAACACCAAACCCGGCTCAGCCAAGAAGTTAGTCATCAAGAACTTTAAAGGTAATGCGTGGCCCCTGGTGTCCTGCCTGGGAGTGGGCGCACTTTGTTTGGGCTCCTCATTGGAGGGATGGTCTTTGAGTAACTGCAAATGCCTTGCATTACATATCCTTGACTGGTCCTAAGTTACAGGCAGAATTATACTTCAGAGCTGTGCTCATAATTCTGCTGGTCGTTACTGGGAACAGCCAACAAGCTTGACAGATATACCTCCAACAGCTAAGGCCGAGTTCACACTTCAGTTACTGTGAGCCAAACCAGTAGTGGAGCGATTTCCTCCTGTTCTGTGGTTTTCGCTCACAATAACTGATGGAAATCACTGAAGTGTGAACTCGGCCTTAGCTGAATTTATGCTTTGGAACAATGAATATTTTCTACATCGTATGGGATTTTTCTATTGATAGCCAGTCCTCAGGATGGGCCATCCATACCCAGCAGGGGTCTGACATCCCGCACCCCTGACTGTCTGGGGGTAGCTCCATCGCTGGACCTATGCTGCACCGTCTACTGTGTAAGGCTGCTTTCACACAGTCAGTGTGTGGTCAGTGTTTTCCATCAGACATAAGGGAAAGATCTGCACCTGGATTTGGCTCACAGTCACTGATGGAAATCACTGACCAAACACTGACTGTGTGAAAGCCTGTTCACTAGATGCTGTGTAGTTCTGGTGCCTATTTCCAGCACTAGAGTTAAAGGGGTTGTGTCACTTCAGTAAGTGGCATTTATCATGTAGAGTAAGTTAATACAAGGCAGTTACTAAGGCTTCTTTCACACTGGCGTTATTGCTGGATCCGGCAGGGTTCAGCAATAACGCTTCCGTTACTGATAATACAACCATGTGCATCCATTATGAACGGATCCGGCGGTATTATGTTTAACATCGCTGGGACGGATCCGTCATGAACTCCATTGAAAGTCAATAGAGGACGGATCCGTTTACCATTGTGTCACACCAAACGGATCCGTCCCCATTGACTTTCATTGGGGGTCATGACGGATCCGTCTTGGTGCGGATGCCTGGACCGGAGAGCAAACCGCAGCATGTTGCGGTTTGCTCTCCGGTCTGAAGACTGAACAGAATGCTTCTAGGAGCCTCCGTTCTCTTCAGTTCAGTTTTGTCCCCATTGACAATGAATGGGGGCAAAACTGAAGCGTTTTTTTCTGGTATTGAGCCCCTATAACAGAACTCAGTACCGGAGAAAGAAAACGCTGTGTGAAAGTAGCCTAATGTATTGTGATTGTCTATTTTGCTTCCTTTGCTGGCTGAATTAATTTTCCCATCATACTATACACTGCTTGTTTCCATGGTTACGACCACCCTGCCATCCATCAGTGGTGGCCGTGCGTACACACTAGAGAAAAAAGTGCTGGCCTCGCTGATGCCCGGGACCATGGGACCACAAATAGGCTGGAGCTCTTTCCTATAGTGTGCAAGCATGACCACCACTGATGGATTGCAGGGTGGTCGTAATCGTGGAAACCAGCTGTGTATAATGTGATGGAAAAAATTGAATCCAGGCAGCAAAGAAAGCAATATCAGTAATCACAATACATTAGTAAGTGGCTGCTATTAACTTCTCTGCATAATAAACGCTATTTGGTGAAGTGAGACCACCCCCTTTAAGGCGCCCATTCACATAAGAGTAAAGATGGCCACTCGTCCAACTGTTGTTTGAAAAGCTAGCATGGATGATTGTTCGCAATGGAACACTCTTGTCTGACGAAAATGTCATCCGCCATGCCGCAAAACTTCAGCCGTTTATTTGCCGACACGGCATGATTGGCTGAATTTAGCCGACCATTTGCCATTTTGCCCTAGTACCAGGGAGGCAGTTTTTGTTGTTGAGATCGATCGTACGAACAATCCCGGTCGATCATTATCTGAAATGTATGGCCAACTTTACTCCAAAGCAGCAGACCAGCATGGGTGCGGGGTGTCGGATCCCCCGCTGATCTGATGTGGACAGGCCATCAGTGTAAAGCTTGTATTACACCTGCAGATGATCACTAATGAGCGCTTGGATGAATGATCGTTAGCGGTCACGTTGCAGTGTAATACTGTCGCTGATTTCCCGATGAATGAGCAAATACATTCTTTGCATAATCCAAATCTTTTGAGATGTTAAAAAAATAAATAATTTGCAGGCGGCAGATCATGGTGTCTGATTACGATCCGCCACCGGCAAACCACTATACAGCATGGGGAGGAGCGATGGCATAGTGCTGCCGAGGAGATCGCTGCGATTGTCAGGAAGGAACGCTTCACTCCCAACAATCGCCTGCCACATTGGACTGTGTAATACAGCCTTAAAGGGGTTGTCTCACGTCAGCAAATGGCATTTATCATGTAGAGAAAGTTAATACAAGCCACTTACTAATGTATTGTGATTCTCCATATTGCCTCCTTTGCTGGCTGGATTTATTTTTCCATCACTTTATACACTGCTCGTTTCCATGGTTACGACCACCCTTCAGTTCAGCATTGGTGGCCATGATTGCACACTATAGGAAAAAGCTCCGGCCTATGGTCCCAGCCACCAGAGAAGCCAGTGCTTTTTCCTATAGAGTGCAGTCATGGCCACCAATGCTGAACTGAAGGATGGTCGTAACCATGGAAACGAGCAGTGTATAATGTGATGGAAAAATGAATCCAGCCAGCACAGGAGGCAATATGGACGATCACAATACATTAGTAAGTGCCTTGTATTAACATTGTCTACATGGTAGATGCCACTTGCTGAAGTGAGACTACATCTTTAAGAATCCCAGAAAACCCCTTTAAGCCAGGAAGGAATCTTGGGAGATTTGAGCTCTGAAGCTTTCAGGGTGCATTCACTCTGGAAATTGTAGCTTCATGAAAAGCCTTTGTACTTCACCCTCTCCATTGCAAAGAAAAGTCCAGTGGGGAGAGCCGCAGCATAAATTAACAGGCTGCAGATTTCAACTCCGCACCACAGGTCAGTTTAGGCCTCATGCACACAAACGTAGGCTGTCCATGCCCGTATTGCGGGTCTCAAATAGCGGTCTGCAATGCACGGGCACCGTTCGTGATTCACAAGATTTTCAGTGTGGAGGCATGGACCGAAATTCCACGGAAGCACTTTGTCGTGCCTCCAATCCACAAAATGTCTTTTTTTTTTTTTTTTTTCTCTTCAGTGTGGACTGTATCTTGTAGATCGCGGACCCATTCAAGTCAATGGAGTGCACACAGCCAGTGCCTGTCTATTGTGGACCAACCATATAATAATTCATTTCACCCCCTTCCCCATAATAAAAAATAAATTAATAATGATCATATGCATCTCAAAATGCACAAGCTATTAAAATATGACAGTTTTTAATTTATCCCGTACGGTGAACACTGTAAAAAAAAAAAAATCAAGATAGCCGATTTGCGGTTTAGTCATTGCTTCACCTCCCAAAAAATTGAATAAAACGTGATCAAAAAGTCACACACACTCCAAAATGGTATTAATAAAAACGACAGATCACCCTGCAAAAAATGATCCCTCATACAGATCCATAGATATATAAAAAGGTTTTTTAGTTTTTTAATTCTGACTTGATTTGGAATTTTTTTTTTCACAAAACAGAAAATCGTCATGTCCTCAAGGGGTTCATCTCCACTGGGAGCACTGCAGAGAGACACACCAGATTTTTGCTACAGATTTCAGTTTGGGTTCTCCTCTGAAAACTGATAAAAAACCAATAAAGAATGATAGGCAGGTGTGGAAGGATGCTGCAGAGTAAGAGGGATTTGAAAAAAAATAGAAGTGTTAATAGTTTTTTTTTGTTTGTTTGTTTTTTTATAAATTATCAAAATGCAAGATGAATGAACAAAAGAGAAATGTAAATGAGATCAGTATTTGGTGTGACCACCCTTCAGACCAGCATCAGTTTTTCTAGATACACTTGTACACAGTTTTTGAAGGAACTTGGCTGTGAGGTTGTTCAGAACATCTAACCACAGATCTTCTGTAGATGTAGACTTGCTCAAATCCATCTGTCTCTTCATGTAATCCCAGGCGGACTGGATGATGTCGAGGTCAGGGCTCTGTGGAGGCCACATCGTCACTTCCAGGACCTTGTTCTTTATGGAGATGATGGTTGTTAATAACAGTGGCTGTATGTTTGGGGTTGTTGTCCTGCTGCAGAATAAATTTGGAGCCAGTCGGATGCCTCCCTGATGATATTACATGGTGGATACTGTACTATTGATTGATGCAAAGTTTGTTGAACGGTTAGGTACGCTTTAGTAGGTGTCACTGGTTTTCTGACATGGTGTTTGTCGTTTTATGGAAAGTGCAACAGTATCTCCTAATGGACCCTCCACCACAGCCTGAAGATGGGCAGACACATGATATAGCGGTCGTTCAGCTGATGAGCATGGAGCGACTGGGTTTTCCTGCTAAAACTACTTATCCCCTATCCATAAGGAATAAGTATCTCATCGCTGGGGGTCCTACTGCTGGGACCTCCAAAAACTATGAAAACATGGTTCCCGAAGTCAGAATGGAGTGTCAGTACACATGTGTGATCGCTGCTCTGTTCACTTCTGTCCCCTTAGAAATGAGAGGAGTGATAGTCATACATGTGCAGCACCGCTCTGGTATGATGGGACCTGCCTTCTTGTGGTTGCTAGGGGTCCTGGCAGTCAGACCCCCGTGACCAGATACTTATCCCTGTATTGTTAGTGAAACCCCTTTAAGCCTTATGGTCATTTTAAAGCTTTGCTGTACATATATTTATTTGCCTCCTCTGTACACATAATGTGACTGCTTCAGAAACGCGTTAGTTAAAGAAGAACTCCCGCAAAAATTTTTATTCTCTGACTTGTTAGAAAGGTGCATGATGTAATCTGTAGTGAATGTTATTTTCTTATCAGAGCCTGAAATTGAGAGTTTCCACTCTCTTCTTATTGTAGCTGGGTCATGTGACCAACTCCCTGACCTCCAACTGACCCAGGACAGAAAGCCAGTCACTTCTCTATTCATTCCTATGGGAGCCTCACTTTCAGTCTCATAGGAATACATAGAGAATTAGACTTCCTGTCCACACATAAGTCTATTTGTGAGTTGGTGGGTCTAATTGCTGGTCACATGACACAGATAAGAAACTTCAGGATGATAGAAGTCAAAAATTCAGACACTGGTAAGAAAATGACATTCACTACAGATTATATCATGTACATTTCTAGCAGGACATGGAATAAAATTTTTTACGGGAGTTCTTCTTTAAAGGGGTTGTCCGGGTTCAGAGAAGAACCCGGACATACCTGCAATTTCACCCAGGCAGCCCGCCTGAAGAGGGCATCGGAGCATCCTATGCTCCGATGCCCTCCTTTGCCCTGCGCTAATTAGCGCAGGGCAAAGGAATTTCGCCGGGTTCCGGTGACGTACCGGTCCCTGCCGGGCAGAGGCTTCCGCCCGGCAGTGAGTCGGTGACGTCATCGGCGCTGATGGACAGGCTTCAGCGCTGCCCTAGCCAGTAAAACGGCTAGGGCAGCGCTAAAGCCGGCCCATTAAGGCCGGTGACGTCACCGAACTCACTGCCGGGCGGAAGTACCCGCCCGGCAGCGAGTATTTTCAAAACAAGAGACCTTGCCCTGCGCGATCTAGCGCAGGGCAAGGGGGGGGCATCGGAGCATGAGATGCTCCGATGTCCTCTTCAGGCAGGCTGCCTGGGTGAAATTGCAGGTATGTCCGGGTTCTTCTCTGAACCCGGACAACCCCTTTAAGTATTTGAAACTTCTGTGTCATAGGGGCAATGATGAAAATGGGGTATTTATTTTTGTATTTATTTTTTTTGTCTCTTTGCAGAAAAACCCAAACTTCCTGAGAACTACACTGATGAGACCTGGCAGAAGCTGAAAGAAGCAGTCGATGCCATTGAAAATAGCACTTCAATAAAATACAACCTAGAAGAATTATACCAGGTGAGCCAGTGAGTTTTCTATAGATATGGTACCTACTCCAGACATTTAGATGAAGGAAATACTATTTCCATATACGCATCTCTTCACCTTGTGATGCTTCCTGTACCAAGAGACAAATGTTTCGCCTGGCAGCATGGAAGCTGGGTGCTAGACACTTAGGGCATGTCCACATGATGTGGCATAAATGTCTTGTAGATGTGAGTTCTGAGACCTACCCCAAAATGGGGGTCCCTCAACTCTCATAGAAGAAAATAACCATGGACATGCGTGGCCCTGTATCTACTCATTCTCCTGGATCCTGTGGCCAGTAGCTACCTTAGCTGTGGAGTTGAAGGACCTTGTTGTAGAGAAGTGGGTCCTGCATCTATCTGACATTTACGGCATATACTGTGGCTAAGCTATAAATGTCTAAGGTGGGAAAACTACTTGAAGACTACAGACTGATGTAGAACAGTGCACACTTCTACAACACTTCAATTTATCTCTAGATTTGTTAAAGGGGTTGTCTCATGATGGACGATGGGGGCATATAGCTAGGATATGCCCCCATTGTCTTATATGTGCGGGTCCCACCGCTGGGACTCGCACCTATATCCAGAACAGAGCACCACAAGGTGGTGGCTGGAGGACTCCGGTCCGGCCACCTCCAAGCCGGCTCGTTATAGAAATGAATGGGAGCATACCGCGCATGCGCAGCCCCGGCTCTCGTTCATTTCTATGGAGCTGACAGAAATAGCTGAGCCAGCGCTCGGCTATTTTCGCCGGTCCCATAGAAAATGAATGGAGGGCGCATGCGCAGTGCGCCCTCCTTTACTTTCAGGGCTCCGTTCTGGATATAGGTGCGGGTCTCAGCAGTGGGACCCGCACCTATAAGACAATGGGGGCATATCCTAGCCATGAGACAACATCATGAGACAACTCCTTTAACTCCTTGCCGACCGCATGTTAACTATATATGTTGGGTGGTCGCCACCTATCTCTGCACGGCATTTATAAACATCCTTGCAGAGATCGCTTCTTATATTTATTTTTCACCATTAAAGAGGACCTTTCATAGGATTATGGGTTACAAACCGGTATACTTGCCAGATAGGGCAGCACCTACAGATGCCAGCACTTTTTTCTAAAATACTGCTCCTTTCCGGCGCTGTGTTCCCCGCTGTTTTTGGCGCCTGATATGTTTTAGAGTATTGGTACAGGGAGGAGGAGACAGCCGGGTCATACCAGTTTCTAACGCATGAACCCATGAAAGGTCCTCTTTAACATTCAAACTTAGTTTTAAAGGGGTTGTGCCATAAACTACTTTTGACCCTAAAGTGTATTTTCATCAATTACTGTAGCTCCTATTCCTCCTTGGATAGAGGTGGTGGTTTTTTTTTCAAATGTACCTCTTTTACAGTTTTCTCTTATCTCCCATGCTTGAGTCCTACTTCCTGGTTTGTCATGTGTCTGCTGTCCCATCATGCCTTAGGGAAGTGAGATGTGTCCTGACATCAGCAGGACCTGTGACACTAGGGTTTCGATGTATACTTGTTATGCATACTTAGCATTGTCAGATTGGCTGATGTCCATTCAAAATATCCTTTGAAAATTTAAATAAAAAAAAATCATGACACTAAACACGCCCTTTGTTCTTACCGATGCCACTCCTTACTTCCTACATTACAAGGCACCAATTCTTTCCGCATCCATATGTCCCATACTTGGCCAAAAAATGCCGACCATGGACCCATTGAAGTCAACAGGTCCACAAATGGACGGTATACGTATTTCATACACCACAAAATACCTCTGGTCGTGTGCGTGAGGTCTGAAATGAAGGAATAGAATCTCCTATAGACAGAAGTGTCACATCTTGCTGGTTGTTCCGGAGCTGACCATTGGATTCCTGCGCGTTTTATCAGTGAAAAATGTATTTTCCTATTTCATCATTTGTTTCATCTTTAATTTTAGGCTGTTGAAAACCTTTGCTCTTACAAGATTTCCGCAAACCTCTACAAACAATTAAGACAGATCTGTGAGGACCACATCAAAGCACAAATTCACCAGTTCAGAGAATATCCTTTTCACTTTTGTCTTCAGTTTTTCTGATACGGCAAAAATCTTGTGTTTTTTTTTTTTTTTTCTGTTGCTTGAATTTTGTAGGCAAAGGAGGTACCCAGTACTCTGGGCCGATGATCCCTCTGTAAAGGCCCTATACCTGTTATGTTGCTTGGGGTTGTCCAGTTTCATGATATTGATGACCAATCCTGTAGAATGTAGCACCAGTGCAGTGTAACTACTGTTTCTTCGTCAACTTAAAGGGGTTATCCCATCTGCGCTCTTCACTAACCTTCCACCACAACAGGTCCCTTCTTCCTGTATCTGCCAGGGGCGGTACCATCACGCTTGACTGACAGTACAGGAAAGTCGTGCTCTGGAAATATCACTGCGCCGCTTGCTTCTGCTAGTGTGCTCCCGGTCCAACAGCAGCTTTGTCAGTGAGGGAGTTTTTACAGGATCCTGAGCGCTGGCCATGTTGCTGAAAGATACTCCCAATGCCCGGGAGCATTTCAGTTAGTTTAAATGGAGCTGCAGTGAGGGGTCGGAACGGGAGAGACTGCGCATTCGTGAATATGCATGCTCTGCTGTACCCGGCCGGCTGACAAGGAAAAAGAGGATGACGCCGTGAAAGCGCGGCCACAGCTGCGTTATTGCTGCGGTGGCCGTAACCAATGACAACTATGGGTAAACACAACTCAGGAAAGATAACAAATATAGAGGAAAGTAGGAGAAATTGATAATTACATATATTGGGTAAGTTGATTGTTGTGATATATGGACTTCACAAGATGGGATAACCCCTTTAAAGGGACTCCGTCAGCGACCTCCCTGTCCAACTGTTTTCGTGGACACACAGCTGTGGCTCACCTTGCATATTGAGAAGTATTAGAACTCAGGAACGGAGCCTCGGATCAACAGATGTAAAACAGCCTCTTAATCAGGTGAGTTACAGCTATGTGTCTATGGAAACGTCTTGATAGGCAGTTTGAAGGTGACAGAGTCCCTTTAAATCTGAGGTAAATTCTTGGCTCACACCCCGGTGAATTGTCCCTTGTATGTTAGGGAGTTCCCTCATATATATCTGTTTTTGGCATTGCTCCAGCTACTAGTAAAGAGGTCAGGAATTCGCTGCCGTTCCTCTGTCGGTCCAGTCGGCAGATGCAGGTGGGTGGTGGGCAGAATATTGACAGTAATCTATGCTTTATTGGTCATTTTAGCACTTCTGTGACATGATCAGATTTGGTTTCCTTAATAGACTGTTTACAGATTCTTTGGATAGTGTTCTGTTCCTAAAGAAGATAGACAAATGCTGGCAGGATCATTGCAGACAAATGGTAAGGGAACCCTGTCACATTGGTACATGGCGTGTGCCCTGCGGGCAGGAGGATCTGTGCAGATTAATACATAGGGGAAGATTCAGTGTTACTTGCATTTCATTCATTGATGTCCATGTTCCTTCTGTGCTTCAGGAGTCCAGTGGGCAGACCTCTCAGTAAGGCCCCATTCACTTCTATGGGAGCGGGCTCCGCATAAAAAGATAAAACATGTCCTATACTTGTCCGCATGAACGGACAAGTATAGGCATTTTGAATAGGGCACCCGGCCGTGTGTTCCGCAGTGCCGCGAAACACATGCTGGGCGGCAGCCGTAGTATTACGGCCGTCTGAATGATCCCTAACTGAGAGAGCTACTGCTGTGTGCACAGCACACTCGTACAGGGGGGCCTGGCAGTCTCTGATGGGACTGCCTACTGGACTCCTAAGCATAGACTGAGCAGAGATTTCAATCTGCAAGTTTCACGTTTTTACATATTTATCTATTGCACTCACTTGGTTATCTCTTGATTAACCCCCTGGATAACCGAATGTCTTTTCAATTTTGGCATTTTTATTTTTCAAGTTGTACTTTCTAATGCCACCGTTTTAATATGACATACAATGTAGTGGGAAGTGAGGACAAAAATTGCAAATGGGGTGGAATTGGGGGGGAAAGAAAGGCAATTTCTCCACCGTTTAATGTGTTTTGTCCCTACGGCGTTCCCTTTGCAGCAAAACTGACCTGTGCACTTCATTCTCGGGGTCAATATGATTACAATACCACATATGTATAGGTTTTTTTTATATTGAAATGGTGTAAAAATAAATAAAAAAACTTTGAAAGAATTTTTTTTTTTTTGACCATACCCCCCCCATAACTTTTTTATAGTTATGTCTAGGGTTGTCGCGGGTATCGAAATTTCGATACTGAATCAATACTTTTATACCACTATCGATTCGGTACCGGAATTTGCTCTTTTTCGATACTAAAATAAAAAATTCTCTTACCTGTCCTGCGCCGCGGCTCTGCTCCGGTGTCCGGCGCTCCTCTTCTTCTCCGGGCCTGCGCTGCACTGTCCTGACCGCGTACAGCGTCAGGACGTAGTGCACGCACTCTGACCTGACGCTGCACGCAGTCAGGTGACAGTGCAGCGCTGGGAAGAGAAGAAGAGGAGCGCCGGAGCGGAGCTGCGCAGGACAGGTAAGAGATTCTTTTATTTTATTTTGATGGGGTGGGCTGATGTGAGGTCTGATGGGGGCACGGTGGGCTGATGTGAGGTCTGATGGGGGCACGGCGGGCTGATGTGAGGTCTGATGGGGGCACGGCGGGCTGATGTGAGGTCTGATGGGGGCACGGCGGGCTGATGGGGGCACGGCGGGCTGATCTGAGGTCTGAAGGGGGCACGGCGGGCTGATCTGAGGTCTGAAGGGGGCACGGCGGGCTGATGTGAGGTCTGATGGGGGCACGGCGGGCTGATGTGAGGTCTGATGGGGGCACGGCGGGCTGATGTGAGGTCTGATGGGGGCACGGCGGGCTGATGTGAGGTCTGATGGGGGCACGGCGGGCTGATCTGAGGTCTGATGGGGCACACAGATTTTTTGTGTTTTATTTTTTCGGCGTGGTATCGAGTATCGAATACTTTTTCTTGGTATCGAAATCGAATAAAAATTTTGGTATTGTGACAACTCTAGTTATGTCTACTGAGGTTTTTGTAGGACGATCTGTAGTCTATATTTATACCATTTTGTACTGTACTCTTCATAGAGACCCAGTGTATTGAATTCAATTACTGGCATCCCCAGTTGCCTCAGGGGATGCTGGTAAGAAGCCCGGAAGCGTACGCTACTGGGTTTTTGAGCTTTTAGATGCCGTGATCACATTATTGCCGGTCACGGTTATTAGCCGTAGGTCTCTGCTGTTTGAAACAGCAGAGACCCACTGGCCATGGCATCCACTGAATGTTTACCCATTGCTCATGTAGGGCGCTGGTATCAAAAAGGGTTAAGGCTTGTGGCAGAAATGTCGCTTTTACACCTTGGATGAATAAAGATCCTATTTGCGTTTGATTCCATTGAGTTGTTTTTTTGTTTTTTATTTGTGGAAGGGACTGGATCCATTCCTGTGGTAACTTGCAAATGAATGGTTTATTATTACCACTTGACTCTTGTTTGATGATTGGATATTTTTCCTTCTGCCTCATTATTCCTTTTTGCACTGCTGCCTGTCGTTCTTGGTCCCTAGGGATGCATAGTGTGCATGATTATATGACACCATGGTGGCCAGTCGCTCCCAGCAGTGGTGACTTGTCATCCTGATGACATCACATTACCTTCCTATTGTGTACAGAGATCCAAGAATGGTGGAAACATGATGGTATTTGAATGTAGAGGGGAACGAGTTAGATATATTTAAAGTGTTGAAATAAAATATTTTTTTGTTTTCTTAAAGATCATGATTAGAAGTATTTTCCTTTTTCTGGATCGTACCTACGTTCTTCAGAATTCCATGCTGCCGTCTATATGGTAAGATTATATGTTTTTTGCTTTTACAATAGGGTTTCATGTGCAACTTATGCTACTGTGTGCCTATACAATGCTATATGGAGGAGGTGTATATTCCCTGTTTGATGGAAGGCTCAGACGTGGTGTGAACAGAGCCTTATGGTAGACCATGCACCAAAATTTGATATGCCTTATGCTTACATTGAACTACCTTGATAAAAATCGCTATGCTTGGGCCAAGAAGAGAACTTGCAGCTCCTTATTCTTGGCGGTATTGTATGTCTATAATCTAAGATTGGTATGATTAAATACTCTGCCTGATTATATATTTTAAGTGTCTTGTTCTATATCACTAGGGACATGGGACTAGAACTATTTAGAACTCACATAATCAGCGATCAAAAAGTTCAGAACAAGACCATTGATGGCATTCTTCTCTTAATTGAGAGAGAAAGGAATGGAGAAGCCATTGATAGAAGTCTGTTACGAAGTCTTCTGAGTATGCTTTCTGACCTACAAGTAAGTCCATCACACATCCATTGTAAACATTTTTTTTTTTAGTGCTATCTGAGTTGTAGCAAATAATGCTCAGTGTGCAGCAAACTGCCTTGGATGCCTTTGCATGTTTTTTTTCCTTTTCCCTACATGCAAAATTAAGCAACTTTTTAAGTATTCATTAAAATTGTGTCTCATGTTGCTGCTGTAAACTCTGTGTAACTTCTTCACATAGCTGATTGTCCTGCTGCATCTGATTCTTAGAATTTGGAGAGGGAGGAAAGCATCTAAGGAGTGCAGCTCAAATAGCCTATAGATAGAGAGGAAACATAGCAGTCTGCAGAGTGTGGGAATTGCACACTGCTCTGCTTCAGTGTCGGCACAAAGGAGATTTTTCATGAGCTGTAGAAGGAGAAAAGTGAAGGCATCTGCAACCTAGACACACGGGGAGATTTATCAAACTGGTGTAAAGTAGAATTAGCTTAGATGCCCATATCAACCAATCAGATTCTACCTTTCATTTTTCACAGCTTCTTTAGAAAATGAAAGGTGGAATCTGATTGATTGCTATGAGCAACTAAGCCAGTTCCACTTTACACCAGTGTGATAAATCTTCCCCACAGATCTTACATCCAGCCTTAAGTTACTAAAGAGGGTCTGTTTTTTAGAACGTCATAGACACGCTGTGGATTCTGCAGAACAAGTTTAGTGTCTTATATACTGTATTCCTACGTCATTACAGTCGCTGTACATTTTTGTGACTTTTATTATTCTAATGTAGATTTACCAAGATTCATTTGAGCACAGATTCTTGGAAGAAACAAATCGATTGTATGCTGCTGAAGGCCAAAGGCTCATGCAGGAAAGAGAGGTAAGTTTTTATAGGTCACCATTAAAATATTGGCCCCTAAATGGGTTGTCCACATTTTTGCTTTTAAATTTTTTATTTTTTTTTTATTTTTTTTTTAAAATCCCCATCTTCGCAGTCCTGTGAAGGGAAATATACTTGCTTGCTCTCTGTCACTTGGTTCTGGCTGAAAATATAATGACAAGGCAACACAGTGGGCACATTTACTAATGTAAATGCACGTAGATTTTGTCATAAATTATCTGCACCTTAAAGGGTTTGTGCAAAAATGGGGGTCTTTTTGGCAACCCCCCCCCCAAACACACACATTTGACTTATTAAGGGAAGCTTACTTACCTGCTTCCTGGCACTGGCTGATCCTTCTCTTCCAGGCCCGTGATGGTCTGGTGGGCTCCCCGCTGAAAATGTCCAGTTTGACATCTGCAGCCAATCACTGGCTACAGTGGAGACCGGATCCCCATGCGTCATGTGACCATTTGTCATGACGTAAGGGGAGCTGGTCATCACTGCGTTCAGTGATTGACTGCAGGAGATGTCAAATGAATGTTAACAGTGAGGGAGCCCAGCAGAGCCTTGCAGGCCTGGAAGAGAGGGAGCGGGGGCCAGGAAGCAGGTAAGTAAGCTTCGCCTTACAGTTCTGATTCTCCTCCATTCTTGCACAACCTTTCAAACAGGGGAATGACCTACAATATAACATTTTGTACCACAATTCTGGCATAAAATTCGAACTAAGCCAACTAGTACTTGATATACAGTTAGACAAATGTCTGGCCCTGCACCAGATTTATCATCCAGCCTGAGCCCCCGCGATAAATCTAGTGCAGGTCTAGACAGTCGGCATTAAAGAGTAACTAAACCTTTGATCAAAAATTCACACACTCCAAAATATCAATAAAAAACTACAGATCGCCCCCACAAAAAATGAACCCCCACACAACTTCATACACATTAATTTAAAAAAAAAAGTTGGCGATGAAAAAAAGTTTTCCAAATTATTATTATTATTTTATTGGTATTAAAACACAAGAAACACTATATAACTGTGGTGGAATTCTGTTATATTTCCAATTCCACCCTACTTGGAATTTTTTTCCAGCTTCCCACTACATTGCATGCAATATGAAATGGTGGAAAGGTAGGGAGGAGAAAAATGGAAAATCCTCAGGTGCTGAAAGGTATTCCCCTTTGAGACCTGCATCCATTTCAAGAATGGGGCACCATCCAGGCCTATAGGGAGTTTTCAGGTGCCCAAGTATACTTTACCATCTACAGTATAAAACTTGCTTATAAAAGCCCATAGCTATCATTTATCACTGAGACTTCATGGTGCTCCAGGGCCCAAGGTAAACTCTATTTTTGTAATCCCTTCCCAAATACCACAGTTGGGGGGTAAAACATCTCTTGATTTTATGTAGAAAAATTGAAATAATACAGAAACAACCTCTCTGTGTATGTACAGGTCCCAGAATATCTTCATCATGTAAACAAGCGCTTAGAAGAGGAAGCCGATCGGGTTATCACATATTTGGATCAAAGCACACAGTAAGTGTCCGCCTGCGTCATTTGTGTGCATGCATTGTTTGTCATTAGGTTTCTAAGGCTACTTTCACGCTATCGTTTTATAATTCCGGTATTGAGTTCCATCATAGGGGCTCAATACCGGAATAAAACGCTTCAGTTTTGTCCCCATTCATTGTCAATGGGGGAAAACTGAACTGAAGACAACGGAGGCTCCTGAAAGCATTCCGTTCAGTCTTCAGACCGGAGAACAAACCGCAGCATGCTGCGGTTTGCTCTCCGGACTAGGCATCCGCACAAAGACGGATCCGGAATGACCCCCAATGAAAGTCGGTGGGGACGGATCCGTTTGGTGTGATACAATGGTGAACGGATCCGTCACATACACATATACAGACATACACATAAACATACACAGACATATACATA
Source organism: Rhinella marina (assembly GCA_900303285.1). Classification (NCBI taxonomy): domain Eukaryota; kingdom Metazoa; phylum Chordata; class Amphibia; order Anura; family Bufonidae; genus Rhinella; species Rhinella marina. Next base: position 320,995 of record ONZH01010186.1, on the reverse strand, counting down.
TACACATACACAGACATACTTACATGCTCCTGGCAGGTCACCATAGCGCAGGAGGAGCAGGACTGCGCACACATAGGACGATTCCACCCGGCGCCCAGCAGAGGGCGCTGTGGGGAATCGTCCTATATGCGCACCATCCTGCTCCTCCTGCGCTGTGGAGACCTGCCGGGAGCATGTAAGTATGTATGTGTATATGTATATGTCTGTGTGTATGTACTGTGTGACATGTGTGGGGCTGGAGCGCGGCTCCAGCCCCACACATGTCCCTGCGGCAGCACGGATCCGGCAGCACCCTTCACCTGCCGGATCTGTGCTGCCGCTAATGTGAAAGAGGCCTAAGACTGCAGGTCATGGTTATCAGATCGGTGGGGTCCTGCTCCCCCACACCCTTGATCAGCTGCTTTCACACGCTCCAGTGCCGGAAATAGACACTGGAACAACACAATGTACCGGCCTTGCCTGGTTACTGCAACATTGCTACCCATTCAGCTAGATGCTGTTACGTTGGCATACTAAATGAATAAATCGCATGATAGCCGTTTTTTAGACATTTGATAATGTTTCTAGATAATTTTTTTTAATGATCCCTTTGTATGTTTCTTTTTGAACACAGGAAACCTTTAATTGCCACAGTTGAAAAGCAACTTCTTGGTGAACACTTAACAACAACGCTCCAGAAAGGTATTGCTGACCTGCTGTACGTTTTTTCTTCAGAGCCTTTTTTGTGCTTTTATATTCATTGCCAATTAATGCATAAATTGTCGTACTTAACTTAGCATTCCAGCTTTCCTTTCTTTTTCGAGACGATGCAACATTGAGACTGCCCTTGTCTCCATAGCCTTGGATTGCTCTGTGTCACGTGGATCTAACGGGTTTAGTCTTGTCTTCCAAATCCAGGTTTGAATCACCTGCTGGATGAAAACCGAATTCAGGACCTCTCCTTGCTTTATCAATTGTTCAGCAGAGTCCGAGGGGGAGTTCAGGTTCTTCTGCAGCACTGGATTGAATACATCAAGGTAGACGTTTGTGTCTAAAATGCCTTTAGATTTCCTGTAGAAATATTGAGGAGCCGATGGTTTAATTGCGCAATCATTTTCAGGCCTTTGGAAGCACCATTGTGATAAATCCGGAAAAAGATAAAACCATGGTACAAGAACTGCTGGATTTCAAAGACAAAGTTGACCACGTGATTGATGTGTGCTTTATGAAGAACGAGAAGTTTGTCAATGCCATGAAAGAAGCATTTGAAACGTTCATCAACAAGAGACCAAACAAGCCAGCTGAACTTATAGGTACATGAAGCTACCGTAGGGTGGCGTCTTCTTACTTCACAATCCTCACTCTGTTTGAACAATACTTGAATATTATGGAGCTGGAAAGTAGGGGTGTCTGTCATTTGGAAAAGAGTGGGTGGTAGTCCTACTTCGGCCACATCACAGAAATCCTTTGCTTTGCTCTGTGTTTTTACAATGTGCCAAACCAAGTTTTGTGTCAATAACGTGAATCTTTTGTACTATTTCAGCAAAATATGTGGATTCAAAACTACGAACTGGAAACAAAGAAGCGACAGATGAGGAGCTGGAGAAAATGCTGGATAAAATTATGATCATATTTAGGTTTATTTATGGTACGTGAGGTTATTATTATTATTATTTATTATTAAAGCGCCATTCATTCCACAGCGCTGTACATGTTGAAAGGGGTTTACATACATAGTCTAGACAATTGCTCTAGGACAAACAAGTTACAGACTGGTACAGAAGGAGAGAGGGCCCTGCCCGTGAAGGCTTACAATCTAAGCGGTATGGGAGGACACAGTAGGTGAGGGTAAAGCTGGTCATGGCAGTGTAGCAGCAGCAGGGTCACAGGTTGTAGGCTTGTCTGAAGAGGTGGGTTTTCAGATTTCTTTTGAAGGATTTCACTGTAGGTGAGAGTCTGATATGTTGGGGTACAGAGTTCCAGAGTATTGGGGCTGCGCGGGAGAAATCCTGGAGGCGATTGTGTGAAGAGTTGATAAGAGTGGAGGAGAGAAGGAGGTCTTGTGAGGATCGGAGATTACGTGTGGGGATGTATCGGGAGAGTAGTTCTGAGATGTAGGGAGGGGACAGGTTGTGGACGGCCTTGTATGTATTTGTTAGTATTTTAAACTGAATTCTCTGGGGAATGGGGAGCCAGTGAAGGGATTGGCAAAGGGGAGAGGCAGAGGAGTAACCGGGTGAGAGGTGGATTAGTCGGGCAGCAGAGTTGAGGATAGATTGGAGGGGGGCTAGAGTGCTAGATGGAAGGCCACAGAGGAGAATGTTGCAGTAGTCTAGGCGGGAGATGATGAGGGCATGTATTAGTACTTTGGCAGACTCATAGTTGAGGAACGCACGGATACGGGAGATATTTTTGAGTTGGAGGCGGCAGGTGGTGGAAAGGGCTTGGATGTGTGGTCTGAAGGAGAGTGCAGAATCCAAGGTCACTCCAAGGCAGCGGACCTGTTTAACGGGGGAGAGTGTGCGGTCGTTGATGGTGATAGATAGGTCTGTTGGGAGGGCTGTGCAAGATGGTGGAAAGATGATAAATTCTGTTTTATCCATGTTAAGTTTTAGAAAGCGTGAGGAAAAGAAAGAGGATATTGAAGATAGGCATTGTGGGACTCTGGATAGTAAGGTGGTGATGTCTGGACCAGAGAGGTAGATTTGTGTGTCATCAGCATAAAAGTGATACTGAAAGCCATGGGACTCTATGAGCTGTCCCAGGCCAAAGGTATAGATAGAGAAGAGCAGGGGACCTAGGACTGAGCCTTGTGGGACACCAACAGAGAGGGAATGGGAGGAGGAGGTGGCGTGAGAGTGGCAGATGCTAAATGTCCGGTCGGTGAGGTATGACGCAATCCATGAGAGGGCCAGGTCAGTGATGCCAAGAGACGAGAGAGTTTGTAGTAGAAGGGAGTGGTCGACGGTGTCAAAGGCAGAGGACAGGTCAAGGAGGAGGAGAACAGAGTAATGTTTTTTGGTTTTGGCTGCTAGCAGATCGTTGGTGACTTTAGTAAGGGCAGTTTCAGTCGAGTGGTGGGGTCGGAAGCCTGACTGTAGGTGGTCAAAGAGTGAGCAGGAGGAGAGGTGAGAGGACAGTTCTGAATGGACATGTTGCTCAAGTAGCTTTGAGGCATATGGCAGAAGTGATATGGGGCGATAGCTGGACAGAGAAGATGGGTCGAGTGAGGGTTTTTTAAGGATGGGTTTAATTGTAGCGTGTTTAAAACCAGAGGGGAAGACACCAGAGGTCAGTGATAGGTTGAAGAGATGAGTTAGGGCTGGGATGAACACTGAGGAGAGGTTGGGAATGAGGTGGGATGGGATTTGGTCAAGTGCGCAGGTGGTGAGATGTGATCTGGAGAGTAGGGTGGAAAGGTATTCTTCTGTAATTGTGGAGAAGCAGGTTTTGGTGGAAGAGTACTGAGCAGTTATGTAGAGGGGCTGAGGGGACTGTGCACTGAAGCCTTCTCTGATGTTGACGATCTTTTGTTTGAAATATGTGGCAAAGTCCTCTGCTGAGATAAGAGGTTGAAGGTGGGGGCGCCGGTGGACGGAGAAGAGAGTTAAAAGTGTTGAACAGTTGTTTGGGGTTGTGGGACAGAGAAGATATTAGAGATGAGAAGTAGGCCTGTTTTGCATCAGAGAGTGATGATTTGAAAGTGAGGAGGGATTGCTTGTATGTGGTGAAGTGATCCTTAGAATGGGATTTCTTCCATTGCCGCTCAGCAGCTCTGGAAGCTTGTCTGAGTTTCTTGGTCAGGTCTGTGTGCCAGGGTTGTCTGTTGATTTTCCGGGATTTGTGGAGTGTGAGGGGGGCAACAGAGTCCAGGGCTGTAGCTATTGTGGTGTTATACAGAGTGGTGGCAGCATCGGGGTCTTTGAGGGAATGAATGTTGGAGAGAGGTGAAAGAGATTCCGAAAGTAGGTGAAAGTCGAGATGTTTAAGGTTCCTGCAGGGGTGTGCTAGTGTGTGGACCGGAGGAGCAGCAGAAGAGACCAGAGAAGAGAAGGTGAGTAAGTTGTGGTCAGATAGGGGGAGTGGCGAATTAGAAAGGTTAGATAAGGAGCAGAGGCGAGTAAAGATCAGATCTAGAGTATGACCATCTCTGTGGGTGGGAGCGGAAGACCACTGGGAGAGGCCGAAGGAGGAAGCGAGTGCCAGAAGTTTGGAGGCGGTCGAGTTGCAAGTGTCGATAGGGATGTTGAAGTCACCCATGATGATAGTGGGAATGTCGGCAGAAAGAAAATGTAGGAGCCAGGTATTAAAATGGTCAAGAAAGATGGTGGCTGGGCCTGGGGGCGGTAGATAACAGCTACTTGCAGGTTGGAGGGAGAGTAGATGCGAACAGAGTGTACTTCAAATGAAGTGAGAGTTAAGGGTGGTGGTGAAATTGGGCTGTAGGAGCAATTTCCAGACAGAAGCAGACCAACTCCTCCACCATGTTTGCAGCCAGGGCGTGGAGTGTGGGTGAAATGAAATCCGCTATAAGAGAGAGCAGCAGGGGAGGCAGTGTCAGAGGGTGTCAGCCATGTTTCTGTGATACCCAGAAGGGAAAGTTTGTGTGAGATGAAGAGGTCATTGATGACAGACAGTTTGTTATTAACTGAGCGTGCGTTCCATAATGCTCCTGTCAGAGGAACCGAGGGAGCAGGGGTCAGGGGAATGTTTTTTAGGTTTAAGGGATTGCAGAAATTTGTAGAGGGGGATTTGTAGTGTGAGGAGGAAATAATGGTGGGGATTTGCTGTGGGGGGCCTGGATTTGGAGAGATGTCGCCAGCAATAAGTAGAAGCAGGGAAAGTGTCAGTAGGTGAGAGAAAGAGAGGGCATGAGGAGGCCGTGTGTGTTTGGGAAGGAAATGTTTTATGTCACTAAACAGGTTTGCACAGGAGGTTAGATGAGTGGGTAAAATGGAGGGAGAGATGAACAGTTCCTTGCTGGGTGATTGTATGTAAGAGCATTTTTGGAGGTTTAGGGAAAGTGGGAAGAACAAGATGAGAAATTGAATCATTGTTTGCATTAACTATTTCATTAGTTACCTTTGGTCCCCTTCCGGTCCAATTCTGGTATAATTCTGTATGTGCACTTAAAGAGTTGCACTTGAAAAATGTTGTATGGAAAGACCTAAGTCTAAAGACCTAAGCACTTAGATTTATACCACTCTGTGCTCAATCAGATGTGACCAAGTGGGGAGGAGGTTATAGTTGGCCTAATCAAAGTAGGACCAGACACAGGGGTGAAATAGTCAATATAAACAAGTACTCAATAAATCCATCAGGGAAAAAGACATTAATGTTCAGTAAAGACATACCAGGGATTGGGAAGGAAAGATGAGCTATGTGGATGTTATCAGGTTCTTGGAAAGTTGGGTGCAGTTGCATTCAGTAAAGACATACCAGGGATTGGGAAGGTTCTGAAGGGAAATGAAAAATTTGGTGGCATACAAGTCCTTCGGCAGGATTCACATCTTGTTTTTGCCCTACGTTTAAGATATATGTTGGGAAAAAAGGATGCAAAAGCGCAAACACTTTTCCACCCTACATAGTCGTATACGTTGCTTTTTAATTTTTTTACAACGGAACTCTATGGAGATGGACGCCACTATATGGCATCTGTCTGAGGCATCCATTTATTGTGTCCTTTTTTTTTTTTGTATACTTTAAACGTAATACTAAAACGTGACGCTTTAGGAACACATGACAAAGTGTTATAGGAGACCCAGCCAATGACACAGATGTTGGCAATGAAACAAAATGTGCACTGTTAAAGGAGCTGTGACAGTTCCATTGCAACTCTCCTGAAGACAGTAAATATGCGAAAACAAAAAGTGAAACTCACCATTTTTCTCCTCTTCTACTTCCTACATCACCTTTCGGTCTGGCAGCAATGACCTCATCTGCCTGGATGCAGCGGTGACATCCTGAACACACAGTGTTGCAGTGCAGCCAATCACTGGCTTCCACAGTATACAGCACACGGCTGCCAAGGCCAGTGATTGGCTGCAGCACTGACGTGATGCTTACATGACTTCACCTCTGCAGACTGGAAGGTGACGTAATTGTGTCACGGGAGAAAAATGTTAAGTATCGCTGCTTTTGTTATTTTGTCACATTTACTGAGATTTTTAATTGAACTTGAACAACCCCTTTAAAGAGGACCTGTCACCGCTCCTGACATGCCTGTTTAAATCGCTTCATGCATTCCCCATGTAATAACAAGTCTGGAACATCTAGTCTTATGGCTCTATGTTGTGCCATTCCTTTATTATTTGCACTAGAAGTTATGAATGAATTGCTATTTGTCTTCAGTAAGGGAACAGAGGGGAGGTAACAAGTTGGGGGTGTGTACCTGCACAGTCTGAACATGGCAGCACTGATTGGCTACAGTCAGTCTGTGCAGGGACACACCCCCAACTGGTCACCTCCCCTCTGTTCCTTTACTGAAGGCAAATAGCAATTCATTCATAACTTCTAGTGCAAATAATAAAGGAATGGCACAACATAGAGCCATAAGAATAGATGCTCCAGAATTGTTAGTACGTCGGGAATGCATGGAGCTATTAAAACAGGCATGTCAGGAGTGGTGAAAGGTCCTCTTACTCTGCCCAGCTTTTTAACTAGGTGTGCTAGACCTTTGTTTAGACCTTAGGGTCAGGCCACATGGACACGGCCGTTTCTCGGCCATTCCATGCAATGCGGCTGCTGCGACGGATCCCGACCCATTCAATTTGAGAGGAACCCCACGGAAGCTCTCCATAGTGCTTCTGTGGGGTTCCGTGCTTCCGTTCCGCGCCACACCTCCCGGATTGTGGACCCCTTGAAATGAATGGGTCAGCATCCGTGATGCGGTGAGCACACGATGGGCAACGGCTGTGTGCATGATGCCTGATATTCAAATGCTGTAGCCAGGCTGCACTTTTTAACTACTTTTGTCACATTCTCTGTCCAACATATTTATTAGGGGCAATAAAACTGGGACAGTCATTTGTAGAGTGGGCTTTCAATCTTTGCAATGCGAAGGGTGAAATCTGCAACCAATGAGTATTTCAGCGCCGCTTACGACAATCTGGGGAGGAAATTCTGGCTTGTGCGGGCGCTGCGGAGTGTTGCATGTGATTTTCTCCAGACATGTTCTAGTTCTGCATTTAATAATTGTTTGAATGCATTGTGACAGTATAAGTAGATGAGATGTGAAAGATGTTCTTTTAACTCTTGCAGGGAAGGATGTCTTTGAGGCCTTCTACAAAAAAGACCTAGCCAAGAGGCTCTTGGTGGGGAAAAGTGCTTCCGTGGATGCTGAAAAATCTATGCTTTCCAAACTTAAGCATGGTAAGAGTACAGTTTACATGGTTTGCTGTCATTGAGTATTCTCTTAAAGGGGTTTTCCTGGATTTTGATACTGATGATCTATCCTTAGGATAAGTCATCACTATCTGATCAGTGGGGGTCTGACAGTTGGAACCCCCGTTGATCAGCTGTTTGAGAAGTCACCGGTGCTCCTGTAAGCGCCACAGCCTTCTCTGTGCTCACCAAGCACAGCGCCGTGCATTGTATAGCGGCTGTGGTTGGTATCATGCTCAGCCCCATTGACTTCTATCAAAATCCCAGAAAAACCCTGTAAAGGAGACCTGCCAGTTACAAATGTACAGTAAGAAGAAGAGAAACGAAAAGTAGTGAAGAAATGCACCCTGGAAATTGAACAAAATCAATTTAACAGCAACTGTTATAGGAGCCGGAGCAAAGATGGATTTATCCAGCATGTATTTAGTTCAATAGTAGTCATATAGATTCCTGAGTGTTTGCTTAAAGAAGAACTCCCGACAAAAATGTTATTCCATGTCCTGCTAGAAATGTACATGATATAATCTGTAGTGAATGTTTTTTTTCTTACCAGTGTCTGAATTTTTGACTTCTATCATCCTGAAGTTTCTTATCTGTGTCATGTGACCAGCAATTAGACCCACCAACTCACACAGAGACTTATGTGTGGACAGGAAGTCGAATTCTCTATATATTCCTATGAGACTGAAAGTGAGGCTCCCATAGGAATGAATAGAGCAGTTACTGGCTTTCTGTCCTGGGTCAGTTGGAGGTCAGGGAGTTGGTCACATGACCCAGCTACAATAAGAAGAGAGGTTTTTACTCACAGAAACAGTCACTGATCACTACAGATTATATCATGCACCTTTCTAACAGGTCAGAGAATAAAAATTTTTGCGGGAGTTCTTTAAGTCACCTAGAATGTTGTCATTATAGTGGATTTCCATCTGAAACATAAACATGGTCATGTATCTACATCAGAAGCAGTAGCCAGACCAGAACTTTAGACCAATTCATTTAAAATGATCGATCTTCAAGGAGGGCATTCACTTGGAGTATAAGGGACATAGAAAAGTGCCCCTGCCACTCCCAAGGGCTACAATCTTACATCACTGCTGTGTAAGGATAGGGTAGTGACAGTTGCTTTAAGCACATTTGAGGCATTAAGGTACATTTTTCACTCTCCCAGCTGCGTCTATGAGATCAGCTTATTTGCTGCTTGTCTAATAAGTGTTTTCCTCTCCCCAGAATGTGGTGCTGCCTTTACTAGCAAACTTGAGGGAATGTTTAAAGACATGGAGTTGTCTAAAGACATAATGGTTCACTTTAAACAGGTAAGGAATATCACTGAACACTGAAGGCCATAGTGTGAAAGCCCTTCTGCTAGAATTGCTACTTGTGTTTTGAGTCGTGTGTGTGGCCTGGTTTCATTTTCCGTTTCTTGTAATTTTATGTATGTGTGTGTGCGTGTATATATATCTACATTTATTTATCCTGGTACTCACATAGTCATGAACACATTTGTCTGTTTCAGTATATGCAGAATCAAAATGTGCCAGGAAACATTGAGTTAACTGTGAATATTCTAACAATGGGTTACTGGCCCACCTATGTGCCTATGGAAGTTCACCTACCTCCTGAGGTAAGTGTGCATTGTAGAAAACAAACATATATAAAAGTTCTAATACATGTAGTGTAGTAATTCAGCCTTGGTGATTCAGAAGAACCTGCGGATATTTCTACAGTATAATTTCCACTGCCTCATTTATCCTCTTCATTGAAAAGTGTGAAATCCCCAGTGGAAATCCACAACCTAAACTGAAATGCTGTGGATTTAAAATCTGCCAAGCTGATTACATTGAGAGTTGTCTCACTTCAGCAAACAGCATTTATCATGTAGACCAAGTTAAAGGGGTTGTCCGTGTTTTTTTTTTTTTTTTTTTTTTTATAATATTGATGACTTATTCCATGTTTTTTAATTTCAGATGGTGAAACTACAGGAAATATTCAAGACGTTTTACCTTGGGAAGCATAGTGGTAGAAAATTACAGTGGCAGTCCACATTAGGACAGTGCGTCTTAAAAGCAGAATTCAATGAGGTAAACCTTCCGTCCTTTGGGCGTTGTATCAGTACCATCTTGACAATTGTGTTGCAGCCTGTTCCCAGACGACTCTCCATTTGTGTTGGGGGCATCCACTAGGGCGATACTAAAGGGGTAACTAAGTCTCTGCTTCTTCATGTCTGAGAACCATTGCTTTCAGCAGACTTGTATTATGTGGCTCAGCACCACATTTATTTTTACACTAAGTGTACTTTTCTTTTTTCCCCCCTCCATTACCTTTAGGGTAGAAAAGAGTTACAAGTTTCGCTCTTCCAAACGCTTGTTCTGCTCATGTTTAATGAGGGTGAGGAATTTAGCTTTGAAGACATCAGGCAAGCCACTGGTATAGGTGAGTGGTGAACGGATGCTATTATTATCATGAGATTAGTACGATAGAATAGTGAATGTAAAGAAATGGAGGGGTGTAACATGCAGGTAATTGTTCTTCTTTCATCTGTCAGAGGATAGTGAATTAAGGAGAACCCTCCAGTCGCTGGCCTGCGGCCGAGCCAGAGTTCTTACCAAGAATCCCAAGAGTAAAGACGTAGATGATGGCGACAAGTTCACATTCAATGATGACTTCAAGCATCAGCTGTTCAGGATAAGGATCAATCAGATTCAGATGAAAGAGACGGTACTTTACTGTTTAGCATCTTTCTTCTAAGGCTGCATGCACACTGGAGTTGGGAAGGTCCGTTCTCCCATCTGTTACTTATAAAATGTGGGAGCAGGGAAGAAGGGAAACATTCTCAAAGGAGTACAGCAGACTCGTGCTTTGGGGTTTGCTGCATTTATAAGGCGCACTTTCCTCCTCTCTGTCAGGTAATGGCAGTGAGCAGGAGAACATAGCTCGGTGGTTAGCACTGGTGCCTTGCAGCGCTGAAGTTCAAATCTGACCAAGGACAACATCTGCATGGAGTTTGTATGTTCTCCCCGTGTTTGTGTGGGTTTCCTCTGGGTTCTCTGGTTTCCTCCCACGCTCCAAAGACATACTGATAGGAAGCTTAGATTGTGGGCTAATGTGATGCTAATGTCTGTAAAGTGCTGTGGAATATGTCAGCGCCATATAAGTGAGTGTAATAAACAAATAATTGGACCAATAAAACAGTGGTGATTTGTCATATGGGGAATTTTTAAGGCACGTTTTGCAGGAGTCTTTATTAATGTAGTTTGTGCCAAAGGTAGTAAATCTTGCATGATGATTAATATATTTGATCCATCTTTATAAGGGGTTTTCCAAGATATTTATACTGATGACCTGTCCTCTGGATAGGTCATAAATATCTGATCAGTTGGGATCTGACACCCGGGACCCCCACCAATCAGTAGCGCCGCAGCCTTCTCTCAGCTCACCAGACACAGCACCGTCCAAGCGGCTGTGCTTGGTATCACAGCTCAGGTGCATTCACTTCAATGGGGCTGAGCTACACCTAGGCCATGTGACTGATGAATGTGTTGTCACTGGGCCTAGGGAAAGCTGTGAGAAGGTCGCAACGCTACTGCGAACCCCAGTGCCTTTTCAAACAGCTGATCGATGGGGGTCCTAGGTGTTGAACCCCCATTGATCAGATACTGATGACCTGTCCATAGTAAAAAAAAAAACAAACCCTAATTAGTTCGAAAGGCTACCACGTCTACTTTGCCATCCGCTTTTCAAGGCTGAAGTGAGTGGTGTAGAGCTCTTTTTGCAGTGATAAGCCCAGAAAGACACAAAACCCTATTTATGAGATTTTGAAGTCAGGATTCTAAATCCCCCACCCCCATGTTTTGTCTGTAGCTCCTTGGATCAGACTTGTATATTACAGCATACCTGTGAAGGCCAGTGTATGATAGTGGCAACTGCTTTAAAACAAAAAAATCTGCTTAAAACAAAGTTTTTTTTTTTTTTTTTTTTTTTTTTTTTTTCTGAAGGCAAAATTCATACTGTGCTGTCTAAACCTATGAGGACCCAGAAGCAGGCTCATCACGTTTGAAACCATAGTGTATTGTGATTCTAATTCTCTGGGACATGAAAAATGTCCTAGATTTTTCGTTCTGTCAGCCGGTTAGATCTGTACCAATATTCATGAGGATTCACCGATACGTATAAAGTTCTGGTCTTTTAGATTCATTTTTGATCTGCCTTCAGGATGGCTGCACTTGTATGTAGACAACAGATCAACCTGACTGTCTCCTTCATTTCATCTCTGTGTTTGCCCTGTAAGGCCCTATGAAAATGTATGGTATAAAATGTTTTCTTTTTCAGTGTCTGGCGTCTAATTGGCTAATGCTTTATATTTCATCTTAGGTGGAGGAACAAGCCAGCACTACAGAGCGAGTCTTTCAGGACCGGCAGTACCAAATTGATGCAGCCATTGTTCGAATCATGAAGATGAGGAAAACCCTTAGCCACAATCTTTTGGTGTCGGAGGTCTACAACCAGCTTAAGTTCCCAGTGAAGGTAACATGGTTACAATTTCAGTGACTTGGTGCAGAGTAAACGTGAATAGATCCGGCACTAAAAAGAAACAAATGTCTTTATTGACTCAGAACATAGTAGAAACATATTAAAACCAATGTCGCTTACGCAATTCAGTCATGCAAGCCCTTCTTCATAGCATAGCACCATACCTGTATGGATTGAGCTTTACTTTTCATTATTAATGACACTGCACGTTTCAAAAACCGTAACTTTTTATAATTTTTCTATTTGACGTAGCCATATGAGGGCTTGTTTTTTGTGGGGAGAGTTTACCATTTTGTGGTACATCTAATGTATTCAGTAACTTACATGTTTTAGGATCCTGAAAGCCATCACAGTTCCAACATTGTTTTGATTGCTTATACTATAAACTGCAAAACTTCTGTATTACTGTGTATGGAGAATTTTACTGGCACTGTAAGGCTCCTTTCACACGACCATATGCCCTCCGTGACAGGGCTATATGTCCCGGAGCTGTATCGATCGCGCGCACGGGAGCCCACAGCATCATAGATTACAATGATGCTGTGCACGTCGGGCCGCCCGCGGGGCTATTGTCCTGTACTCATATGACTTTACGGCCCGTGAATGTATTGTGGGTGTACCAGTTGGAGGACAGAGGGAATCACCCTCCCTCTTTCTGACAGTTAAGATGCCACAGTTGATATTGACTGCGGCATCTGAGAAGTTAAACTGCCTGCATTGGAGCTATCTCCAGGCTGGCACCTGCAAGTCAAGCCATGGGCACAGCGCCTGAGCCTGCCCTGTGCTGTACTACATCGATTTGTGCTAACTAGGTTACTTAAAGCGATTTTAAAAAGTACAGTGCAGGGCAGAAAGGGGTTAAAGGTCCCACCCTATAGGAAGTGATCACTTTCTGATTATTGGGGGTCTGACTGCAGTGGCCCCCAACAACCCTCAGTATGGAGTCGCAGAGATACTGGCAGATCAATATATCGTAACGTTCTGCGGAGGGAATACTCCTTTAAGATATATAAAAATGTCAAAAATTTATGCATTGTCTTATTCAGTGTTCAGCAACTAGCAATTTTAACACAACTTTTTTTTTTTTTTCTCTTTAGCCTGCAGATCTCAAGAAAAGAATAGAATCCTTAATAGACAGGGACTATATGGAAAGAGACAAAGAGAACCCCAACCAGTACAATTATGTTGCATAATAAAATATATGGCACCTAGCGGATAATTAAAGCTTGATCCCATTAAATTAACTTGTTACACTATTGATAACTGAGTCCTGCAGAGAGAAGAAAGTGTGAGCAGAATTTTTTTTTTCCCGGCAATTTGAAAAACCTACTTTTAAAGAATACACATTACATTTCCTAAGAATGCTGTTGAACTCTTTTGCATGTTGATTTAGAACGATGTGTCCTGGGTAATCTGCTGGACACGCCGAAGATGACATGGCCATATGACGACATTTTTCAGCTAAATAAGAAACCAACACGTTCTCATCTGATCTATCAATCTGCATGCAAACCAAGGCTGTAAAAGATGTGTGCGCGCAAAAAGGCTGGCCGAGGCCCCGGTGACTGACCTGGATATCTGACACTTTTACCAGAGCCTAAACATGTTCCTGTAATGTCATCACGTGCCAGCTCGTATTGTAAACTCTCCTACCTGTACCAAACTACAATGTGTAGGAATAATCAGCGTACGTTTTTTCTTTTTTTTTTTTGCGATTTAGTTGATTGTTTGGTGTACCTTGGCTTTTGTTTTCCTGAGTGAGACGCACTGCTTTAGCCCACAAATTTGGTCAAAACGTGGCAAATCATGCACTGACTTCCTGCCTCCTGGAGACAATAGGTCTGTGACAGCTTTTATATAGTGGCTTCCCAGAACATAGGCCTGTGGCCAGATATTTGGCTTTTTTAACAGGCCTTAGGTTCGTTATTGAGTGAGTGGATTGTACGCAATATGTGAATTCATCGAAGGGATTTGTCAAATTTGTGCCTTTTTTTTTTTTTTTTTTTTTATCAGGGGCTCCAGTTGAATTTACTGCTTACAAGCGTGTATCTGTAGGAAAAAAATAATAGGTTTATATATATATATATTTTTTATGCAGAGTAGATTTTTCCATTTTGCAAAACCAGGATAGAAGGTACATTTCCTTCTAGTCATTGTGCTTCTGAAGCACCTTGAGATATTAACTCCTTATCGTACGAAGATCAAATTCTTCTGTGACATTTTATCCTTGGCGTTCTTGTGATGGTTAGATTTGGTTGTCTGAGCACCTCGTAGTAGTCAGTATGTAGTACCACATCTGCTGTGTGTCGGATACTTGTCCTTCAAATACTGCCATTTCTTTCCTTTTTTGTGAAGGGAACACTACACAGTCTATATTATATAGAATATTGTACCACATATGTTTGCTATGCAGCATTTAAAGGGGTTATCCAGGAATAAATATCGATGACCTACCCTCAGGATAGGTCATCAATATCAGATTGGTGGGGCTCTGACTCCCGGGACCCCGCCGATCAGCTGTTAGCGCTGCAACCTCTTCCTAAGCCAGCGTTACTGTACATCAGTAACATGGTCTAGTTCAGGGATCTCAAACTCGTGGCCCTCCAGCTGTTGCAAAACTACAACTCCCAGCATGCCCCAATAGCTGTAGGCTCTACTGGCATGATGGAAGTTGTAGTTTTACAACAGCTGTAGGGCCACGAGTTTGAGATCTCTGGTCTAGTTGCAGCACAGCCCCATTGAAGTCAATCGGGCTGAGCTGCAATGCCAGGCACTGCCACTATACAATGTATGGCACTGTGAGGAGGCAGCGCTCACCAGAGCTCCGGTGGGCGCTGTGGCTCCCTGAAACAGCTGATTGGCTGGGGTGCTTGGATGCGGCCAGTGTGATAAGATAACCTGTGCTGAGGATAGGTCATCATTATCATTTCCTGGACAGCCCCTTTAATGCTGGCCATGTCATGCTGGAGAAAGACTAACTGGTGTTCAACATTTTTACATTTGGTTTCCTAAAGGGGTTGTCCCACTTCAGCGAATAGCATTTATCATGTAGCGAAAGTTAATATAAGGCACTTACTAATGTATTGTGATTGTCCATATTGCTTACTTTGCTGGCTGGATTCATTTTTCCATTACACTGTATACTGCTTGGATCAATGGTTACGACCACCCTGCAATCCGGCAGTGGTGGTCATGCTTGCACACTATAGGAAAAAACACTAGCCTATGTGCCCTACCAGGGAGGCCAATGCTTTTTCCTATAGTGTGCAAGCATGACCACCACTGATGGATTGCAGGGTTGTTGTAATCATGGAAACAGCAGTGTATAATGTGATGGAAAAATGAATCCAGCCAGCAAAGGAAGCAATATGGATAATAATACATTTCTCTACGTAATAAATGCCACTTGCTGAAGTGAGACAACCAATTTAATGAGTATATTCACCCTCACCGCCATTTTTTATTGTTCTAAAATGAAGCGACTTTGCAAATATGCTTTGTTAATGTATATTTTTGCATCCAAGGCTCTTATGCAGATCTGTGTCTCCATGGTACCAGACTACAAACAAACCTTGTGTAGTCTGATTCATATTACCAGCTGTCCGTATGTCTTGCTAGCTTAGTTGATATATATATACTAGCGAATATTAGGGGACTAATGGAAGATAATGTTGCTCATACTGCACAGGGTTTGTTTTTGATCTGTTACCATGAAGCCGCATAGATCTAAATAGGAGCTGGGGGCCGACAATGAATTTAAAGGGAACCTGTCATCTCCGAAACACCCCCTGAACTAGAGTAAGTGTTGTATAGTGTAAGTGATGCTGAATCCGAATATGTAAGTTTTATCTTCATACTCACTTCCATTCTGACGCTGTGCTCCCACAAACCTGCAGTAAAATGCACTCAGTGGACTCTGGTGCTCACTCACATAATGGAGAGGACTCAAAGAAGAGTCCAGTGAGTGCATTTTACTGCAGGTTTGTGGGAGCACAGCGTCAGAATGGAAGTGAGTATGAAGATAAAGCTTACATATTCGGATTCAGCATCACTTACACTATACAACGCTTACTCTAGTTCAGGGGGGTTCCGAGATGACAGGTTCCCTTTAAGGCTCTTGGCAAGGTTGCATTTGCAGATGCAATGAAAATTTGGTTGAAGTCCATTTAAAGGGCACCAGGAAAATTTTTTATCTCGTTGGTCCGATTGTAATGTTTATCAGATAAAGCTTAGTGCCTTATATTTTCTTACCCAGTGCTTTACTGCTGATTTATTAACCTCCATTGTACCATGCAGCCTGCACTCTGGTTCGCCAAATGCACGTTTTTAGTGTTGTCCAGAAGTCAGTCTTTGCTTGCATTCCTATGAGAGGCAACATATGGATACATCATGAGACTGGGGGAGATTTGAACAAAAAAAAAAACTGGTGTCCATGCTTTGTACCAAATTTATTAGATATTTTAGACGCTTTTTTTTTTTTTTTGTGTCCAGTAACTTAGCGGAAAGAAGCATGGCTGACGTTGCATTGTGCATCAAAATTGTACCAGCATGTGGACGTAAAGTAAACCAACTAATAGGTGGTATAAACATAGACAAGTCAGTCTTAAGATGCATTAAATTTACCTCATATTTCAAGCCACTGTGGTTGGCTGCACACGTAATTTAATTTATTTTTCTTAAAGAAGAACTCCCGCAAAAATTTGTATTCTCTGACCTATTAGAAAGGTGCATGATATAATCTGTAGTGAATGTAATCTTCTTATCAGAGACTGTATTTGAGTTATCCCCTCTCTTCTTATTGTAGCTGGGTCATGTGACCAACTCCCTGACCTCCAACTGACCCAGGACAGCAAGCCAGTCACTACTCTATTCATTCATATGAGACTGAAAGTGAGGCTCCCATAGGAATGCATAGAAAATTAGACTTCCTGTCCACACATAAGGTGCTGTGTGAGTTGGTGGGTCTAATTCCTAGTCACATGACACAGATGGGAAACATCAGTGAGATACTACTCCCAAATACAGCCATTGTTAAGAAAATGACATTCACTACAGATTATATCACGTACATTTCTAGCAGGACATGGAATAAAAATTTTCATGGGAGTTCTTCTTTAAGAAATTCTGTTAGGCCCTTCATACCCTGCATTATTTGTAGTAACCATTTAAGACTGTTTCTTGGCGGTTTGTTTTCCCTTTAAAGGGGTTGTGTCACTTCAGCAAATAGCATTTATTATGTAGAGGAAGTTAATACAAGCCACTTACTAATGTATTGTGATTGTCCATATTGCTTGCTTTGCTGGCTGGTTACGACCACCTTGCAGTCCATCAGCAGTGGTCGTGCTTGCACACTATAGGAAAAAGCACTAGCCTACATGCCCTCCCACAGTCCTGGCCACCAAAGAGGTCGATGCATTTTCCTATAGTGTACAAGCATGACCACTACTGATGGATTGCAGGGTGGTCGTAACCATGGAAATGAGCAGTGTATAATGTGATGGAAAAATGAATCAAGCCAGCAAAGGAAGCAATATGGACGATCACAATACACTAGTAAGTGCCTTGTATTAACTTTCTCTACATGATCAAAGCCACTTGATTTAAGTTGTCTTTCAAAGGAGTGTGGTCTTTTTTTCAGATATTTACCTATAGGGGAAAAATGCAAGTAAAAGGCTGTTTGAATTTAAAAAAAAAACCCACACAATTCATTTAATGTTGCTTTAGCCAAATATAGCGCCCCCAAAACTGTCTAAGTTTACACCGTCTAAATCTTAACAGTATTAATAAATCTGCCCCATTGACTTCCGGCCCCAGAGTCAGTGGAGGAATTGAGGCTGAAACAGTAGTAACGCACTCCGTAAGAAAATTAACAACACTGTTATTTACCTGATATACATTACAGCTGGAGTTTTACTTTAAAGGGGTTTTCTGACTTTTTTTTAATACTAATGACCTATCCTTAGGATAGATCATCAGTATCTGATCGGTGGGGGTCCGACACCCGTGACCCTGCTGATCATCTGTTTGAAGAGGCCTCCTCACAGTTTTCCAAGTACAGCACTGTACATTATATAGCGGCTGTGCTTGGAATCGCAGAGCAGCTCCATTCATTTGAATAAGACTGAGCGGCATGCAGACCACGTGACTGATTGACATGAGCTGGGAGAAGGTCAGAGTGCTTGCAGGAGCCTCAAACGGCTGATCGGCGGGGATCCCAGGTGTCAGACCCCAACCCACTGATTACCTATTCAGAGGCTAGGTCATGAGTATGAAAACAGGGATCAGCAAGCTTCGGCACTCCAGCTGTTCTGAAACTACAATTCCCAGCATTCCATTCATTTCTGTGAGACTTCTGAGAGGAGCAGAGCTAGAATACATGCTGGGAGTTGTAGTTTCACAACAGATGGAGTGCCGGAGGTTGCCTACCCCTGGTATGAAAAAGCTGGAAAACCCCTTTAAGTGCTGCAAAATTTGAAAACCAAAGCATGAATTTCTCTAAGCCGTGGACCCCATCTGCTCTTCTCGGTGTGTAGTCACCTTTACTTCATGGATGGTCTTATTTGCAAAATTTGAAGATAATTGTCCACAGAAGCCCAGTTTTCAGACCCTTAAAATAGTTACTTTTTCATTGTGGTATTAATTTAAAATTCCCCAGCCGATTCTCCCTCCATAACCCTTTACTGGGATGCAGCGTTTATTAAATGCAGTCACCGGTAATTGGCAAGTTTACAATAATCTCTTTGCGTTCCTCTGACATATGCTGTTAATTTTTTTTTACTTTCCATAGAGAGTTACCTTTTAATGTATTACAGATTACAGCTGCATTCTTTTCCCCTTAAAGAGCAATGCACTGTTATTGTTCAGGTTCTGAAATGAGTTTTTTTTTTTTTTTTTTTTAAATTATGTAGATTGCGCAAAAGTGCCAAAAACAGTAAAATGTTTGACTTTTACAATGCAGGTTGTCGTAGTGTCTCCTCCAAGACATGCTGAATATTAGTTTTTAACTTCTTTTAAGTGTATCCTGTATATAAGATGTGGCTTTCTCATGAAAGCCTTTGAGGCAATCACAGCTTTAAGCATATCGTAGCTGATGGACAGATGGGGGACTAGCGTGCCCTGGTAAAAATTCACCCACTTGCTGCAGGTGTCCGTACGGTTTGGGCGCCTTCGCTCCCAGATGTGCAATCCTCACCTGCTGAAGAGTACAGCAGCATTCAGAAATGTAATATACCTTTCGTTTGACAGTTTTCCGTATGAGGGGTGAACATGCCTCCTTTTTTATTGATGTTATTATTTAGGGAGCATATTCACTCAGTTGTAGATTTCGGAAATTGTGTCTGTTCACTGTATTAAAACTCAATGTGATTTAAAAGGAATGTGACTCATCGCATCCTTTTAAGGCGGCGGTCGAAACCTTTTTACTGTTTCATATAACCAGTATGACAAGGGTACAAGGCCTTTCTAAGTTGATAAATAATGTAAATATGTGTCCCTTCAAAGAAGAGTGAGTCTGTATCTAGGTATTTTGTGTCCTTTAATAAATATTAAGCAGTTTTGTGTTGCTAAAATTTGGTTCTGAGAGTGTGTTCATCATCAACATTTCTTCTTACCATCACCAATGACACATTTTACCAACTAGGTTATTCCAAAGACGCATAGGCTTAAAGGGGTTGTCCCACAAAAAATATTCTACAGTTTACAAACCAGCACCTGGATCTAACTACTTTTGTAATTGCATGTAATTAAAAATTTTGTATAGCTACTGAGTTATTCAATGTATCTGTATAGTGCCACTTAATTTCTTATTTCTTTGACCGGCTTATTAAGAAGGCTGTTTCATCCTTCAAATGCCTCCTGAGCTGTGATAGGAGGAGCTGAGACACGCCCCCTGAGCTACAACAGAAAAGACACTCCCCTGAGCTGTCAGCTTGATATAAATCTAGCAGAGCAATGAATGGGGAGATCTCTGGATCCATGTGAGGTACAGGGCTGGTTCTAGCTATGTTACAGATTGTCATGTACTATAGGATGTCTGACTTTCATTTTTTACATCAGTCATGGGAAAACCCCCTTTAACAGGTCATTCTGAGATTATTTTCTACTTAAAAAAATACATTTATAAAGAAGAAAATAAGTTTCATAAAGAATAGGACCAAAACGGATTGTACTTTGGGCTAGGTTACAAACCAAAATGTGTGGAACTACAAACCCCAGAGTGCAATGCCGATGCATACATTGCTTAATGACCTGCATCCCAAATTTAGAGAACACTTACATCGGTTATAAATGAGTATATGTGGTCACTTAGGGTAGCTTCACACTTGCATTTACCTGATGCGGCAGTGAACAGCCTGCTGGAGTTCACCAGATCCGTCCTAGCCGGATACTGCTGTTCATTGCCAGATTCCATTGCCTATAATGGGATCCGGTCATGAGTGCTGGGATTCGGTGGGTTACACTGCATGCATTTGTATTTGTCTGGCCAAAACCTGGCACGCATGCCAGAAAGTAGCCGGATCCTATTATAGTCAATGAGGTTGGTGAACCAAAGTATCTGGCTAGATCGGATCAGTGAGCTCTGGCAGGCTGTTCTCTGCCAGAATAGTCTGCCGGATCAGATAGACGCAAGTGTGAAAGCTCTATTTTCCTAAACATGGGATCCAGTTGGTCTGTACTGGAGGCATGTCATCACAGGGGAAGGAGGGCTGTTTTTGGAGAAGTGGGGCCCTGTCTTGGAACTGCAAGTAACATAGTTTATAAGGCTGAAAAAAGGCATCTGTCCATCTCAATCTATGAGAAGCTGGTCAGTGATGCGTCCGTGTGCCATCCCTGTTTCACCGACGCTGCACAGCTGAAAAATTTCAAAGCATCTCTTCCTAATGATCCGTGAAACACGGATGCAACAAGGATGGCATCCCATAGACTATAATGGGCGTGATGGATCCGTGAACGGACAAAATAGAGCATGCATCCGTGCTAAAAAAAAAAAAACTGACGTACGGACTGTGCTAAAACACTGTCTGTGGAGAACACTGACTTGTGAATGAGGCTTTATTCTGCAAGTTGATCCAGGGGAAGGCAAAAAAAAAAAAAAAACCTGTGAGGTAGAAGCCAATTTCCCTCACTTTTGGAAATTCCTTCCCGACTCCAATCAGGCAATCAGAATTACTCCCTGGATCAACAACCCCTCTCTAGTAACTATAACCTGTAATATTATTACCCTCCAGAAATACATCCAGGCCCCTCTTGAACTCTTTTAGTGAATTCACCATCACCACCTCCTCAGGCAGAGAGTTCCATAGTCTCACTGCTCTTACCGTAAAGAATCCTCTTCTATGTTTATGTACAAACCTTCTTTCCTCCAGACGCAGAGGATGTCCCCTTGTCACAGTCACAGTCCTGGGGATAAATAGATCATGGGAGAGATCTCTGTACTGACCTCTGATATATTTATGCATAGTTATTAGATCTCCCCTCAGTCGTCTTTTTTCTAAAGTGAATAACCCTAATTTTGACAATCTTTCTGGGTACTGTAGTCCACCCATTCCAGTTATTACTTTAGTTGCCCTCCTCTGAAGCCTCTCCAGCTCTGCTATGTTCTCATCAAGGCATCTATGCCCCTTTTGATGCAACCCATTATCTTATTGGCCTTGGCAGCAGCTGTCTGACACTGATTTCTGCAGCTTAGTTTGCTGTTCACTAAAATTTCGAAAGTCTGTATTACACAGGCCGATTGAGCAATCGATTGTCGGGAGAGAAGCGCTCCCTCCCAGCAATCACTTGCTAGCTAGTGGAGTCGACTGCTGCTATTACATGCAGCGAACGTTATGCCATCGCTCGTCCCCATGCTATCTAGTGGTCTGCCGGCATCAGATTATTAGAATGATCTGCTGCATGGAAGCTTAGGCTACTTTCACACTGGCGGCAGGCCTGATCCGGCAGGTGAAGGGTGCTGCCGGATGAGGCCTGCCGCAGTGACATGTGTGGAGCCGGAACCGCGCTCCGGCCCCACACATGTCACACAGTACATACATACACATAAACATACACACACATATAGACATACAAACACACATACATACTTACATGCTCCCGGCAGGTCTTCAGAGCGTCAGAGGGACAGGACGGCGCGCACAGATGATGATTCCACCAGGCGCCCAGCAGAGGGCGCTGTGGGAAATCGTGACCTGTGTGAGCCGTCCTGTCCCTCTGACGCTCCGAAGACCTGCCGGGAGCATGTAAGTATGTATGTGTGTTTGTATGTCTATATGTGTGTGTATGTTTATGTTTATGTGTATGTCTGTGTCTGTATGTGTCTATGTGTAGCCGGATCCGTAATGGACTCCATTGAAAGTCAATGGAGGGCGGATCCGGTTACCATTATGGTCACACCAGACGGATCCACCCCCATTGACTTGCATTGGGGGTCATTCCGGATCCGTCTTGGTGCGGATGCCTGGACCGGAGAGCAAACCGCAGCATGCTGCGGTTTGTTCTCCGGTCTGAAGACGGAACGGAATGCTTTCAGGAGCATTCCGTTGTCTTCAGTTCAGTTTTGTCCCCATTGACAATGAATGGGGACAAAACTGAAGCGTTTTATTCCGGTATTGAGCCCCTATGACGGAACTCAATACCGGAATTTTAAAACGCTAGTGTGAAAGTAGCCTTAACCCCTTCCTGACCAGCGCCACGGGTGCGGCGGGTGTCATGGCCGGCAAGTCTCTGCTGTTTCTAACAGCAGAGACTTGCCGCTACTTACCGCCATCAGCGGCGTCTTCTAGGGCCTTCTGATGCCGTTATCACGGCATGAGGATGCGTCTGAACCCGGAAGCGTACGCTTCCGGGTGGTGTACAGACACCCCGAGTGGCCAATCGGGGTGTCTGTACACCATATGAAAACTGTAATCCTCGCTGGTGAGGATTACAGTTTTCAAAGTGCAATTCTTATTCTGGCCACTAGATGGCAGGCCAGGATAAGAAATGAGCAATTCTTGGATTTATCTCAGTCTAGTAAATCCCTGATTGCTCATAAAGAAAAAAAAAACACACAATATATCAGCTCATATTTGAGCTTTAACCCTTTGGCGACATTGGACGTACCGGTACGTCCTGAGCACGAGGTAGTTCGTGCTACAGGGCGTACCGGTACGTCTTGCATTGAAACCCCCCCTGCTCAGTGCAGGGGGGGTTAAATGCTGTAATGGGTGCTGTTTAGGGCACCCAGCCACCCGTAGTTAAGGCCTCGGGGGGTGCCGTGCACCCCCCATAAAGGCGATCGCTGTGAATGGCTGGTCTATTCAGACCAGCCATTCACAGCAGGCAAGGGGTACTCGGCGGGGATAGCGCTATTCTAGCGAATCCCCGCCGAGTGTCAGTATTTAGGGGGAGGTCAGGGTGTCCCCCCCCGCCCCCCTGATTGGCTGTGGGCAGATGGGTGGGCGGGCGGGGAGGAGATTTGCAATGTGCGGGCGGCTGCCGCAAGTGCCGCCCGCAATAATCATTCAGGATGGCCGAGCGGTATTCAAGCAGAGTATCAGCATACAGCTGATACTCTGCTTGAAACTGCTGACATCGGTGCTAGCACCGATGTCAGCAGTTTAACCCCTTCCATGCCGCGGTCCGTAGGGACCGCTGTATGGAAGGGGTTAACAGGGAGGGAGCGCTCCCTTCCTCTCCCATCGGCGCTGCGGTGCGCTGGCAGCGCCGATGGTGTGGGCAGATGAGAGGGAGGAAGCTCCCTCTCCCTTCCATCGGGACGCTGCTCTGCTGTGGCAGCGTCCCGATGGTTACCATGGCAACCAGACGCTTTCGTCTGGCTTGCCATGGAAGCCTGTTCAAGCTCCTGCTAAAGGCAGGAGCTTGAACAGGCTATAAGAAAATACACTGCAGTACACTATACAGTGTACTGCAGTGTATTGTAAAATACCAGACCCACTGGTTCTTGAAGAACCAAGTGGATCTGAGTCAAGAAAGTGGGGAAAAAAAAAAAAAAGTTAAAAAAAAAGTTAAAAAAATTGATTAAAAATAAAAAAACACACAATACATAAACATGTTAGGTATCGCCACATCCGTAACAATCTGCTCTATAAAAATATTACATGAGGTGGCCCCCCAGGCGAATGCTGTAAAAAATTTTTTTAAAAAACTATGGCAAAATAGCCATTTTTTTCCCTCTTCCCTCACAAAAACTGTAATAGCAGGCGATCAAAAAGGCGTATTTACCCCAAAATGGTATCAATTCAACTGTCATCTTGTCCCGCAAAAACTGTACCCTACCTGAGACAATCGCCTGAAAACTGAAAAAAATATGGCTCTCTGAAAATGGCAACACAAAAAAAATATTTTATTCTGTTCAAAAATGCATCTAATGTGTAAAACTTTCCAACAATAAAAAAGTTGGACATATTGGGTATCGCTGCGTCCGTAACAACCTGCTCTATAAAAATATTACATGAGATGGCCCCCCAGGCGAATGCTGTAATTTTTTTTTTTTAAAAACTATGCCAAAATAGCCATTTTTTCCCCTCTTCCCTCACAAAAAGTGTAATAGCAGGCGATCAAAAAGGCGTAATTACCCCAAAATGGTATCAATTCAACCGTCATCTTGTCCCGCAAAAACTGTACCCTACCTGAGACAATTGCCTGAAAACTGAAAAAAATATGGCTCTCTGAAAATGGCAACACAAAAAAAATATTTTATTCTGTTCAAAAATGCATCTAATGTGTAAAACTTTCCAACAATAAAAAAGTTGGACATATTGGGTATCGCTGCGTCCGTAACAACCTGCTCTATAAAAATATTACATGAGATGGCCCCCCAGGCGAATGCTGTAAATTTTTTTTTTTAAAAACTATGCCAAAATAGCCATTTTTTCCCCTCTTCCCTCACAAAAAGTGTAATAGCAGGCGATCAAAAAGGCGTAATTACCCCAAAATGGTATCAATTCAACCGTCATCTTGTCCCGCAAAAACTGTACCCTACCTGAGACAATTGCCTGAAAACTGAAAAAAATATGGCTCTCTGAAAATGGCAACACAAAAAAAATATTGTATTCTGTTCAAAAATGCATCTAATGTGTAAAACTTTCCAACAATAAAAAAGTTGGACATATTGGGTATCGCTGCGTCCGTAACAACCTGCTCTATAAAAATATTACATGAGATGGCCCCCCAGGCGAATGCTGTAAAAATTTAAAAAAAAAACGATGCCAAAATAGCCCTTTTTTTCCCTCTTCCCTCACAAAAAGTGTAATAGCAGGCGATCAAAAAGGCGTATTTACCCCAAAATGGTACCAATGAAAACCCCACCTCATCCTGCAAAAAATGAGCCCCCACATAAGACAATAGCTCAAAAAAATAAAAATCAATGGCTCCCGCAAACCACTCCATCAAAATCTGTGTTGTAAAACACATATGGCGCTCCTTCTGTTTTGAGTCCTGCCATGTGCCCCCACAGCAGTTTACCACCACATATGGGGTGTTGCCGTATTCAGGAGAAAATGGGTAACAAATTATGGGGGGGGCTTTTCTCCTGTTACCCCTTATGCAAATAAAAAAAATTGGGGCTAAAGCAACATTTTATTGGAAGAAAAAAAATGTTCATTTTCACAGCCAAGTGTTTCCAAATTCCGTAAAATGCTTAGGGGGTCAAAGTGGTCAGTACCCCCTTAATATATTCTTTGAAGGGTGTAGTTTCAAAAATGGGGTCACTTTTTGAGGGTTTCCACTGTAGGGGTACGTCAGGGTCTCTCAATTACAAAATGGTGCCTAAAAACTATTCTAGCAAATTTTGCCTCCAAAATCCGTATGGCGCTCCTTTCCTTCTGACCACTGCCACAAACCCATAGAGACGTTTACCACCACATATGGGGTATTTCTGTAAACTGCAGAATCAGAGCAATGTAAATTGAGGTTTAGTTTGCTGTTAACCCTTGCTGTGTTGCAAGAAAAAAAATATTAACATGAATAATCTACGAAAAAAGTGAAATTTTGAAATTTCACCTCCATTTTCCATTAATTCTTGTGGAACACCTCAAGGGTTAACAAAGTTTGTAACAGCAGTTTTTTTTAATTTGAGGGGTGTAGTTTCTAAAATGGGGTCATTTATGGTGGGTTTCATTATGTAAGACCCTCAAAATCACTTTATATCTGCATTGGTGTTAAAAAAAATGGTTTTGGAAAATTTGGTGAAAATTTGAAAAATGGCTTCTAAACTTCTAAGCCTCCTAACGTCCTAAAAAAGTAAAATGACGTTTACAAAATGATGCCAACATAAAGTAGACATATGGGGAATGTAAAATAATAACTATTTTTGGAGGTATTACGGTGTATTTTGAAAGTAGAGAAATTGAAATTTCGAAATTTGCAAATTTTTCAGAATTTTTGGTAAATTTGGGATTTTTTCATAAATAAGGGTGAAATATATTGACTCAAATTTATGACTGTCATGAAGTACAATGTGTCACGAGAAAACAATCTCAGAATGGCCTGGATAAGTAAAAGCGTTCCAAAGTTATAACCACATAAAGTGACACATGTCAGAATTCAGAAATTTGGCCCAGACATTAAGGCCAAAATGGGCTCTGTCCTCAAGGGGCTAAAATAGTCAGAAACATTTTTTAAAAAAATGTTAAAAAATATATAAAAAATAAAAAATATATAAAAGTTCAAATCACCCCCCTTTCCGTATAATGAAAAAATCAATACCTAAATAACAATAAATATAGACATCATGGGTATCACCGTGACCGAAAATGCCCGTACTTTTAAAATATAAAAAAAAAAATTCCAATACGGCGAATTGTGTGGCGGAAAAAAGCGTCCAAATGGCTATTCGCCGTTTTTTGTCGCTTTTTTTTTTCTAAAAAAAATTAAAAAGTAATCAAAAAGTCATACACACCCCAGAATGGTATCAATAAAAACTTCAGATCGCCCCGCAAAAAATGAGCCCCCATTCAGCTCCGTACACATAAATACCAAAAAGTTATAGGGGTCAAGATATGACAAGGAAAAAAAAAAAGGGCAACTTTCTAATTATTTTATCACTATCAAAACGCAGGAAAAACTATACATATTAGGTATTGCCGGATTCGTACTGACCAGTAGAATGAAAGTAACGGGTCAGTTTTAATGCACATCGAACGCTGTAAATAAGAAACCCGTAGAACTGTAGTGGAATAGTGGTTTGTTTGCAATTTCACCTGATTTGGAATTTTTTTCCCCGCTTCCCACTACACCATATGCAATATTAAATGGTGGCGTTGGAAAGTACAACTTGTCCCGCAAAAAACAAGCCCTCATACAGCTACGTGAACAGAAAAATAAAACAGTTATGGCTGTTTGAAGGCAGTGAGCGCAAAACGAAAATGCATAACCGAAAAAACCTCTGGGGGTGAAGGGGTTAAAGGGAACCTGTCATCACCTTTATGCTGCCCATACTAACAGCAGAATGAAGTAGAGACAGGTGAGTTGATTTCAGCGATCTGTCATTTATAAGTTAAAAGTAAGTGATTGTTGAGAACCAACATCACAAACATTGCAGACTGGGCCTGGAAAAGAGTTAAATCTTTATGAGAAGAGTCATGGTTATTCATGAATTCCTGCTCTCACTGACCATCTGCTGATGATTGACAGACTTCTACCTAGTTTTCTCCCTTTTTCTCTAGGAGAGAACTGCCAACCATCAGCAGATGGATGGGGAGAGCAGCAGATTATGAATAACCATGACTCTTCTCAGGTAGATATGACTCTTTTCAAGGCCTGTGTTGCAGTGATTATGATGCTAGTTCTCGACAACCAGGGGCGCACCTACAGGGGGGGTCCAGCGGGTCTGGACCCCCCCTAGAACCATAAAGAAAATTTTTTTTTTTTTTTTTAATACCTCAGGGCCGCACCGCAATCGCCACAGGCGGCGCGGCCCTGGTTCGTTTTGCGGGCGGCAGCAGCGCTAAAGAGGAGAGGGGAGAGAGGTTTTTCTCCTACCTCTCCTCTGCGCTGCTGTAATGTGGTATCTGATTGGTGGAGAAGCAGAGGGCGGAAGCTGCTTCTCCACCAATCATTTCATGTCCCCGCTCCAGAGCCCCATGTGACTGGCTGCCCGGCCAGTCCTTCCACCGGGCAGAACAGCCATCCAGCCGGACCTCGCTGCCGCCGGAATAGCCATCCGGCCAGCCGACCTCCTGCTGCAGCAAGAAAAAATGGTGAGTATTGTGCCCCCCCCCTGCCCTGTATTGTGCCCCCCCTGCCCTGTATTGTGCCCCCCTGCCCTGTATTGTGCCCCCCCTGCCCTGTATTGTGCCCCCCCTGTATGTGCCCCCCTGCCCTGTATTGTGCCCCCCCCTGCCCTGTATTGTGCCCCCCCCTGCCCTGTATTGTGCCCCCCCCTGCCCTGTATTGTGCCCCCCCCTGCCCTGTATTGTGCCCCCCTGCCCTGTATTGTGCCTCCCTGCCCTGTATTGTGCCTCCCTGCCCTGTACCATGCCTCCCTGCCCTGTACCGTGCCTCCCTGCCCTGTACCGTGCCTCCCTGCCCTGTACCGTGCCTCCCTGCCCTGTACCGTGCCTCCCTGCCCTGTACCGTGCCCCCCCTGCCCTGTATTGTGCCTCCCTGCCCTGTATTGTGCCTCCCTGCCCTGTACCGTGCCTCCCTGCCCTTTACTGTGCCTCCCTGCCCTGTACCGTGCCTCCCTGCCCTGTACCGTGCCTCCCTGCCCTGTACCGTGCCTCCCTGCCCTGTACCGTGCCTCCCTGCCCTGTACCGTGCCTCCCTGCCCTGTACCGTGCCTCCCTGCCCTGTACCGTGCCCCCCTGCCCTGTATTGTGCCCCCCTGCCCTGTACCGTGCTGCTCTGTACCGTGTCGCCCCGGCCCTGTATTGTGCCCCCCCGCCCTATACCGTGCCGCCCTGCCCTGTACTGTGCCCTTGTCTTTTACCATGCCTCCTGTACCGTGCCCTGTACTAGGGTTGCACGATATATCGAAAACTCGGTACGGTTTCGGTACCTAGTGTGGTACCGAAGCTCGATACCGAGTTTTCTTGCCGTCCGATACTTAGAACATGGCGTGCGCATCACTTTGATGCGGTTGCCATGTTCTAATATCTGCCGCGCTGCCAGGGGCCCCGCGCCCCCCTCAGATCAGCCCACCCAGGTCCCAGCCACTTAAAAAAAAAAATCATACTTACCTGTTCTGGCCGCCGCTGTCCTCACTGGTTCCGCGCTCCACCTTCTTCCCTGGCGTGCACTATGACCTGACGCTATGACCTGACGCAGCGCCAGGTCATAGTGAGCGCCGGCAGGCAAGAGAGTGGAGCGGGGAACCTGAGGACAGCGGCGGCCAGAACAGGTAAGTATGATTTTTTAAAGTGGCTGGGTGGGCTGATCTGAGGTCTGAGGGGGGCACAAGACGCTGACCTGAGATCTGATGGGGGCACATTGTGTTGATCTGAGGGGGGGCCACAAGACGCTGACCTGAGGTCTGATGGGGGCACATGGGGGCACATTGTGTTAATCTGAGGTCTGATGGGGGCACAAGACGCTGGTCTGATGGGGGCACAAGACGCTGACCTGAGATCTGATGGGGGCACAAGACGCTGACCTGAGGTCTGATGGGGGCACAAGACGCTGATCTGAGCTCTGATGGGGGCACAAGACGCTGACCTGAGCTCTGATGGGGGCACAAGACGCTGACCTGAGGTCTGATGGGGGCACAAGACGCTGACCTGAGCTCTGATGGGGGCACAAGACGCTGACCTGAGCTCTGATGGGGGCACATTGTGTTGATCTGAGGTCTGATGGGGGCACAAGACGCTGATCTGTGGTCTGATGGGGACACAAGATGCTGATCTGAGGTCTGATGGGGACACAAGACGCTGATCTGAGGTCTGATGGGGGCACAAGACGCTGATCTGAGGTCTGATGGGGGCACAAGACGCTGACCTGAGCTCTGATGGGGGCACATTGTGTTGATCTGAGGTCTGATGGGGGCGCAAGACGCTGATCTGAGGTCTGATGGGGGCACAATGTGTTGATCTGAGATTTATTATCCCTGTACAGTGACATCACTGTGTTTATTATCTCTGTACGGTGACATCGCTGTGTTTATTATCCCTGTACAGTGACATCACTGTGTTTATTATTATTATCCCTGTACTGTGACATCACTGTGTTTATTATCCCTGTACTGTGACATCACTGTGTTTATTATCTCTGTACTGTGACATCACTGTGTTTATTATCTCTGTACTGTGACATCACTGTTTATTATCCCTGTACGGTGACATCACTGTGTTTATTATCCCTGTACAGTGACATCGCTGTGTTTATTATCCCTGTACAGTGACATCACTGTGTTTATTATCTCTGTACGGTGACATCACTGTGTTTATTATCCCTGTACGGTGACATCACTGTGTTTATTATCCCTGTACAGAGACATCGCTGTGTGTATTATCCCACTGCAGGAAGAGGTAAGTGGTCTGTGTTTGTGTGTTTGTTTTCTATTTTTCAGGGTCGTGAATGCAGAGGACTACGTCGGATTCGGTGGACTACGTCGGACCAGCTTTTTTTTTTTTTTTAATAAAATGGTCAAACAGGGGTCTGGGGGAGTGTTTATTTCAATAAAATGTTTTATACTTGTGTGTGTGTATGTTTTTTTACAATACTACAGTTTTAGTAATTATGGCTATCTACAGACGGCCCTGATTACTAATACTGGGCTTAGTGCTTGCCGGTATGGCAGGCCAGCACTAACCCCAACATCTATTACCTCGGCACCCACCACCACCAGGGGTGCCGGGAAGAGCCGGGTACCCGCAGGACCGGACCTTCTAAATTGAGGGTCTGGCTCTGGGGTGGCTGCAGGCTGGTACCATTAGGCTGGGAAGGGCCAATAACCGTGTCCCTTCCCACCCTGGTAGTGCCAGGCTGCAGCTGCTGGTTGTATCTGGCTGGTGAAGGAAAAAAGGGGGGGACCCCACGCCATTTTTTTTTCAAAAATTTCATTATTTAAAAAAAAAATGGCGTGGGATCCCCCCCTTTTTTCCTTCGCCAGCCAGATACAACCAGCAGCAGCAGCCTGGGACTACCAGGGTGGGAAGGGACACGGTTATTGGCCCTTCCCAGCCTAATGGTACCAGCCTGCAGCCGCCCCAGAGCCAGACCCTCAATTTAGAAGGTCCGGTCCTGCGGGTACCCGGCTCTTCCCGGCACCCCTGGTGGTGGTGGGTGCCGAGGTAATAGATGTTGGGGTTAGTGCTGGCCTGCCATACCGGCAAGCACTAAGCCCAGTATTAGTAATCAGAGCCGTCAGTAGATAGCCGTGATTACTAAAACTGTAGTATTGTAAAAAAACATACACACACACAAGTATAAAACATTTTATTGAAATAAACACTCCCCCAGACCCCTGTTTGACCATTTTATTAAAAAAAAAAAAAAGCTGGTCCGACGTAGTCCACCGAATCCGACGTAGTCCTCTGCATTCACGACCCTGAAAAATAGAAAACAAATACACAAACACAGACCACTTACCTCTTCCTGCAGTGGGATAATACACACAGCGATGTCTCTGTACAGGGATAATAAACACAGTGATGTCACCGTACAGAGATAATAAACACAGTGATGTCACAGTACAGGGATAACAAACACAGTGATGTCACAGTACAGGGATAACAAACACAGTGATGTCACAGTACAGGGATAACAAACACAGTGATGTCACAGTACAGAGATAATAAACACAGTGATGTCACTGTACAGGGATAATAAACACAGTGATGTCACCGTACAGAGATAATAAACACAGTGATGTCACAGTACAGGATAATAAACACAGTGATGTCACCGTACAGAGATAATAAACACAATGATGTCAAAGTCCAGGGATAATACACACAGTGATGTCACCGTACAGGGATAATAAACACAGTGATGTCACAGTACAGAGATAATAAACACAGTGATGTCACTGTACAGGGATAATAAACACAGAGATGTCACCGTACAGAGATAATAAACACAATGATGTCAAAGTCCAGGGATAATACACACAGTGATGTCACCGTACAGAGATAATAAACACAGTGATGTCACAGTACAGGAATAATAAACACAGTGATGTCACCGTACAGGAATAATAAACACAGTGATGTCACAGTACAGGGATCGGCGTCTCGTGCCCCCATCAGACCTCAGGTCGGCGTCTCGTGCCCCCATCAGACCTCAGGTTCTTCTTTATTTTGGCGAGGTATCGTATCGGTATCGAACTCAAAATTCTGGTATCGTGACAACCCTGCACTGTACCGTGCCGCCCTGCCCTGTACCATGCTTTCTGCCCAGTACCTTGCCTCCTGCCCTGTACCATGCCTCCTGCCCTGTACCATGCCTCCTGCCCTGTACCATGCTTTCTGCCCATACCATGCCTCCTGCCCTGTACCGTGCCTCCCTGCCCTGTACTGTGCCCCCCTGCCCTGTACCGTGCCCCCCTGCCCTGTACCGTGCCTCCCTGCCCTGTACCGTGCCTCCCTGCCCTGTACCGTGCCCCCCTGCCCTGTACCGTACCGCCCTGCCCTGTACCGTACCGCCCTGCCCTGTACCATGCCTCCTGCCCTGTACCGTGCCGCCCTGCCCTGTACCGTGCCGCCCTGCCCTGTACCGTGCCGCCCTGCCCTGTACCGTGCCGCCCTGCCCTGTACCGTGCCGCCCTGCCCTGTACCATGCCTCCTGCCCTGTACCATGCCTCCTGCCCTGTACCATGCCTTCTGCCCTGTACCTTGCCTCCTGTCCTGTACCGTGCCTCCCTGCCCTGTACTGTGCCATTTCCTTACTGGCAATTGGCACTATATTGGCATAATTTGGGGGCACTATGGGGGCATCTGGTGGCTCTAAAGGGGCATTTTGTTTACTGGCACATTATAGGGGGCACGATAGAGGAGATTGGCACTATGGGGCATGTGGTGGCACTATAGGAGCCTCATTTGGGGGCATCTGGTGGCTCTAAAGAGTCACTTTTTTACTGCCACATTATGGGGGGGCACTATGGCATCTGGCACTAAGGGGTAATTTTTTTCTGGCACATTATTGGAGGTACTATAGGGGAGAGCAGCACTATAGGGGCATCATTTGCAGACACTATGGGGTCATCTGGTGGCTCTAAAGGGGCATTTTATACTGGTACTTTATAGGGGGCACTATGGCATCTGGCACTAAGTGGGCAATTTTTACTGGCACATTATGGGGGAGAGGAGCACTATAGGGGCATGTGATGGGGCAGTAAGAAGGGGCATTTTTTACTGGCATATTATGGGGAACACTATGGGGGAGAGGAGCACTATGAGGGCATTTACTGGGGCTCTATATAGGGGTATTTTATACTGGTATACATTATTGGGATATTAGCTCAACTGCGGGCACTAAGCTGTGGTATTATTGTGAGCTTTACTACTACTGGGGGGCTATGGGGAACATGATGTCTAGTATGGGCACTATGGGGACATCATTACTACTAAGTGTGGTCTAGCAGATAATTATTTCTATTGGTGGGATTTTGGGGAGCACTGTTACTTTTGGGGGGCACCCTGGCATAATATCATTAGTGTAGGTGCAGTTATTTTTTAGAGCACTGTGTGCCAATAACTGTTGTAGGGGGCACTATCTGTGTGGTAGTAGTATTTTTCAGGGGACAGTTTCTGCAGTATAGTATTGGGGGAGCACAGCGGGCACAGTATTGGGGGTGGCAGGATGAGGTGTTCAGAAGATGTAAAGATGATGGAAATGTGGGAAACTAATGTCTGTTTGTATTTCTGCAGAGACGAGAGATGGCTGAAAAATCTTCATGGCGGTCTGGTCCAAATGGAGAAGATGAAGAAAGAGAACGTCTACAACAGAGCAGACACCACTGGATGTACGAGGTATGTGGGGCGCTGTGTAGGAGAGGCGATGCTCCGGCTCCTCCCTCTGCCATTTACAGAAGGAGGATTCAGAGCTGGGTGAGGATGACCAAAGGGGGTTAGCAGGGCACAGGCAGGTGGCAGATGGTCGGGGGGGACGCTCAGGCCTGGAGCAGGATCTGGGGAGGGAGGAGAGTGGAGGATCTTCCTGGCTGTAGCCTGCTGTTGTATATTGTATAATGTGAAGCAGGCAGTGCAGCCAGGACACGTCCTCCCCTCTCCATATGATGTATAGAACTGGGCCTCAACCATATCATTTCAGCTGTAGTGTTTGTTGGGAGTGGTCTATTAGATATGGGAGGGGCTTATAACAATGGGCGGGGCCTATTTCGCCGCGGCGCGCTACGCGCACCGCAACTTTACACTGCTACTATGTCTTTAATGTATGTGGGCGTGGAGAAAAATAGCCCCACCCACAAGAAGCCACACCCTTTTTCCTTTTCGGACCCCCCCTAGAAAAAATTCCTGGGTGCTCCCCTGTCGACAACCACTCACTTTTACCTCATAAATAACACACCACTGAAATCAGCATTTCTGTCACTATTTTATGCTGCCCACGGAGAGGTCAGCATAAAGTTGATGACAGGTTCCCTTTAAAAGTCAGAATTGCCTGATGAACGAGCAAATGCAGCAATGTTACACAGCAAGATGATCAGTAATGAGTGTTCATGCGAATGCTTGTTAGGGCTGTCTTTGGTTGATAAACGCTAAGTCCTTTTCCATGTCCGTGTTTTACCAAGTGGCCGTCATTGGAAACCCTCTGTTAGGCTAGGGTTACACACTGACATTTGTCGTGCGACTCTTTATTGCCACAATGTTGCAGTGTGATATGCGACATACTGTGATGCAATAGTTGTACAAAAATCCTGTTGGTGTACTCTGAGTTTGGGGTGCAAGTGATTAAGCAGTGAATGCACTGGCTTCAGCAGTTCCACATATTGGATGGTTTGTAATCTAGAGGAAAGAGCAATTAGTTTTGGTCCTATTTTTGTCAATGTGTTGAATTTGGTAGCGGTGGCAGGCAGAAACGCCAGCTACTTGCTGCTACACTAGAGCTTGTATACAATAGCAGCACCGAGTGGATTATATTTTTTAAAATTTTCATAAAGAAAACAGTGTTTTAAAAACATAGGGGCACATTTATTAAGACCGCTGTTTTAGACACCGATAGAGTTGAGCGAACGTGCTCGTAACGAGTACTGTACTGCTCGGATCCCCTGCGCTCGCATGTCCGCAGGCATCCAAATCCGTCCTCACCTGACTGTAAGTCAATGGGGGCGGATCCGTTTGGTATGACACACGAATGTGTCATACCAAACGGATCCGTCCCCACTGACTTGCAGTTGGGTGAGGAGGACGGATCCGGATGGCTGAGCCCATGCGAGCGCAGGGGATCCGAGCAGTACAGTGCTTATAACGAGCACGTTCGCTCAACTCTAGACACTGATCTTAATAAAGCCCTAAACTGGCCGTGGATCCGCCATAGTTATGAAGAGGTGGCGGCCTCTTCATGACTTTCCGCCAGTTCTAAATGTAATACAGCTTCCAGTACGTTCATATTTGGCTACAAAATCCGTAAGGCAGGTCCGGCAGAGAACAGCCTGCTAGATTGTACCAGATACTGCCGCTCACTGACGTAGAAGGTTACTAAAGAGGGCAGCAGGGTGGGAAGTTTGTGGGGAGTGTGCTGTTAAAGTGCAAAGCTAGAGACATCTGCGTAGCAAACTACAGAGACAAGTCATGTCTGGTAGAAGTCATGGTGGTCTGGGTCTTTTTTTTTTTCCTTCAGGGGAGCTGTAAATGGGCTTATTTTCTGTAGTTGTCATGGGTACCATTTTAGGGTACATGGGACTATTTTTTTGTGTTTGGGAATAGAAAAAAAGCAATTCTGCCAATTATTTTTCGTGTGTGGCCAAAAACCGCACTGACATAGAGATTGGTGCAGTTTTAAATTACTGCCAATTAAATCACTGTAATCTTTAATTGTTCTGCCGTTATGCAGCGTGTTCTCCTTATGGCCGTTAAAAATGAAATTGCTTTCAGCTGGAGTCATTTAAAACGCTGGCACGGTTTTCGGCTCCATTACAGGAGGGAACCTCTCGCTGCTGGTATCACCTTATCATTTATGCTGCGGTGTGTAAATAATGTGCATTCGTTGGCAGCGCAGGGGCTATCAAAGACCGATGTAAAACACTTTGATAAATGACCCCCATGGAGTATATTATGTGGAGCTTTAGGCAGTGTAATTTATGCAGATTTTCAGTGTGGATTACGATGCATGTGTCACTTGTGGATGTTGTCATGGATTTTGATGCAGATTTGACCCAGATCTCACCCTAGGCAGATTTGACCCAAATCCCCCCCTGGAGGAGCTCACTCACTCCTCTGCTCCCCGCACTCCTCCTCTCCTTCAGGCCGCAGCGCTCTGAATGGTGAAGCAGAGATACTTCTTGCTCCACCATTCAGCCTACAGGCACGATCGCGCTGCCTGTGTGGGCGGAGCCAATAGCCTGGGAATCTGCATAACCTCCACCCACACTGCCTGCAAAGCGATCTCCAGGGAAGAGAGGACTGCAGGAACGGGGCAAGGTGAGCAGGTCCTGTGTTGTGTTTTGTTTTAACACAGAGAGGGCACAGATGGCATACAATGGGGGCACAGTGGAGACAGAGGGCACTAATAGTACAAAGGGGGCACAGTGCAGAGGGCATTAATAGTACAAAGGGGGCACAGAGAGGACATTAATACTACAAAGGGGGCACAGTGGAGAGGGCATTAATAGTACAAAGGGGGCACAGAGAGGGCATTAATACTACAAAGGGGGCACAGTGGGCATTACTACGATAATGTGGATACAGTGGGCATTGTTACTGTAAGGTGGGCATTACTATTACAAAGGGGGGCACAGTGGGCATTACTATTACAAAGGGGGCACAGTGGGCATAACTATAAAAGGGACCACAAAGGGCATTACTAATATAAAGGGGCCACAGAGGACACTGCTACTATAAAGGGGGCACAAAGGGCATTACTACTATAAAGGGGGCACAGAGGGCATTAGTACCATAAAGGGGCACAGAGGGCATTACTATTACAAAGGGACACAGAGGGCATAACAACTATAAAAGGGGCCACAAAGGGCATTACTAATATAAAGGGGCCACAGAGGACACTGCTACTATAAAGGGGGCACTGAGGGCTTTACTTACTACTGTGAAGGGTCACAGTGGTCATTACTACTGTGAAGGGGGCACAATGGGCATTACTACTGTGAAGGGCGCCCAGAGTGCATTACTAATGTGAAGGGGCACAAAGAGGATATTTCCACTGTGAAAGGGGCACAAATGTGTTTGCCCCTGTGTGTGTCTGTCACCATCACCATTCCCACAGTGTTCTTATGTCTTGACGCAGCTGCATCGGGACGTTCTGTGCGGGGCAAGAAGAAGAAGAAGGAAGAAGAGGCAGCGCCGCCAGCATGGAGTCCGTAGGAGAGGCACACTAAGGACACAGGTAACATTACCACATGATCTGCACAAGTGTTATCTGTGGTTTTACATAGGACTGCAGGTAACACTTCTGCATTATCTGTACTCAGAGAGTTATCACTGTGTTATCTGTGATGTTACATAAGACTGCAGGTGACATCTACTACATTATCTGTACTCAGAGCGTTATCACTGTGTTAACTCTGGTGTTACATAGGACTGCAGGTGATATAAATAACATTATCTGTACTTGTACCATCCCAGATCTGGCAGGACAGTCTTGGAGTTCGGTGGCTACTTGCCTTTCATACTATATTTTAATTGGAGGGGGCGCCATTCAAATTTTTGCCTCAGGCAGCAAAAGAGCTAGAATCGGCCATGGGTGAGATTTGTACTGAATATCCGAACAATAAAAATCCACACTGCAGGTCAATTTCCGCACGTGTAGATGAACTGTTTAGAATGTCATCTACTTAAAGAGGACCTTTCAACACTCCTGACATGCCTGTTTTAATAGCTTCATGCATTCCCCATGTAATAACAATTCTGGAACATCTATTCTTATGTCTCTATGTTGTGCCATTCCTTCATTATTTGCACTAGAAGTTATGAATGAATTGCTATTTGTCTTCAGTAAGGGAACAGAGGGGAGGTAACAAGTTGGGGGTGTGTCCCTGCACAGTCTGAACATGGCAGCACTGATTGGCTAGAATCAGACTGTGCAGGGACACACCCCCAACTGGTCACCTCCCCTCTGTTCCTTTACTGAAGACAAATAGCAATTCATTCATAACTTCTAGTGCAAATAATAAAGGAATGGCACAACATAGAGATATAAGAATAGATGTTCCAGAATTGTTATTACATGGGGAATGCATGGAGCTATTAAAACAGGCATGTCAGGAGCGGGGAGAGGTCCTCTTTAACTAGTACTGTATTATGCTGCAGATTTTCTGTATAAAAATCCACACTGAAAACCCATGTGTAATATGTATTGTGTGCATATGCCCCTATGATAGTTTCTTGTCATTTTCTTTTTGTCTTTGTCATTTTTTTTCATATCGCAGCCTGAGAGCAGAGTGTGGCATTTTTGCAGGTGTCCTCTGTATAGGAAAAATAAATGTCTGGAAAAGATGCCAGCCCCCAAAAAGCTTATAAAAAAAACACATAAATTTTATGGTGTTTTTTTTTGTACTAAGCAAAAAACAAACAAACAAAAATGCCAGTAAAACATGTAATGTGGCAGCACACTTTGCAAGCATTTTTTGGGGTGGTGTTTTTTAGTTATGGATAACCGTATGGAAAAACATCTAAAACACCACAACCCGTGCAAGGGAGCAAAAACTGTAAGAAAACGCCACTACATAAAAAGCATTGTTTTTTTTAATTTCCTACTGGCCAGCATGAACATCTGTGTCAACAAAATGCGGCATACTAGTGTGAAACCACCCTTCAGCCTCGTTCACACTTCCGTGTCTGTCTGTGAAAAAATCAGTCTGTATTATATCGATGAAGGATATGTGTTTGGCCCATGTGTTGGTTTTTTGTCCTCCGTGTGTCATCGATATTCCACGGAAACAGCTCAACTGACTTTAATCTAGTCATTGTGCCTCTGCATGAACAACACAGGCCTAATTTCATCTTCATGGATGACAATGCACCAGCTCATTGAGGTCGTATCATTAGGGAACGACTGCTGGAGACTGGGGTACTTCATATGGAGTGGCCTGCACTTTCTCCAGACCTGGATCCCATTGAAAACCAATGTGATCAGCTGAGTCGCCGTGTAGAGGTTCATAACTCTGTACCCCAGAACCTCAATGACCTAAGGACCGCCCTTCAAGAAGAGTGGGATGTCATGCCTCAGCAGACAATAAGTCGATTTGTGAACAGCAGGAGACGTCGTTGTCAAGCTGTAATTGATGCTCAAGACCACGTGACGAGTTACTGAGACATTGACATTTTTGGGGGTATACCCAGCACTGGTGTTGGCTTTTGTTTTAATAAATTGTTTGAGATGAGGAAATCACCATTGCTGCTTCTACTTACATGTCTTACTGTCATGATATAATATCACTGGAGCATGAACTTTTTACGTTTTCCATAAATTTCACCCGAAAGCCAAGTAATCCTTTTTGTGAGCAATGTATTTTTAATGCGTAAACTAACACAACAACCGTGTGGGCCCCATGGACATTATTGTATTACCGCTCAGAAAGGACTGATATAAAATATTAGCTATACCACCATCTGTTTACTACTAATTATTTTTTACGTGTGGTGGTGTATAGAGATGAGCGAATCTATTCGCCGATTCGAATCTTGGAAATTTTTAGCTGCGAAGCGAATCCGAATATTAGGTGATTCGCTTCGGCTTTGTACGCATTCGCTACGTAGTTGTCCTATAAATTATACGCTATTGCTATGTATAAGTTACTCTATACGCTGTTGTGTACGAATTCAATTCATCAGTGAACTTTTACTGTTAGTTTGTTTATCGTGCGCAAAATCCCGGGAAGAAAGTGGTCACCTGACCTAGTGGGCAGAGCTTGCTCTGATTGGTTCAGGCTCGGTAAGCCAGTGACGCATCACTTCTGCAGCGACTGCTGAGACGAGCAGAAGCACTGTGTGTGAAGTTCTGAGACCTGTTTTGTGAAAATTGGGGTGTAATTGCTCTGGGAATCCATATTACACATATCAGGGATACTGCAGGGCAAGTGCAGGGCCAGTTCAGGGCTAGTAATTAATCAGGCAGGGAGATACAGGGACAAAGACCAGCTGCAGGGCCACAGAGTGAATTGAAAAATGTCTGGAATGGATAAGCAAAAGGGGTCCAGTTCCAGCCGGACCTCGAGCTCTAAAAAAAAGGAGAAGGTGGCACAGGGCATAAGTGCCAAAGGACCTGTAGCCGGAGCATCTGCTAGTAGCAGAGGCATAGCTAGAGGTTCAGCACAGGGGGGGCGAAACATACTTGAGTGGGCCCCCCACTTAGTGGCTTCCCAAACGCACGTTTCTAACTTCACAGACACATACTACTTGTTGTAGTTATAATATTGTATTAGAAAGATGATTGTATAAACTGCAAGATCATCTATGTTGTTAAGTACAGTACAATAGACTTTCTACATACCCTACTCTAAATACTCTACCACATAATGCAGTAAAATATAGGAGTAATAGGAGTAAAAAACAAGGAAACCTGTCCCCAGTTTTTACATCACTAAACTAACAGTCCCCTGCCCCCATCAGACCTCAGATAAGCTTAATGTGTCCCCATCAGACCTCTGATCAGCGTATTGTGCCCCGATCAGACCACAGATCATCAGAATGTGCCCCCATCAGACCTCAGATCAGAATGTGCCCCGATCAGACCTCAGATCAGCAGAATGTGCCCCCATCAGACCTCAGATAATCAGAACGTGCCCCAATCAGACCTCAGATCATCAGAACTTGCCCCCATCAGACCTCAGATCATCAGAATGTGCCCCCATCAGACCTCAGATCAGCGTATTGTGCCCCCATCAGACCTCAGATCAGCAAAATGTGCCCCCATCAGACCTCAGATCAGCTTAATGTACCCCCATCAGAGCTCAGATCAGCGTATTGTGCCCCATCAGACCTCAGATCATCCCACTGTGCCCCCATGAGACCTCAGATCAGCGTAATGTGCTCCCATGAGACCTCAGATCAGCAGAATGTGCCCCCATGAGACCTCAGATCAGCGTAATGTGCCCCCATCAGACCTCAGAGCAGCGTATTGTGCCCCCATCAGACCTCAGAGCAGCATATTGTGCCCCATCAGACCTCAGAGCTGCTCATGGGGCCCCCATCAAACCTCAGATCAGCGTATTGTTCCGCCATCAGACCCCAGATCAGCGTATTGTGCCCCCATCAGACCTCAGATCAGCAAAATGTGCCCCCATCAGACCTCAGATCAGCTTAATGTACCCCCATCAGAGCTCAGATCAGCGTATTGTGCCCCCATCAGACCTCAGATCATCCCACTGTGCCCCCATGAGACCTCAGATCAGCGTAATGTGCCCCCATGAGACCTCAGATCAGGGTAATGTGCCCCCATGAGACCTCAGATCAGGGTAATGTGCCCCCATCAGACCTCAGAGCAGCATATTGTGCCCCATCAGACCTCAGAGCTGCTCATGGGGCCCCCATCAAACCTCAGATCAGCTTATTGTGCCGCCATCAGATCATCCCAGCCACATAAGAGTAAAATAAAAAAGCTTTCTTACCTGTCCTGCGGCTGCCCTCCGGTCCGGCGCTCCACTCTCTTCCCTGGCTGGCGCGCACTATGACCTGACGCTGCGCAGCGTCAGGTCATAGTGCATGCCGGCCAGGGAAGAGAGTGGAGCGCCGGACTGGAGGGCAGCCGCAGGACAGGTAAGAAAGCTTTTTTATTTTACTCTTATGTGGCTGGGTGGGATGATGGGGGGTCCCTACATACAAGTGAGCGCTTCCTTAATGGAAGCGCTCACTTGTATTGGCCATCCCTGCTGGGCCCCCCAGAGGCACGGGGCCCGGAGCCGTCGCTCCCTCTGCCCCCCCCCCCGGTAGCTACGCCTCTGGCTAGTAGTATTCGCAATACTTGACCGTTGTTCCACCGGGCTAACCCACCAAGGCGCAAAATTGTAGTGGAGGAGAAAGTGGATGAGGTAGTGGAGTGGATGGCACGCTCATCTCAGTCTCAGCCGGATGATCTGTTGTCATCTGCTGATACAG
Organism: Rhinella marina; assembly: GCA_900303285.1. NCBI lineage: Eukaryota > Metazoa > Chordata > Amphibia > Anura > Bufonidae > Rhinella > Rhinella marina. The sequence goes on along the minus strand of ONZH01010186.1, from coordinate 278,942 downwards.
TATCCATATGAAGCCAGGGGTCAGACTCAGAGCGTTTCTCCTGCTTCAGCATTCCTCTCCAGCAAAGCCCGTCATTTTTGTACGCACTTTGTACGCTTATGCGTACGTGTTCAAAGAGGTTGCGTACCTTTTTTACCTGAACGTTCATTATTAGCGCGAGAATGTTCGCTAAAAGCCATATAAATACGTATATTTTGTACGCAAATTCAACGAATCTATTCGTCGAATATACAAATCTTAGGAATAAATCGGCGAATGTTCGGCGAATAAAATTTTGCATGATTCGCTCATCTCTAGTGGTGTATTACCTTTTTAATAAATATACTACTATTGTGCCAGCTTAAGTGCTTTGACTATATTTTCGGAACTCCTATAGAAATGAATGGCAGTTTCCGCTCACTTTGGCGGTCTGATTCTGGAGATGTAGGCTGAAAGGTGGGACCCGCATCTATCTGACATTGGTGGCATATCCTAGCGACGAGACAACCCCTTTAACAATACCGACCAGGTAAACAATGCAGTTCTTACTAGTTTAATTAGAGCCCGCTGTGGCTCATATGGTTGTATGGTAATTGACTGCAGCGCGGTGGAATCCCAACCGCGACACGACTCTGCCGTGTGGTCGTGTTTTTGCCATTTTTCTTTTTGGGAAAAAAATGCTAGCTCCAGATGTTGCATGGACGTCTATGGGCCTCAGGCACACGACCATGGTTGTGGTCGACATCCGATCAAAGTCATAGAAAAAAGTGGTCTTCAATGGCAGAAAATGCTAATTTTTTGCGGATCGGATGTGGACCCATTAATTTCAATGCGGCTTCAAAAGACATGGACAACAAACTGAGTGCTGCCTGCATCCGCACGTCCATCCTGCGCCCCACAAAAAAGATAGAACATGTCCTATTCTTGTCCGTTTTGTGGACATTAGTAGGCATTTCTAAGAGAGGGCAGGACGTAGCGTTCTGCAAAATGCTGAATGTACACGACCAGCATCTGTGTTTCGCGCATCTGCAATTTGCGCACATCGCAAAAAAGTCTGTGGGCATGAGGCCTAAACTGAAGTTTTCAAGTTTTTTTTTTCTTCAAATCACAGCTCTGCCAAAAGTGACATTATGGGGGAAGGGATGTCACATACTTTCTTCTATATATAAAAAAAACAAAAACCCATTAAAAACAGCAGGTTACTAAAACACACTATGGGACCATTCACACAGTGTTTTCTGACGGGAATTCAGCGTGGATTCTACATGAAAAAGCCATAGAGCTGGCGTTCGTGGGACTACAGTTTTTGCTGCATGTCATTTTTTGCTTTTTTGGCGTCGTCGTAGCATCCCTTTGAAAACAGTGGTAGGTGGCTACCCTTTTGGAACAGGGTCTGTGGCAAAGTCCCATAAAAATACCATTTAACAGCCCATAAGGTGTCAGTCACACAACTTTTTTCTTAGCTGCATTTGGTGCAGATTTTATGCCAAAACTCCAGGCGACCGCGTGGAATCTGCCTCTGTTTTCAGTGGGAGGCCACACTGCTGTTGTGGCCACAGACCAGTTTCCGTGCCACGTCCGGAGGTCATCCGTATTTTTTAGGACCGCAAACTACATACAGTCGTGTGCAATAAGCCCTAAGGTTTTTTTTTTTTAGGCAAAAGCAGCACTAAAACCACACAGTCTCGGTTTTGCTATGTTTAATTCAACTTCGGCCAAAAACCGCTCAGGTACCGCCATATAATGAGCGCCTGCTAAAGGTCAGCGGGGCTGCGGAGGGAGTCGCGTTTCAGGCGGCCGGGTACCGTCTATCGTGTTACACAATGAGATGAGCGCACTCCCGCGCCTCTCATCACAAGCTCACTTGACTCAGCACTTACTGGAAAAGACGCAATTTTTTGTTTGCCGCCGCCTCCCGCATTTCCCCTCCAACTACTTGTATCAGTAAAACAAACCAGTCCCACGGATAGAGCTTTCTGTTTTGTAAATGCAATATATGGCTTAAGTAAATTTATGACTGAACGATGAGGTTTTAGGAAGCGAATTGTAATGAGAAATCCCTCCCGCCCGCGTCGCTGTCAGTGACGTGAAACATAAGAACGCGGCTGACGCTGGAGCTGTGGGCGAGGCCGGGGCTGTCATGTGACGGCGCTGTGTTCTCGCAGTCAGTGTGACAGTGGTCTCTGAGGTGTGCGGGCTGTGCTGGGCCGGAGATGGAGCGGTACCTGCGCGGTGTGCTGATGTGCCTGCTCGGCTTAGGTAGGTAGGACGCGGGTGAGGAGGGTGCTCCGGGGTGGTTAGGAGCAGCACGTTAGGCACAGGCCCTGCATTGCTGGGTGCTCTCCTTGAAGGGGGTAGCGCAGCTGATGGGTGCCGGCTGTAGACGAGGGGCTTCAGGTAAAATGTGGCCGTACATGAAGGTCATTGACTTGTCCTCTACTAGGCGTGTCTGTATCCTAGAAAGCTGGGTGATGCCCAATATGGCCGCCCTCATAGGGGTTTCGCCCGGCTTCCCAGGGGAGCAGTTTTCTAGATTTCTAATTGTGTCTGGACTTTGGACAATTACCACCCTCACCCACCAGTAGTACATGTATAGTGGAAACGGGTAGGTATAATTTATGGCAGAAATGAGCAACATGTGCATGTTGGGAGTTGTAGTTTCATGGCAGTTGTGGCGCTGCAGGTTGTTGACCTGGAGTAGTTATTTGGGCACTGCTGTGTGGCGCTGCTATGGATCATCACGCTGCTGTGTGGCGCTGCTATGGATCATCACGCTGCTGTGTGGCGCTGCTATGGATCATCACGCTGCTGTGTGCTTGCTGTGTGGTGCTGCTATGGATCATCACGCTGCTGTGTGCTTGCTGTGTGGCGCTGCTATGGATCATCACGCTGCTGTGTGCTTGCTGTGTGGCACTGCTATGGATCATCACGCTGCTGTGTGCTTGCTGTGTGGCACTGCTATGGAGCATCACGCTGCTGTGTGGCACTGCTATGGAGCATCACGCTGCTGTGTGGCACTGCTATGGAGCATCACGCTGCTGTGTGGCACGCTATGGAGCATCAACGCCTGCTGTGGCACTGCTATGGAGCATCACGCTGCTGTGTGGCACTGCTATGGAGCATCACGCTGCTGCTGTGTGGCACTGCTATGGAGCATCACGCTGCTGTGTGGCACTGCTATGGAGCATCACGTGCTGTGTGCAACTGCTATGGGCTGCTGTGTGGCACTGCTATGGAGCATCACGCTGCTGTGTGGCACTGCCTATGGAGCATCACGCTGCTGTGTGGACTGCCATGGAGGTGCTTGGTGTTGTCTGGAACTGCTATGGAGCATCGTGCTGCTGTGTGCTTGCTGTGTAGTACTGCCTTGGAGCATCGTGCTGCTGTGTGTAGTACTGTGTGCTGCTTGGAGCATCGTGCTGCTGTGTAGTACTGCCTTGGAGCATCGTGCTGCTGTGTAGTACTGCCTTGGAGCATCGTGCTGCTGTGTAGTACTGCTTGGAGCATCGTGCTGCTGTGTAGTACTGCCTTGGAGCATCGTGCTGCTGTGTGTAGTACTGCCTTGGAGCATCGTGCTGCTGTGTAGTACTGCCTTGGAGCATCGTGCTGCTGTGTAGTACTGCCTTGGAGCATCGTGCTGCTGTGTAGTAACTGCCTTGGAGCATCGTGCTGCTGTGTAGTACTGCCTTGGAGCATCGTGCTGCTGTGTAGTACTGCCTTGGAGCATCGTGCTTGCGTGTAGTACTGCCTTGGAGCATCGTGCTGCTGTGTAGTACTGCCTTGGAGCATCGTGCTGCTGTGTAGTACTGCCTTGAGCATCGTGCTGCTGTGTAGTAACTGCCTTGGAGCATCGTGCTGCTGTGTAGTACTGCTTGGAGGCATCGTGCTGCTGTGTAGTTGCCTTGGAGCATCGGCTGCTGTGTAGTACGCCTTGGAGCATCGTGCTGCTGTGTAGTACTGCCTTGGAGCATCGTGCTGCTGTGTAGTACTGCCTTGGAGCATCGTGCTGCTGTGTAGTACTGCCTTGGAGCATCGTGCTGCTGTGTAGTACTGCCTTGGAGCATCAGTGCTGCTGTGTAGTACTGCCTTGGAGCATCGTGCTGCTGTGTAGTACTGCCTGGAGCATCCGGTGCTGCTGTGTAGTACTGCCTTGGGAGCATCGTGCTGCTGTGTAGTACTGCCTTGGAGCATCGTGCTGCTGTGTAGTACTGCCTTGGAGCATCGTGCTGCTGTGTAGTACTGCCTTGGAGCATCGTGCTGCTGTGTAGTACTGCCTTGGAGCATCGTGCTGCTGTGTAGTACTGCCTTGGAGCATCGTGCTGCTGTGTAGTACTGCCTTGGAGCATCGTGCTGCTGTGTAGTACTGCCTTGGAGCATCGTGCTGCTGTGTAGTACTGCCTTGGAGCATCGTGCTGCTGTGTAGTACTGCCTTGGAGCATCGTGCTGCTGTGTAGTACTGCCTTGGAGCATCGTGCTGCTGTGTAGTACCTGAGCACTGCTGCTGTAGTACCCTTGAGCATCGTGCTGCTGTGTAGTACTGCCTTGGAGCATCGTGCTGCTGTGTAGTACTGCCATGGAGCATCGTGCTGCTGTGTAGTACTGCCTTGGAGCATCGTGCTGCTGTGTAGTACTGCCTTGGAGCATCGTGCTGCTGTGTAGTACTGCCATGGAGCCCCTTGTCCTGTGTAGTACTGCCATGGAGCATCGTGCTGCTGTGTAGTACTGCCATGGAGCATCGTGCTGCTGTGTAGTACTGCCATGGAGCATCGTGCTGCTGTGTAGTACTGCCATGGAGCATCGTGCTGCCATGTGCTTGCTGTCTGGCACTTGCCCAAACTTGTTCTCGAGTGGCGATAAGCCACTGCTGGAGGAAGACATGCATGCTCAGCCTCTGCGTGTGTGTTAGAGTCCAGAGAATAGCTTCCAATATGTACGCCAGCCTTACCACATGGTGGCTTCTCAGACGTGCAGCATTTCTTCTAAAGCAGTGGGTGGCACCGGGAGCAGACCCCGCATGGGATATTTATAGGTTTTGTCGCGGCGGGGTGACTTTTCTATAGGACAGTTTACTGAAAGGAGCAGCAGAAAACCAATCATGTCTGTTGCAATGTATCAGTGGTGTGACCTGTGTGCACAGAGATGGCGGTGTAGTTTAGGGTACAGGTAAGAGCGGTGACCCTTCGATTAGTTCCCAGCATTAGGGAGTAGCTGTAAAGAGGATTTCCTTATGTTTCCATAAATTGGGAGCAGGAAGGACCCTTGTACTTGTGTTTGGGCACTTGGATACGGTCTAGGGCACAAATGGTTCCATAGACAGAACAGGACGGGGAATACAAAGTCCATGTGTTGCGCAGATGGGGAATGTCAGTGTCTTGTTAAATATGACAGGAAACCAGCAGAGCATAAATGTTACTCGCCTAGTGCCCACAAGTGGTGGTAAAGTCCTTGTGGCGGCAGACTTCTTCTCCTGGACCTTCTTCTTATAGGTATCACATTGAGCAGTATGCTGTAGTCTGATGGGTATGAAGCGTCTTTAATGCCCACTTACATGTAACCATTATGAAGAGCGACTTGTAGGAGTCCCTATACAGCAGTGAAGAAAACCCGTATGGGCAGGGACCCTCCACCGATCGCTGCAGCCACGTCTGTATAGTGCTAGCTACAACCCGGCCCGAATCAGAAGTTCTCCATTGGTAGCTGATCACAGGGGAAGCGGGAGCAATCTAAAAATCAAGATGACCCCTGACCGGAAGCAGACAGGATGTCGGCCTGCAGAAGTCCACTATACAAAGCGTTCAGAAGGGCCTCCTTCACACCAGCGTATAGAAATCCCTCAGTATTCTGGCTCTGGATTAGGACTCGCGCACGCAAATGCGGTCCCCAATGCACGTGCACCGTCCGTGTGACAGTCTCCTGGTGTGTTTCCGTGCTTATGTGAGCGGGAGACGATATCTCTTACCAGTCTCGGCGTTCTCCACCACTCATCCCTCTCGCTTGAGGTTGCCGGCCGGGATATCTTCACGCGTCCGTACTTTGCTCTTACCCACGCCGGACTTGAAACCCTTTCTTTCCAAAGTTAGGATTGATGGTCCCGGATTATACTTGCAGTATATTCAGCCTATTTCACTTTTTCACATTCACCAAAGCTTCTGAAAACCTTCCCAGTGCGATTTACAGAGGAGGCCCAGAAAGTTCTTACAGTAATGATGAAAGTTGCGCCATCTTGTCTGCGACGCACATCGCATCGCCATTGTTTGTGGTGTGACAGTGCAGCCATTGAATGGGATCACAGCGTGACTTGAAAAGTTGCTGCAACCCCAGAATCTCAAAAAGTTCAAAACTTATGGATGACCCCCCCCCAATTCTCGGGTTGAATGTTTGGTGATGAGATGGGTGTGTGGCCTCAGTAGATCAGTGATGAGTGCTATGATGGGATGTTGGGGTTGTCCTGATGCTCTTCCTGTTGGGTGCTGGACGGAGTGCTGATATACCGCATCCTGTTCTGTAAAGAGGACATTAACTTTTCTTTTTTTTGCCGCTGAGAAAAATAATACATTTAAAGGGTTTCTGTCACCAGTTTTTTCGGTATGAATCAGGCTGACATTAGAGATGTGCTAATGTCACCTGATTCCAAATATATATCTGTTTTATTTACTGGTGCCCCCATTTTTATATAAAATGAACTTCTACTTTATGCTAATAAGGCCTCTAGGTGCAAGGGGCGTTACCTCTGCTCCTAGAGGCTCTGTTGATTGACAGGCCCAGGCAGAGAAGAAACACTTCATTCACCATAGCTTGCAAGGACCTTCAAAGATGTCATGACCATGTGATCAGTCACATGGTTTAGGAAGAGACATTCTGTTTGTGTGATCCTAACCATGTGACTGATCACATGGTCATGACATGATTGAAGGTCCTTGCAAGCTATGGTGAATGGAGTGTTTCTTCTTCCTGGTCCTGTCAAGCAACAGAGCCTCTAGGAGCAGAGGTAACGCCCCTTGCACCTAGAGGCCTTATTAGCATAAAATGTTCATTTTATATAAAAATGGGGGCACCAGTAAATAAAACAGATATATATTTGGAATCAGGTGACATTACCACATCTCTAATGTCAGCCTGATTCATACCAAAAAAAACTGGTGACAGAAACCCTTTAAACAGAAGATATCTAACGTGTTGCTCTGTTTTTTCCCCACTGAGCCCAGCAGCCGCAAGACATGAGTGGTTTCGTTGACCTTTCATACTGATCCTCCTGAGCGTAATCTGATCTCTGCAGCAGCTCTTCGCTCTGGCAGGGCAGGGTCCAGATACTCTCTGTGGCCCCAATAAGGGCTCATGGACACGGCCACTTCCGTTTTTTTCGCAGCTGCAAATTGCAGATCCGTAAAACGTGGATACCACCGCGTTCCACGTTTTGCAGAACGGTACGTCTTGCCCTCTTTAGAACTGTCCTATCCAAGTCAGCAAAACTGACAATAATAGGACCATTTCCATTTGTTCTGCGGCCCCGCTAAAAATACATACGGCTGCGGACAGCACACTGTGTGCCATCTGCATCTTTTTCGGCCTCATTGAGATGAATGGGGCGGCATCTAATCCACAAAAAATGTGAACCAACACCAAGGTCGTGTGGCATAAGATACAACAACGCAGAATATTCCCCCTGATGACTCTGTATGAGGACGAGTGTGCAGTAACCTCGCTCCTCCCCATACCGTGGAGGCGATCACTGCATGTAAATAAAGCTCTTGCCTCCACTGACGAGCAGACAGTTACCAGGGTGGAACAGTCCCTACCCGATGATTGCCTACTCACTTGGCACTTCTAAATGCGCCTTAAGGGTTAACTTGAATAGCTGCTAAGACCCAGTGATAAAATTGAAAAAAACAGCCTGCTGCATTACAACTCCTGTACACAGTAAATGACCCTGTGTATAGTGACAGGAAGGGTTATCCCGGCTCGTGCCAGATCCACCCTCCCTCAGCAGGCAGCGGCATGTGATTCATCTCTCCGGAGAGCACTGGTCCCGCTGGTGGTACAACGCTCCTGATGTGGTGAACGCTATATCAGCTGATCAGTGGATAAAAATGTTTACTGGTCAGCAGCAGTATGGGGTTCAGAACAATGACTATAGGTTTTTTATTTTATTTTTTATGTATTCTGATACCTCCCATTCATGTTATTTGAACCTTTTTACAGAGGTTTTCCGGGATTTTTAACAGACATGCTCATGTAGATGCTAACTTCATGTACCTCTTTCCCTTTCTTTTTCAATTTGGACTCTTCTGACTCTTTTTACCATGTAAATAAATCCCTCTGGTTTGTTTCCATCCTGTATGTAGCATGTCCTATCACTGTATCCAACCAAACCCAAATGCCCTCCTTCTTTCTCTGCCACAGCTCCTGTAATGCCCCTAACAACGCCCCTCTAGTTTATGTAACGAGCTGGTGTGAGGAGCTATAGACACTCCCCTATCACAGCCCCAAACAACGCCCAGCTAGTTTATAGCTCCTCCCACCCAGCTCGTTACATAGACACTCCCCTATCACAGCCCCAAACAACGCCCAGCTAGTTTATAGCTCCTCCCACCCAGCTCGTTACATAGACACTCCCCTATCACAGCCCCTAACAACGCCCAGCTAGTTTATAGCTCCAGCTCGTTACATAGACACTCCCCTATCACAGCCCCTAACAACGCCCAGCTAGTTTATAGCTCCTCCCACCCAGCTCGTTACATAGACACTCCCCTAACAACGCCCAGCTAGTTTATAGCTCCTCCCACCCAGCTCGTTACATAGACACTCCCCTATCACAGCCCCTAACAACACCCAGCTAGTTTATAGCTCCTCCCAACAGTTCATTATATAGACACTCCCCTATCACAGCCCCTAACAACGCCCAGCTAGTTTATAGCTCCTCCCACCCAGCTCGTTACATACACTCCCCTATCACAGCCCCTAACAACGCCCAGCTAGTTTATAGCCCCTCCCACCCAGCTCGTTACATAGACACTCCCCTATCACAGCCCCTAACAACGCCCAGCTAGTTTATAGCCCCTCCCACCCAGCTCGTTACATAGACACTCCCCTATCACAGCCCCTAACAACGCCCAGCTAGTTTATAGCTCCTCCCAACAGTTCATTATATAGACACTACCCTATCACTATCAGGTTAGCTGCTGTGATAATGCACATGAGTTTTAGGTAAGCTGCTGTGACATCACAGTTGGGTTTTACGTCAGGCTAGTTACTGTGACATCACATTGAGTTTTATGTAGGTAAGCTGCTGTGACATCCCAACGGTTTCAGTCAAAGAAGTTACTGTGACATCACAAATGGGGTTTAGTCAGCTAAATAGCTGTAAGCCTCTCTGACATCACGGGAGGGTTGGAGAGGTCAACTCCTGTGACATCACGGGAGGGTTGGAGAGGTCAACTCCTGTGACATCACGGGAGGGTTGGAGAGGTCAACTCCTGTGACATCGCGGGAGGGTTGGAGAGGTCAACTCCTGTGACATCGCGGGAGGGTTGGAGAGGTCAACTCCTGTGACATCGCGGGAGGGTTGGAGAGGTCAACTCCTGTGACATCGCGGGAGGGTTGGAGAGGTCAACTCCTGTGACATCGCGGGAGGGTTGGAGAGGTCAACTCCTGTGACATCGCGGGAGGGTTGGAGAGGTCAACTCCTGTGACATCGCGGGAGGGTTGGAGAGGTCAACTCCTGTGACATCGCGGGAGGGTTGGAGAGGTCAACTCCTGTGACATCGCGGGAGGGTTGGAGAGGTCAACTCCTGTGACATCGCGGGAGGGTTGGAGAGGTCAACTCCTGTGACATCATGTGATGTCACAAATGGTCTTGAGTAAGCCAAGTGTCTTCATCAGTTTGCTGTGATAAAGTGTGTGGTACTTATTGCTAAAGAACATTGTGCAGTGTTAAAGGGATTGTTCAGTTTCAGGGGAAAAAATGAACAATGCTCAGGGCGTGCCAGATAAGAAAGAAATAAAAATAAAAAAATTAAAATACCATTACTTACCTAGCAAATCCTGCACTGCTGGGCTTTGATGAAACATCTGAAGTCGATTCGCATAAAACTTCATCTCAATTCTGTACTGAGCAAGCGCTCCGTACAGTATTAGAATGTATTGGCTCCGATGAGCAGAAGTTATTACCTCGCAAAGTCTTGCGAGACTTCGGGTAATAACTTCATAAATTAATTTGTACTGTAAAAAACCATTTCCCCTGTCGGATCTCAAAACCGTATAGCAGTAATGCCGATGTGAAAGTAGCGTCTGCTGCTCCTGCACCAGTGCGGTCACCCGACGTATACTGGGCCTCTCTACATCGGTCTTGTGTGGTTGTCTGCGAGGTTACCCCGTATACGAGGACCTTTTACGTTTCTTCATTATAAGGAGCAGATTCATGGGAACAAGGTTAGCAGAAGGGGGTGGCTGGAGCTAAGATTTCATCCTGCACAGCTCTGATGGGGGTGATTGGAAGTGTGCGCTGTCATGGGACGCTGTGGAAGTGCCAGTAACCCTGTTTATAGACTCCATAGTTAAATACCGTATCGTTCTCATTTTGTGAATAGACCAGTAGCTAATGTGAAGGGGCGTACGCAGCTTATGGGTCTGGACTTGTGTAGAGTGACCCTGAGACGTCTCATCCGAAAACCTTGCCAAAAAAAAAAAAAAATGTTGATCGCAGCACAGCTCAGGCTGACACATCGCCTCAAACATATAGTGCAATAATGTGCCGTAAACTTCCATTCCTTGTGTAACATCTGGTCAGTCCTTCATATGCCACATAAGTGGGGTGTTTTTCAGTGATTCTCCGTAAAATTCTTACCTTATAACATAAAGCCAAGGTTTTCAGTAGAAAATCCCTGCCTGAGCCTAAGCACCCGTGAGCTGAACATGCGTCCTTTATCTGCACACGGCTCTGTGTCAGAGGAAGCTCGGGAGGTCGGCTTTGGCCCAGATAATGGTGGGCATGTGATGAGAAGAGTGACTACATTAGGAATGTGCCTGGATTCCTGACATCTCTAGGTGGCAATGAGGTGCAGTCAGTACAAACCCCAGGGGACATGATGTTCATTCACACAACTTATGTAGTTTCATATGTTCCCCATGTTCTAAAGTCTGATGGAAGCCTAAATGAATAGAGGGGAATTTATTATGCTCCCAACGCCAGGGTTTTTGCGACTTTGTAAACGACGTTGCGCCTAACTCTAGATGCAAGTGGTGTTTCTACTCCAAAAACTGGTGTGGGGAGGCCATTGACCTCAGCACATTTATCATGATATACGCCAGTTTTTTTGGCATAAATGATGAGTGAAATCTAGACTTTGTTTTACACACGAGCGGATAGAATATGCACTCTAGGCCTGCGCCTTGCTATAAGCGCATCTTCCGGTGGAGAAGAGGATGTCACCGGTAAAACTCTGGTCTTTGATAACCTCCCCCCCCCCCCCCCATAGTGTTGAGGTTTATAATGTGCCTTGCTTCCGGCAGCACATGGAGTCCGTGTGGTGCCAGGTAGCTGCCCGAGCCGGCTCTGCCGTGTTCATGGGGCTTAGTGTTGTGATATGCCCCAGTATTACTGCAGAAATAAGTAGATTTGTGTCTGAAGGATAAAAATTGCAGTGTAAGGATCCGGCAGCAGACACGTCACACGGAGAATGCCCAGGAAATGTGGCATGACACATGCATGCCAGTTCTTTGGCGTACATCAAACCAGAATACTAATGCATCTACTGTAATATGCCACTGTGTAAATACAGTCATGGCCAAAAGTTTTGAGAATGATACAAATATTAATTTTTACAAAGTCTACTGCTTCAGTTTTTATAATGGCAATTTGCATATACTCCAGAATGTTATAAAGAGTGATCAGCTTAACAGCAATTACTTGCAAAGTCAATATTTGCCTAGAAAATGAACTTTATCCCCCAAAACACATTTCAACATCATTGCAGCCCTGCCTTAAAAGGACCAGCTAACATCGTTTCAGTGATTGCTCCATTAACACAGGTGTGGGTGTTGATGAGGACAGGGCTGGAGATCAATCTGTCATGATTAAGTAAGAGTGACACCACTGGACACTTTAAAAGGAGGCTGGTGCTTGGCATCATTGTTTCTCTTCTGTTAACCATGGTTATCTCTAAAGAAACACGTGCAGGCATCATTGCACTGCACAAAAATGGCCTAACAGGGAAGAGTATCACAGCTAGAAAGATTGCACCTCAGTCAACAATCTATCGTATCATCAAGAACTTCAAGGAGAGAGGTTCCATTGTTGTCAAAAAGGCTCCAGGGCGCCCAAGAAAGACCAGCAAGCGCCAGGACCGTCTCTTAAAAGTGTTTCAGCTGCGGGATCGGGCTACCAGCAGTGCAGAGCTTGCTCAGGAATGGCAGCAGGCAGGTGTGAGTGCATCTGCACGCACTGTGAGGCGGAGACTCTTGGAGCAAGGCCTGGTCTCAAGGAGGGCAGCAAAGAAGCCACTTCTCTCCAGAAAAAACATCAGGGACAGACTGATATTCTGCAAAAGGTACAGGGAGTGGACTGCTGAGGACTGGGGTAAAGTCATTTTCTCTGATGAATCCCCTTTTCGATTGTTTGGGACATCTGGAAACAGCTTATTCGGAGAAGACGAGGTGAGCGCTACCATCAGTCTTGTCTCATGCCAACTGTAAAGCATCCTGAAACCATTCATGTGTGGGGTTGCTTCTTAGCCAAGGGAATCGTCTCTCTCACAGTCTTGCCTAAAAACACAGCCATGAATAAAGAATGGTACCAGAATGTCCTCCGAGAGCAACTTCTCCCAACCGTCCAAGAGCAGTTTGGCGATCAACAATGCCTTTTCCAGCATGATGGAGCACCTTGCCATAAAGCAAAGGTGATAACTAAATGGCTCAGGGAACAAAACATAGAGATTTTGGGTCTATGGCCTGGAAACTCCCCAGATCTTAATCCCATTGAGAACTTGTGGTCAATCATCAAGAGACGGGTGGACAAACAAAAACCTACAAATTCTGACAAAATGCAAGCATTGATTGTGCAAGAATGGACTGCTATCAGTCAGGATTTGGTCCAGAAGTTGATTGAGAGCATGCCAGGGAGAATTGCAGAGGTCCTGAAGAAGAAGGGTCAACACTGCAAATATTGACTTGCTGCATTAACTCATTCTAACTGTCAATATAAGCTTTTGTTACTCATAATATGATTGCAATTATATTTCTGTATGTGGTAAAAACATCTGACAAACACACATAAAAACCAGAGGGCAGCAGATCATGTGAAAATATAATATTTGTGTCATTCTCAAAACTTTTGGCCATGACTGTACATAAGAGGGAAAAGGAGCTTGACGTGTATGTCAGATCACCATTCTAATAGCAGATGCTCATAAACAACAACATTCATGAATGAAGGAGCGTAAAACGAGGAAAAAAACCCTGAAACATGGAGGTAAAAGGTAAATCACATGAGTGGGAATTGACAGCCATGGAAACATATTAAACACTCTGGTATCTGATGCCACTCTGTAGATATCATGGCTGCTCGTACACCGGGCTCCCCTGTATCCATAATGGTCGTACCACAGCTTGTCACCAAGGTCAGACCATTGTCATATATACAGTGCTAACCATAAAATGCTGCAGTTTTCACACTGACCACTAAGAATAATTGGCGTCACTTCTTGGTCTGTAGAGATCACCTTACTGCAGTCAGGCTACTTTCACACTAGCGTTTTCTTTTTCCGGTATGGAGTTCCATCATAGGGGCTCAATACTGGAAAATAACTTTTCCATTTTGTCCCCATTCATTGTCAATGGGGACAAAACTGAACTGAAGACAACGGAATGCTCCTGAAAGCGTTCCGTCTCCAGAACGGAGAGCAAACCACAACATGCTGCGGTTTCCTCTCCGTCCTGGGCATCCGCACCAAGACGGATCCGTCATGACCCCCAATGCAAGTCAATGGGGACGGATCCGTTCAGTGTGACATACCAGTAAACGGATCCGTCCTCCATTGACTTTCAATGGAGATCATGACGGATCCGTTCCAGCGATGTTTAACGATAATACAGATGTAGCGTACGCATTTGTATGCTAATGCTATGCATTGTACGCTAATGCGTACGAATAGCGTACTGTTACTGCGAGTAAAAGAGGAGAAGCGCTGCTACATCTGTACAACCGGGTCCGTTCATTACGGATCCACAAGGTTGTATTATCAACTCAAGTGTGAAAGTAGCCTAATCTGCTTATCTATACACAGAGGTGATATCATTGCAGGCAGGGTTAGAAGGACAGATAACACGGGATCCACTATTCCCAATCGTTGATTGTCAAAGCTTATCTATTCCTTCCTTGTACAATGAAGATACCAGATACCTACGTATCTGCACAGGTCACAGAGCCTAGAAAACTCTCCCATAGAAGTCATTGAGGTCCCTCCTGTTCATTGTGCCTGTGGCCCATGGGGCTGCCGTAAAGCTATTTTCTTCGTGTTGTTAAAGGGAGTCTTTCACCTGTTTTTTTTACCTATATAACTAACAGCAGTGCCCCACAGAAGATTGCAGACACATCCCAGACATACCTGTGTGCACTGTGTGTCTGTATTACACGTCCAGGAAAAGCACTTTTATTCTGCAGGAAAACAGCTCCCAAGTGCCAGCTGAAAGTGAAACTATAAACAGCTTTCTCTTCCGACTCGATTTCTAACAGCTATATCTTCTGATATACTAGATATAATGATGTGGTATCACGTGAAAGCTTGGAAAGCCAGCTTTCAAAGAACGTCAGAACCATTTTTCTATCTGCTACCAATCCCAAGATATGAGCAGCTAGAGCTGCCCTCCCCTCTTCAGTCTGGTTTGCAGCAGCAGCAGAGCCGGGCACTTGGGAGCTGTTTTTCTGCAGAATAAAAGTGCTTTTCCTGGACATGTAATACAGACACACAGAGCACACAGGTATGTCTGGGATGTGTCTGCAATCTTCTGTGGGGCAGTGCTCTTAGTTATATAGGTGAAAAACAGGTGAAAGATTCCCTTTAAGAACAGCTCAGGCAAGATGGCCGCCCCCATAATAATGTTCAGAAAATAGAATTAAAAAAATGTACGATCAGAAAATAAAACTTTGACATATTCCCTTTGGTGTGGATGATGTGGATTTACAATCTGCATAGCTGAGAATAAAGAATGAAGGTGTCGCTTGTTGATGCAGATTTTGCTGTGATACCTCAGTGGGGTAGCCATGTGTGTATTAGCCCTATAGAACGGGGCTGATCCACGGCCTGACGAGCTGTCGCCCACAGCAGGAATCTGTGCACTGACATGGCCATAGATAAAAGCTGTTATTAATGCAGTAATAGGATAGTGTACAGTGTTCTAGGATGGTCGTCTACACATCTGCGCTCTATAGTGACGCCTGTGCTGAAGTCTTGTGACTCGTCGTGATATATAACCCGGGAACACGTGAGGGACTTTGCTCCAGTGCTGATGATTGTGATTATGGCATGTCTCATGTTACTGACGAGGTTTCTTCTCTTCACCAGGGCTCATGACTGAAGCATTTCAAGTGGAGGTAACAGATGGATCCAATACCTGTATATACGCCAGCATGCAGGTCAACTTCACAATACAATATGAAACCAGCAGTAACAAATCTGTAAGCCTTGTGAAATCCTTTACATACCTACGTATCTATATCATAGCAAAATTAGGTTTATTGTGGTATTTGATAATGAAATCAATCTAATTAATATATAAATAATGTCCCCATATGTCAGGCCCCTGACAGTGAATATACCTGCGCTGCTCCTGGTCCACGCACTTCTCCCCGTGTGCAGATGAAAACATTGTGGTTGTGGGGAACAGTCAATGGCAGATGGGGACGAGCCTCCTTATCGTCACCCGTGATGCTAGGTAGGCTCGTCCTCGTCTGCCATTGGCTGCTCCCCCCCACCCCAACACCAGATGTTTTCAGGATTTGTGGGGGTAGGAGTTGTGCCATCTGGTCAGATAGGTGTTGATCTGAAAGCGGGCCCCCAAAAGTGAAGGAGACAGTACTGTGCACGCACAGCATACTCTCCTTTCATTTCCCTGAGCGTTAGAGAAATAAAAAAGCCAAGCAAGCGAGACCGTGAGAAATGAATGGAGAGCGCAGTGTGCAGGCGCGGCCACCGGTCCATTCACTTCTGTGGGGTTGCTGGACATAGCCGAGCCAGCGATCACAGAAATGAATCTGCTGCTCTACACTCATTTTGGGGGCCAGCACCCTTGCGACGTTGGTGGCATATCCTAGCGATATGCCACCAATGTCTCACATGAGGCAACCGCTTTAAAGAGGACCTGTCACCACTCCTGACATTCCTGGTTTAATAGCTCCATGCATTCCCTATGTACTAACAATTCTGTAACCTCTATTCTCATGGCTCTGTTGTGCCATTCCTTTATTATAAATACTGGAAGTTATATATTGCTAGCAGTCTGCAATAAGGGTACAGAGGGGAGGTAACCAGTTGGGGGTGTGTACCTGCAGAGACTCACTCTACCCTTACTGCAGACTGCTAACTGATAATAAAGGAATGACACAACAGAGTCATAAGAATAGAACATGGGGAATACATGGAGATATTAACACAGGAATGTCGGGTCCCCTTTAATGGTTGGTGATCTGGCGCTGCTGGACCCATTGGACACAGACCCTTTTTAGCAAGTATTTTTTTTTATTTTATTTTCCTCTTGCTAAAAAGTGCATGTTATAGTCCTGAAAGTAAAGCACTTAGTTTCTGTTGCGTTTCTTTAATTGATTTCCTGACATTGATTTTTCTGAAAATGTAAAATTTGAGCTCTGCGTTGATCTTGTGTGTTGCCGCTTTCATTGGGGTTTTTACTGGAGGTAAACTTGTGTGAAAAATGTTGTGTTAGAGCACCCCTAAGCAGAGGGCAAAACTTGCGTATGTCCTCCATAATCCATGGCTGAGTACTAGACCTGTGACAACCTCCTGAATGTTTCTTCTCTTTCCCGTAGAGCAATGCAACCTTGGTTGTACCTGATGTAGTGACCACGGATGGCAGCACTTGTGGTGGCAAAGAGGTAGCTCCTTTATTGGTAGTTAACTTTGGGAGCAACCATTCCCTGCGTTTGAACTTCACCACTAATGGCACTGTGTACAGTGTGGACATGATCGTCTTCACCTACAATACTAATGACAGCGAACACTTTCCAGAGGCCAAAACAAAAGGTAAGTACTTGGGTGACGCCGTGACAAATGTGTTCTTCACAGGTACCTGCTGACTCCACTTTCCATTCCTCTAGAACATGTGCCCGCTAGTGTCAAGTACTGCTCAAAAAATATTTTCCTATTTAAATTCAAGATCTCTGATTGCTGTCATTCAGTGTCAACCTTCAATGATTTCTTCCAGTGCATGAAAAAAAACAAACCTCTGTCCAGGTCGTGTGATATAACAATGTGCATGTCATCACATGGCCAGGAAATAATTCTTCCAAATGTCTGTGGATGAGCAGTGCCATGGCTTTCTACATTAAATTGTCTGAGGGGAACATGGCAGATCTATGAGAACAGCTGGATGGATAGGCCGTGCCGCACTCTAGAAACTTACACCCGAACCTTATATAAAGAGATTTCTAAGGTCCCTTTTACACATGGTGACGATGAGGAACCAAACAACAATGGTTTTCTATCATTTTAAAAACTTAAATTGTCCTAAAAACAAGCAAATGCTGATAGTTTGTTTTCTGATTACATTTATGCGGCACCAAAAATCTGCGTTTGTTGGCAGCACATTGCCCCACAGAAACTAAATGTGCTGAATAAGGGATGACTATCATGATAAATAGCATTTGTCCCTATTCACCTGGCATTAGGCCAAGAAGAATTACCTTTAGACGATTGCTGATCATCTATTGTTCCTCATTTGGGGCTGAAGTTGATGTGTATATGGACTGTAGATCAGTCCTCCTTTCATTGCTGGATGGATATCTGCCTGCTCCACTTCATTCCGTTAGCACGTGTGCCCTCTAGTGGCAGATTTCAGTCTGCATAATCCCTAAGTGATAGCAGCTGATGACTTCATTTTCTTCCAGGGCTCTTCAGTACTTATAAGTCTGTTGATGAACCCATACCACTGAATTCAACCTACGTCTGTCTACATGAAGCGGTTGTGGTGACAGAAAATGTCATGCAAGTCTACCAGAATGTTTCGCTGCTAGCGTTCTCCCAGGATAAACCATTTACGAAAGGTAAGTGGATGGACAGAAATGGAGTGCTGTATTTTTCGCTTTATAAGACGCACCCGATGATAAGACGCACCCCAGATTTTAGAGTAGGAAAATAAGAAAAATATTTTTCATCAGATCCTCATATCAGACCCCCCCCCCCCCCCCCCCCCCATAAATTTCAGGACATCACATCAGAACCCTATGTTAGCCCTCCATGTCAGACCCCCATCAGACCTCGGATCAGCCCACTGTGCCTCCATATCAGCCCACTGTGCCCCCATCAGACCTCGGATCAGCCCACTGTGCCCCCATCAGACCTCGGATCAGCCCACTGTGCCTCCATATCAGCCCACTGTGCCCCCATCAGACCTCAGATCATCCCACTGTGCCCTCAGATCAGCCCACTGTGCCTCCATCAGACCTCAGATCATCCCACTGTGCCCTCAGATCAGCCCACTGTCCCTCCATCAGACCTCAGATCATCCCACTGTGCCCCCATATCAGCCCACTGTGCCCCCATCAGACCTCGGATCAGCCCACTGTGCCCCCATCAGACCTCAGATCAGCCCACTGTGCCTCCATATCAGCCCACTGTGCCCCCATCAGACCTCAGATCAGCCCACTGTGCCTCCATCAGACCTCAGATCAGCCCACTGTGCCTCCATATCAGCCCACTGTGCCCCCATCAGACCTCAGATCATCCCACTGTGCCCTCAGATCAGCCCACTGTGCCTCCATCAGACCTCAGATCATCCCACTGTGCCCCCATATCAGCCCACTGTGCCCCCATCAGACCTCAGATCAGCCCACTCAGCCCCATAAGAATAAAATAAAAACCTCTCTTACCTGTCCTGTGCCGCGGCTCCGCTCTGGGTCCTGCGCTCCTCTGTCTTCTCCTGCCTGCGTGCAGCCTTAGGTCATAGTACGAGGTCAGGACAGTGCATCGCCAGCCGGAGAAGACAGAGGAGCGCAGGACCCAGAGCAGAGCCGCGGTGCAGGAGGGTGAGTATGTTTCCCCGCTCCCGGCACCTATTACACCTATTATGGAAGCGCTCACTAGTATTCGCTTTATAAGACGGACGGCAATTTTTCCCCTACTTTTGGGGGAAAAAGTGTTTCTTATAAAGAGAAAAATACAGTAGTTCAGCTCACCCGATGATTCTCACTACGCTTTTTTGGCAAAGACAGGCATAAAACAGCGGACTGGTACAAGAGCAGGATAATGAGGCTCCATGCCTCCTTGAGCTTATATCATAAGCTGAGCATCACTTATATTTCCACAGTGATCCTCTTTATTACCAATCATAACACAGGACGTGTATCTCAAAGCACAAAGTGAAAACCAAATGATCCACAGTGCACAACAATAATCTGCACGAACCTACAAACACATATGTATATAACCTAGTGATTACATTGCATGTTCACTGATATTGCTATTGCTGCATGTACATAACAGTGAAAGACAAACGGCCGTCACATGCCCATTTTAAGACCAATGTTAGCCTATGGGGTTATACACATGACAGTTGTGTAATTTTTTTTTTTTTTTTTGACACTCAGTGAAAAACGGAAGTCAAAAAATAGAACATGTTCTATCTTGTCCGCTTTTCACTGACAGACTGCCCTCAAACTATTGAATGGGTCCTTTTTTAACGTCCGGTTCTCAGAAAAAAAAAACGTCTGTTAATGTCAAGTTTTTAAAAAAAAACAAAAGCAAAAAAAAAAACCTGGTGTGTGCCTTACTTTGTATTTTTACCCGGCATGACTATGTTCGAGATGCTCCGAGCATGATTTGCTATGCGCATGCGCTGGCGTCGGGTTGCTCTGGCAGCGCTCACATATGTGGTATGCTGTGTGCAGTTGATACGCCATCCACTTCCACCCTGAAGCATGGGGCGTGCACGATTTACATTGTGCCGATGTGAGTGTAGTTTACATACCTTGACATGCACAGTACAAAATACAGACTTATTGCCATGAACTCACACTTTTTTTTTTTTTTTGTAAAAAAAATGTCCCAAATGCCTTAAAAATAATTTTTCTAATAGTTTTATTTATTGATTTTTTTTTTTTTTTTTTGACTTTTTTTTTTTGACTTTTTACTAAAGCTATTTCCCCCTAAAGCCGCGATTTTCCAGCGCACTTTAAATTCACTCTTCTGGCACATCACCAACTTGTCAGCAGTGTATGGCGTACGGACTGTGCATTTTATCAGTAGGGTTGGCTCCGAGCTTGGCTAAATGCTGGCATAGCACATGGGTACCCTGTAATGTGCTATGCCAGGATTAGCTTAGCAAAGCAGGCACAGGCAGGATCCCGCTCGGCTAGCCTGTGGCATTTACCGGAGCTGCAGGGAGTGCTACGGCTTCCTCGGACAGCTGGTCTGTGGGAGGCATTGCGAGGTGCCTCATGTTGATGACCCATCCTGAGGATCAGTTTGTAAATCTTGGAGAACCTCTTTAAAGGGAACCTGTCATCACCGAAACACCCCCTGAACTAGAGTAAGTGTTGTATAGTGTAAGTGATGCTGAATCCGAATATGTAAGTTTTATCTTCATACTCGCTTCCATTCTGACGCTGTGCTCCCACAAACTTGCAGTAAAATGCACTCACTGGACTCTTCTTTGAGTCCTCTCCATTATGTGAGTGAGCACTGGAGTCCAGTGAGTGCATTTTACTGCTGATTTGTGGGAGCACAGCGTCAGAATGCAAGTGAGTACGAAGATAAAAATTACATGTTCGGATTCAGCATCACTTACACTATACAACGCTTACTCTAGTTCAGGGGGTGTTTCGGAGATGACAGGTTCCCTTTAAGCTCTTATGAATGTATGTGACAATGGCAGCCGGTGTTACTCTTGAATAAGATGGTTGCTCTCACTTTATATTACAGAGTTTCATTGCAGTGCGGACCCCTCAACGACCCAAGCTCCAGTTACTCCTAATGTAACTACACCGAACACCCCGTCAACCACCCCAACACCAACCACAAAACCTGTGGATAAACCCACCATCGGCAACTATACGGTTTCAAATGGGACAGAGACATGTCTCCTGGCTTCCATGGGTCTGCAGCTCAATGCCTCTCTGCTTGTTGATGGCAAGGTAAGAATATTTCTCGCTAGTATCAGGAGTGTCTTCAGTGGATCACCACTATTCCTCTCTCTTTACTCTTCATGTAGCTGTTTTTAAGCCGTCTTGCTTCACTTCCCAAATCCCCAGTGGGCCTGTACTGACATCACCTTCATCCATCCCTGATGTGTATGAACGGCATGTCACTGCTGAGGCCAGTGACTGGCTGCAGTGGAATGTGACAACAGCTGGCACCAGACTGGCCTCTTTTATTGCATGTTTAGTCTGCATAGGAGTGCAAATATCCTTTAAAGGGACAGTCCAAGCAGTTAATACACTGCCATGCCTAGTGCAGAGTCTGAGGATGGGGGGGAAGTTGAGGCACACGCTAGGCATAACGCCAAATGTAACTTTTGCCTGGAGTGTTCCTTTAAGACATTCTGATTGACTAAATTACTCTGTCCCACAGACTGATTTTTGTGTTTCGGTCTCTCTAGACTGTCTGGACCCCACTCAATATTGATCCTAAAAATACCACTAGTTCTGGAAGCTGTGGCAACGACACTGCTCTTCTGAGGCTCAACGACAGTGGCACTGTTATTGTGGAATTTTATTTCTCGGTTGTAAGTATTTGAGCGACATCTCCCTTGCTTTAGGAAGAGACGATTCTTTATTTTGACATGAAATTACCTGATTTTTATTTTCCAGTCCAGTTTATACACAGTAGAGTCACATTATTATGACTACCAGCTAACATGCAGAGGCTGGAAGTGATTCTATAAGGTCCTGGTAGGTTGTCACAGGTATCAGGAGCCATGCTGACTGCAGTGCACCCACAGCTGCTGGAGGGTGCGTGGAGGAGGATCCAAAGAGAACACACAACGATCAAGGTGGTCTCACAGATACTCAAATGGATTAAAGTCTGGGGAATCAGGGACCAGGGTAGTACTTGGAAAGCTTGATCATGCTTTTCCAATCAATGTTGGACACTTCTAGATCCCATCAGAATGTATGGGTGTACGTGATCTACAAAGATGGACTCATGAGTGTGGCCTCCACATGGATGCTTGTGTCCAGAGAATGCCACAAAACATTCCCCAGACCATAACGCTGCCACCACCAGCTTGTGTTCTCCCAGCAGTGGTTGCAGTTTGTTCACTGATGTTTCACGCCTGACACACTAATGTCCATCCATTCAATGAAACAGAATATGTGACTTGTCAGAGAAGGCAACCCTTTGCCATTCAGCAGAGGTCCAGTTCTGACACTGCCGCAAAAACTGAAGCTTTAAGCCAATGCAACTCTGTTAGAGCTGTAGTGACCATCCGTCTCCTTCAGAGCCCTGTATGCAGTAGAGTTCTTGAACTCTTAGACACGTCTGGTAGCCCCTGGTTCATTTTCGTGGTAAGCTTCTCTAGTGTCGGTCCAGTCTCGTGCACCCTCGTTACCGATGTTCACCTCTCACATCAGTGGCTGTTTCCATGCTGCTAATTCACAATGCTGCCATTTGTCCAATCACAATACACTTTCACCACAGCCGCACGAAAACAGTTCACAAAGTGCAGTTTCAGAAATACTGCCAGCCTTGGTCCGAAAGCCAATAATCATCTCTTATCCCTTCGTCCTATGACAGCACCCGGAGAGAGGATCCGCCTCCCAGGACAGGAAACCCACAGGTATAAATCTTCCAAGGAGCCTCTCCCCTTCAGTGTGGTTTCCTGTCCTGGGAGGACAACCTACGGGTACGGTTTGTTATTTTTGCGGGGAGTAGTTTCTCCCTGGGATCGGAGCTTCTGGGCTGAGGTACGCGCCGGGTGATGTCCCCGCTCCACGTACCTGAAGTTAGCAGGGCACCAGATGGTCCGGGGGGGCCGCGGCGGTGACTGAATGGCCGCATCCCTGCCTGTGGGGAGTCATGCGGCTGGAGAACGCCGGGCGCCGGCAGCTTCCTTCTTTCGGCAGATGGGGGAAGGAGGAGGCGGGACGCGCCGGGATGCGTCATCACGTCGGCACGTGATCAAAAAGGCGCCGAATTCAAATCCCCGGCGTGGAAGTCAGCCGAAGGGAAGTGCTGCTTGATTACAGCGCTATAGGAGATTCCTCCAGCCTGCTTCAGAAGAAAATACAGCCCAGACTCAGCTCCCCCTGAGATCCTTGCTAGGTTCTTCCGGTTCCAGGGAAAAGGGGGCACCAGAGATGGAGAGCCCAAATGAAGCCCCCAAGGACCCTGTTACCCCGATGCCTGTGGTAGGATATGGGTAGGGGTGTTGTTTCGGCTATGTAAGTTTTTCTAAGAATGCTTATGTCTGCTTTATATTGATTGTCTTATCAGGATAAGCCTAAAAAAGCAACGTCAAAGTCAAGTCATAAGGAGTGTGGGATCTGTAAAACGAAATTGGATGCATCTTATGTTAAAGCCCTTTGTAAACGTTGCATTGAAAACACTATTGCAGAGGAGTCACCATCCATGATGAGATGCATGAAGAAAATGATTAGAGATGAAGTGCACTCTACCCTTGCGTCACATAAGGAGTCTCGTCCGCATAGATCTAGGCATACGGAGAGAAGTACGCTGGTTTCTCTGGATTCTAATGAATCATGCTCAGAAATAGAAGTAGAGAGTGGTGAAGTGGACACAGGCTCTTCCTCGGATGAGGATGGAGGGGGAAGACCCTTTTTTCCCTTACAGGATGTGGATCAGCTTATTAAAGCTGTGAGGGCAACTATGAGTATGGAGGAAACCAGGGAGGTCCGTTCAATTCAGGACGTTATGTTTGAGGGCCTTGAATCTAGGAAAAAACGCTCCTTTTTTGTACATAAAAATGTTGCATCCATGATTGAAAGAGAGTGGCGTCATCCAGAGAAAAGAAGCTTTATCCCGGGAGCGGTCAAGAGGAAATATCCTTCTGCAGAGGATGATTGTGTGCAGTGGGACAAAGCCCCAAGAATAGATGTCCCTATTGCCAAAGTATCCCGGAAATCCTCACTTCCATTTGATGACCTGGGGCAACTTAAAGATGCCATGGACAGAAAAGCGGACAGCTGTCTGAAAAAAACCTGGGAATCAGTAGGGGCGGCTTTTAAGCCATCGATAGCTGCTACTTGTACCTCTAGAGCCTTAATCCTATGGTTAAAGCAGTTGGAAGAGCAGATCAGGGACAAAACCCCGAGGGAGAAAATCTTAGAATCTCTTCCTGTGATTTCTAAAGCAGCAGATTTTTTGGCCGATGCGTCCGTAGACTCCGTTAGACTGTGTGCAAGGGCCTCTTCTATGGCTAATACTGCAAGACGTGCATTATGGCTGAAGAATTGGTCAGGTGATGTGGCCTCTAAGAGTCGTCTTTGTGGTTTACCGTGTGAGGGAAAATTCCTATTTGGTCCTGCATTGGATGACATATTAGAAAAGGCGGGGGATAGAAAGAAGGGGTTCCCCACCTCCTTTCCCAGGCAGAGTTTCTCTCTCCAGAGAGGGAGAAAATTTAAGGAAAAAGAAAAGAGCCCTCCCAGGCGAGACAATAAGTGGAAGTTCTCTAAGTCTAGAGCCAGGGGCTTTCTCTTTAGGGGTCAGCC
The DNA here is from genome assembly GCA_900303285.1 of Rhinella marina. Taxonomy (NCBI): domain Eukaryota; kingdom Metazoa; phylum Chordata; class Amphibia; order Anura; family Bufonidae; genus Rhinella; species Rhinella marina. Next base: position 254,071 of record ONZH01010186.1, on the reverse strand, counting down.
CTCCGACTCCAATAAAAAAGGGACCTCCCAATGACGCCAGGGTGGGAGGAAGGTTAAAAAACTTCCTCCCGGCCTGGGAGAAGATATCCAACAACTCCTGGATTCTTCAGTCCTTAAGAGACGGTTTCAGATTGGATCTAAAGACTCTACCTCCAGAAAAATTTGTGGTGACAAATATAGGTGCCCGGGGTCAAATTGCATTAGAAGCGGAAGTACAGAAGCTTCTGGACAAGGGAGCCCTGACTGTGTGCCCAAAAGAAGAAGGGAAGGGGTATTATTCTACTCTTTTCCTTGTAAAAAAACCGAACGGAGAATTCAGGACTATAATCAATTTGAAATCCCTGAACAAATTTCTCTTTTACAGAAGATTCAAGATGGAAACCATAAGAACGGTTGTGGATCTGCTGTTCGGGAATTGTCAGATCCACAACCATCTACCGATATTTCGTGGCCATCAGAAATATCTAAGGATAGCTTTAACCTTTCAGGGATGTCTGAGGCATTTTCAATTCCAGGTATTGCCCTTCGGAATTGCCATGGCCCCCAGGATTTTTACCAAACTAATATCCGAGGTGGTAGCCCGCATAAGGGAGAAGAATACCCTATTTGTCCCTTATCTCGACGATTTTCTAATTATTGCTTCATCTCATCAGGAATGCAGGAGACGGTTGGGTCACGTGATGACGACGTTGGAATCCCTGGGCTGGATTTTGAATCTAGAAAAATCAAAATTAATTCCAGGAAGAAAACAACAGTTTCTGGGGATTCTTTTAGACTTGGAAGTCCAGAGATCCTTCTTGTCCCAAGAGAAGATCGAGAAGGTAATGTCTGTGGTTCGGGAATTAATACTCAAACCACAGGTATCCATAAGGAAGGCGATGTCAGTCTTGGGAACTCTGACTTCATGCATTCCTGCAGTCCAATGGGCCCAGATACACAGCAGAGCCCTTCAGTGGGAAATCCTGAGTACCTGGTCAAAGAGCACAGAAGATCTAGATTCCAGCCTAACAATTTCCAGCCAGACTTGTCGAGCTTTGACTTGGTGGCTTTCTCGGAAAAATTTAGCTCAGGGAGTCCCTTGGAGACTAGAAGACCCCCTTGTAATCACCACGGATGCCAGTCCTTGGGGTTGGGGGGCTCATGTAGGAGATCTGTTGTTTCAGGGAGTATGGGGGCCTCATACCCCGGACAGCTCCTCAAACCAGAAGGAACTACTCGCAGTGTTCAGAACTCTGCAGGAGGTTCTTCCTCTAGTTCAGAACCGTCATGTGAAGGTTTTATCAGACAATGGTTCCGTTGTAGCTTATCTGAACCACCAAGGGGGCTCTCGCTCCGAATCCCTGGGAACCCTGGCGGTTCAGATTTTTTCTCTGATAGAGGGAAAAGCCCTGTATCTTTCAGCTCTCCACATCAAAGGGAAGGACAACTGGAAGGCAGACTTCCTGAGCAGGCACTTCTTAGATCAGAAAGAATGGGCTTTGAATTATGCAGTTTTTTTCAAAGATCACAAAGTTATGGGGAGTACCGAGGATAGATTTATTTGCTACCAGAGCGAACAGGAAAGTGAAGAGGTTTTTTTCCCTGACCTTGTTAGACTATCCAGAAGCAGTAGATGCATTGGTTCAGCCTTGGAACCGAGGACTTCTCTATGCGTTCCCTCCGCTTCAGATTCTGCCCAGAGTCCTAAAGAAAATCAGGGAAGACAGGGCAAGGGTGATCCTCATAGCTCCATTTTGGCCTCGTCGGGCATGGTTTTCTTGGCTGAGGATAATGTCCATAGCAGATCCTTGGGTTCTCCCGGATATTCCAGACCTCCTGAGTCAGGGTCCCGTACTTCACCCACCTGTGAGAGGGCTACATTTAACGGCTTGGCTTTTGAGCGGAGATTGTTGTTAGCCAGGGGGTTATCTTCTTCTGTGGTGTCTACTATGTTGGAAAGCAGAAAATCGGTTACTACATCTATTTATGCTAGAACCTGGTGGTGTTTCTTTAAATTTCTAGGTGTCCCGCCGTCTACATCTGAGTCTAGATATTCCAGCAGTTCTTGAGTTCTTAAAGAAAGGACTAGACAAAGGATTGGCTTTCTGTACCCTAAAAGTACAGATTGCGGCACTTAGCGTTCTGTTTGATGTCAGACTAGCCCTTCATCCCTGGGTTATGAGATTTTGTATATCTATCTCTAGGTCCCGTCCTGTAGAGAAGGTCAGAACCCCCCCCTGGGATCTGAACTTAGTGTTACAGGCCCTAACCAAACGGCCCTTTGTATCTCCTGACGGAGTGTCCATTAAAAATAATACCTTAAAGTGCGTTTTCCTAGTCGCCATCACGTCTGCTAGAAGAATAAGTGAGCTACAGGCGCTTTCCACTTCTCCTCCTTTTACAATCATTCAAGAGGATAGGATAGTATTAAGACCTGACCCGGCATTTCTTCCTAAAGTGGTGTCCAACTTCCATAGAAGCCAGATGATCATCCTTCCATCCTTCTGCTCAGGCCCAAAAACTCAGAAAGAGGCAGAATTTCATGAATTGGATGTGAGGGAATGTGTACTGAGTTATCTAGAAGCCACTAAAGAATGGAGGAAATCTTCCTCCCTCTTTGTACAATTCTCGGGAAAAAATAAGGGAAAGACAGCTAGTAAGAGTAGCATTGCAAGGTGGATTAAACAAGCTATTACTTTGGCATATGTTTCCATGCAGAAACCAGTTCCTTCAGGTTGGACGGCTCATTCGACCCGAGCAGTTGCCACCTCATGGGCAGAAAGAGTAGAGGCAACTATACAGGATATCTGTCGAGCCGCTACATGGTCTTCACCCTGTACCTTTTATAAGCACTACAGACTGGATTTATCTTCGGTGTCTGATCTCTCTTTCGGACGTAAAGTCATTCAGGCTGTGGTCCCCCCCTAAAATTTAGTCACTCTGGGACATCTCCGGGTGCTGTCATAGGACGAAGGGATAAAATGTCAATTACTTACCGGTAATGTGATTTTCCGGAGTCCATGACAGCACCCCTTTACTACCCTCCCTTCTTCTTTCCTTGGTGTGGGGATTCTCTGGTTGGTGTTGGTGATAGTATTTGTCACGGGTGTGCAGAAAGAAAAGAAAAAAAAAAGTTTCTTATAAACGACCCCTGGGGTCAGAGTAAACGTAAATTGGAAGAAGGTGGTCTCTCGTCTCTGAAAACTACACTGAAGGGGAGAGGCTCCTTGGAAGATTTATACCTGTGGGTTTCCTGTCCTGGGAAGCGGATCCTCTCTCCGGGTGCTGTCATGGACTCCGGAAAATCACATTACCGGTAAGTAATTGACCTTTTTTTGCAACTCTCCACATATGACTTCCTTCATGAGCTATGAGCTGACGACATCGAAAGCATGAAGTGGCCATAATAATATGACTCGACTGTGTAGTATTCAGTCATACAGAGCTGCCTGTATTGGCCCTAACCTATTGGTGCCGTAGAACATTTTTCCTCCCTATCTTCCGAGACACATGACTTTTGTTTTTTTTGTTAATTTCCTTAGGTTAAGGTGGATACTATGCTTCAGGTAATTAAATAAAAAAATAAAAATAAAATATATATATATATATATATATATATATATATATATATATATATATATATATATATATATATAATTTTTTTTTTTTTTTATATATATAAAATATTTACATGATAAACACTTTTAAAAAAAATTTATTTGCTTTTGTCACGATTTCCTGAGAGCCATAAGTGAAAAAAAAAAGTAATCTTTAGTATTATTATTTTATTTATTTTTTTTTTAATATGGCATTCACTGTGCAGATTAAAGGGGTTTTCTGAGATTTTACTACTGATGACCTATCCTCTGGTCAACATTATCTGGTTGGTGGGGGTCTGACACCCGGGAGCCCTGCTGATCAGCTGAGAAGACAGCAGTGCTCCTATAAGCGCTAAGTCCTTCTTTGCTTTTTTTTTTTTTTTGGCCAGTGATGACACATTCATCGATCATGTGGCGTAGGAGCAGCTTAGGCCCCCCCCCCCCCCCCCCAAAAAAAAAAAAAATATTGGAAAATCCTTTTAAATAATGGAATAATTTAAAAGTTCAGGTAATTTTTATTTATTTTTTTTCTACTTAACCCCTTTTCGACATCTGCCGTCCATATATTCTGGGTAGTTAAAGATGACGCTCACTTAGGTGCTGAGCGGCGTTATAACCAATGAGTGCCAGCTGTTTTGCACAGCAGTTACCCACTGAAAAAAAAAGCTATTGCTGTGATTGTATGGCATTTTTAGTAGAGAAATGTTATTTTATATATTTTTTGAGTTTCTATTATGCCTTTTCAGAAACACAGGTTTCAGGTATACAGACTTCCTCTGGCAGGGCCTAATGCTCAGATGGCAGCCATGGGGGCTATTATAAGGCCCAGCGATCACTTTCCAGGGGTATAGGGCTTATTAGTTACCCTGTCAAACCTTTTAGATGTTTACTGCGGCATTATTGGTCATTGCAGTGGGAGTCTCGTTCATTACGGTGATCTCCTTCTGTGATTGGTGCAGACACAGATTTTGTACCTGTGCCATCCATTGGACGGAATTGTACGTCCATTTGACCAAACGCGCTTATACAGTTGTCATGTTGCGTTACCATTGATTACTGATCTAAGCTTTTTCTACAATCTACAGAGAAATAAGAACTTTTATCTTCAAGAGGTTAATGTCACCCTCGTTAACGCTTCAGGCAAGTACCCGTATTCTCTATCTATTAGCCGCTTCGTCTAGTTTGCCTGCTTCTGTCCTCTATTATGTCTTACACGTTCCATTGTGTTACAGGTATGTCTGTAAGAACAAACGGCAACCTGAGCTTGTGGGAAGCGTCGCTGGGAAGTTCATACCTGTGCCACAAAGAACAAACCATCACCGTGTCTGATGACCTCTACATTAATACTTTCGATGTCAGAGTTCAGCCCTTTGGTGTAAAGAACGCGACATACGCTACAGGTAAGAACGGGTGTCTGTGTTCTCACCAAGTTATTGGCCTGTGCTCCTGTCTCTCTCTTGTGGGCTGGGGACCTATATTTTGGTAACTTTGCTAAAACGAAATGTGGCTGTGAGTACCTGCACTTTCACAGTCATCTGTTCAGGTAAATGGATAATGAAGAATCTTCTCAAAATTAGTTTTTTTCCAATTCATCTGAATCGGCAAAGAAATTAGATTTTTCTCTTTCTCTCCCCCCGCCCCCTTCTTAATTCCACTGAGTTACTCTATATCAGTTAGGGGCCATTCAGACGGCCGTGGTATTGCAGATCCGCAAAACCACGGATGCCAACCAGTGTGTCTTCTGCAATTTGCAGAACTCACATGGCCGGCACCCCACACAAAATGCCTATTCTTGTCTATTGCGGACAAGAATAGGACATGCTCTATGTTTTTTTTTTTTTTTTTTTTTTTTTTTTTTTTTTTTGCTGAGCCACAGCTTGGTAAGATCAAATGTCAGCAATTGAAATGAATGGGACAGCATCTATTCTGTAAAATTGCGTCATAGATGCGGCCCCATTCACAGGGTCATGTGAATAGACCCTTACTCTGCTGATTTTCTGTCCTGATTTGGGGGCGGTTAATCTGCAGATTATTACAGTTGCAGCAAATCTGAAAGCTCATCACCTCTCTTGTATTGACATTAAAGGGATTCTGTCATATCATATTATTGTCATATTAAGTTATTTATACCACTGGATTTCTCTTATCATAAGGATCCCCAAATGGTTATTGTTATAGGGCCCAGATGAAGATTTGTGGTGTAAAAATCCTTTTTTATCTACTGTCAATCACTTACATTAAGGGGCCCAAGGGGAGTTGCCCATGGTTTCTGGAGCCCGGGCTCGGCGATTCCGTTGGAGCCCCGGACCGCCCACCTAATTAATATTCACTTCACTGAGTGACGCTCCGACGCGGCCCCGGACGGCACACCTAATTAATATTCAGTTCACTGAGTCAGTGAAGCTCCGGCGGCGGCTGTAATCCCGCGCAGGCGCAGTGCCGCGTCGGAGCTTCACTCAGTGAAGTGAATATTAATTAGGTGGGCGGTCCGGGGCTCCAACGGAATCGCCGAGCCCGGGCTCCAGAAACCATGGGCAACTCCCCTTGGGCCCCTTAATGTAAGTGATTGACAGTAGATAAAAAAGGATTTTTACACCACAAATCTTCATCTGGGCCCTATAACAATAACCATTTGGGGATCCTTATGATAAGAGAAATCCAGTGGTATAAATAACTTAATATGCAAAATGGTGGTGACAGAATCCCTTTAAGGGTAGATTTTAAAACGTTTTTGACAAAATCCACATGAAAAACATGAATTTTGACCCTGATTTTGCTCCATGATGAATCCTCATCAGTCCCCCACCACCACCACCACACTCACTTTACGCCCTGTGTGGGTGTAGCCAAATGGATCCTTGTGTGATCTGTTTGGGTTTTATACCCTACTGCACACCTAATAACATCTGCTCATCCACAGCAATTCAACATTCGTACACACATTTTTTGAAAAGTAAGTAAATAAGTTGAAAAATCTAGCGTTTGATGCAAACACCACAGTTTTGAGTCTTCACCCCTCCCCCTTTGCCACTTTTACCTGAACATACTTGTGTGTTAAACTGGATGGGACTCAGTGCAACTCTGTTATGAAAGGTTTCTTTCTCTGACCTGGCGTAGTTTAAGACAACCCCCTTCTGCTGATGTTTTATAGCACTGTAAAGAGATCATGTTTGCATTCAGGAAGGTGAAAGTCAGATGATTGTAAGGCATTTTGTGGGGGTATTCTGGCTAGAAGTTATCCCCTACCCACAGTACAGGGGATTTTTTGTTAGATCGGAGGGGATCTGACCGCTGCGACCCTCACAGGGTGCATGGTCCACCAGCAACTCCATTCATTTCATGGCTATGGGCCCCCATTCTTGTTAGGTCTGGATCTAATAGTTATCCCCTATCCTGTGGGCCTTCATTGGCGGACTCAGGTCGTAGCCACAAGAACCTCAACATCTTATAATGAATATTTCCTATTGATCCTCTTTAGGACCATTAGTTACTTGTGACAGCACCTTTCTTTAGACTCCAGGCGTGTGTTTTCTGAATAGGTTCATGTGTGTTTTAAGCTTTCTTTGGCTTTCTTTTACACGTCATATTTTTATTTCTGTTTTCGTTTTCACCCATTTTTAATTTTTTTTTCCCATTTTACAGCTTCTGAATGTTCCCTCGACGACGACAACATTTTAATTCCAATCATAGTTGGCGCCGCACTTGCAGGCTTAATTGTCATTATAGTGATTGCTTACTTAATTGGTAGAAGAAAAACCTATGCCGGATACCAGACCCTATAATTGTCACCCCACTGCCCTCTGATTTGCACTTTTTGAAGTAGGTGCAAGTTAATCTGCAACATGCATCTTTCCCACTATTGACTGTTTCAGGCTGCGGCCATTGCATGTCCTCAGCGGTCGTGGAACTACAAGTTCTGTAATGCAGCTTTGCCGGACTTGTAGATACATGACGGATGCAGGCTGTCCGGCAACTAAGAATATTTCATCGAATGCTGCTAAAGTAGAAGGGAACACTTCTTAGCCCCCGACCATGTTGTTCAGTCTTGCAGCTGCTTTTGTTTCATTCCAAATTTAGACGTTTGTTAGGGTAAGGACACATGTAACGGCAGCAGCGATGCTGGTGAAAACTGCATTGGCATGCCATCTTACTACAGATTGGCACCATTGTCAGTGGTTGCTGGTAGACTTCATATCAGTGCAGTTTTTGTCCACCACATGTGACCTTACCCAAATTAAGTCCTTGCTGTTACTTAGGATTTGACATCAGTTAGAAACCACTCGGCCGAGGTCCACTCCTGTATTACATCCAAATACAGCAGGACCTAGCACTGCTCTGCTGCCTCCCCAAACATGGCTGCCCAGGTATAGCCCTGTGCTTCTATCAAATATGGAGAAAACTGGTCCCATTAGCATAGTATAGACATGAATCCAGGTAACATTAGCTATCACTCCACCAGTATGGGCCCTCCTATCCATGTCCAGGCTCTAAGGGTCTCATTTTAACAACACTAAGGGACATTGGCTTTGGCGCCAAATCACAGATTTCTCTGAGCAGATTAGGAAAAGAAAGCAGATCTATGATTGGTTGCTATGGGCCACAAGGACAGTTTTTGTTCCCTTGCAGTAATAAATGAGACCCTTTTGGACCTCCTTTATCAAGACTGTCTAAAGGAAATTTTTTTTGCTCTTGGCAACCAATTGTAGCTCTTTCGTTTCCTAATCCGCTCTGGGATTGCATGCCATAGGCCACAATTTGATTAGACCGTTTTGATGTGCTGTTTGGGTGGCCTGTTGTACCTATTTTGGCAATTTACACTTGTAGGGATTTTTTTTCTTCCAGCTTTATCAGCATAGACTGTGCTGCACATCATAGTGTGAATTTATACAGACATATTTTTACTTGAAAAATGATTGAATTCATAAAAAATTCAAAACCACATTCACCCACCCCCAAACTCTAATCACTCTCAATACCTGAACCAGTACATTACTGGTTTTACTATAAATCGCCTGTTTTATACAATCATTATGTATCCAAGTCTCTGTGTCCTAGATTGCTTCTTGGACAGTTGACCGTGTAAAGAAAGTGAAGGCGGACAATATCACGTGGCCGTGGTCTCTAGCTCATGTCTGCGACTTTCCCCTTTATCTGTGTGGGGCTTGCAGAAATCCATGCTCATGCCACAGAAGTAATATCCTACAAACTCTGTGGCGCTAACCAATGAGCAAAAAAAAAGGAAATCCAGCCCATGGCCATGTCTCACGCAGTCGTATTTTGTCAAGGCCACCATTCATATATGGAAGTGGTTTTCGGTCTCAGAAATTTTTTTCATGTAAAGAAAGCCTTATGGGCCTGTTATTGGTAGACTGTTGTCCCACCTAATAACATGGTGGACAGCATCACGGTGGATCTTTGGCTTTCCATCTTCTTGGTTTGGTGTTTAGTGGAATAATATACATAACCTTTACATTGGTCAGTCCAAGGGGACAAATCTAACTCCTGTCCAGTTCTTCTGTAATGCAATGTATTTAAAAAAAATCCCAAATTTGTGTGTTCTTGTGTGTAGAGAACAATTTTTTTTTTTTTTTGTATGTAAGATTTTGCTCTGGTTAAACTGATTATATGAATGATTAATAACCATTATAACCAAATTACAATAAAACAGAGTGACCAAAATCAACGTGGAATGTAAATCATTTCTATTTTATTCTCTCTCAATCTTTATTGCATGAGGACAGTCGGAAAGTTGAACAGGTCCCATCTCCTATATTTTGGCAGTTGACACCAGGTCACTGTTAGTAGCCACCACAGTCTTAACATACAGCAATTTGCCTACCTTAAAGGGATGTTCCAGGTTAAAGCCTCATTCACACGTCCGTGTCCATGCTCAAATCTGTGAGCAGGTGGTCAGTGAGGCATCCGTGAAGGATCCAGCTGAAAAATAATTTTCAAAGCATCTCTTCTTAAGAAATCCGTGTTGCATCCATGGATTTCACGGACCCATAGACTATAATGGGCAGGAGGGATCCGGGAACACTGATCAAGATAGGACATGCATCCGTGCTAAAAAAACGGAACCACGGACCGTGATGAAACACTGATGTCAGAACACACACATTGCAATGAATGGGGACGTGTGCTGTCCGTGGAGAGGCTTAACACGAATTGACACTTGTAAAGACAGCGGGCTGTACTAGAGATGACCTTCTGTATCACACCCCGTGTAAATATACACTGCGTTACATTCATTATAAGGGGTTCTGCTGTGCATTTAGTAAACCTATAACCCTCATCAGTGCAGCTTTTTGCAATAAAAAGACAACTAGATGTAATAAATGAATTATGCTAATTGGAGCATAAAGTGATGTAGTGGTCCACGGTGTGATGGAAAATACCATTTAAAGGGGTTTTGCCAAGGTTGCAAGTTATCTGGTGGAGAGGGCATCACTAACTGATCTCCACTGATACCGATAATGGGGGTCCTATTCCCCCGATCTGATTTGACGGAGCCGCAGGTCAAGCATGCGCGCTGCCACTCCATTAATTCTCTATGGGACTGAAAAATACAGTTGTGTGAAAGGGGTCTAACTTGCACAACCCCTTTTAAAAACCCCTCTAGAATCGGTCACGTCATCACTTCACGTGTCCCATATTATATGCAATAAAACATTTGGACATCAGGTACACATAATATGACATTTCATATTAATATGGGGGAAGTATTGGCATCAGTGCCATAGGATTACTGTTCTCTATAGTTTCCTATCAGGTTTACCTGTCCTGTTAATGATCCACTTTCCCATAGCGGAAGGCTTGGTTCACATCAGTTGGTGTGGTGGATGAAATATAAATGGAAAAATAAAATTCTAAATCTAAAAAAAAGTAATTTTTAGTTTAAAATCACCCCCTTTCCCCATTTAAAAAGAACATTAGTAGTGCTTCATCCCAAAACACACACATATACAGTACAGACCAAAAGTTTGGACACACCTTCTCATTCAAAGAGTTTTCTGTATTTTCATGACTATGAAAATTGTAGAGTCACACTGAAGGCATCAAAACTATGAATTAACACGTGGAATTATATACTTAACAAAAAAGTGTGAAACAACTGAAAATATATCTTATATTCTAGGTTCTTCAAAGTATCCACCTTTTGTTTTGATTACTGCTTTGCACACTATTGGCATTCTCTTGATGAGCTTCAAGAGGTAGTCACCTGAAATGGTATTCTAACAGTCTTGAAGGAGTTCCCAGAGATGCTTAGCACTTGTTGGCCCTTTTGCCTTCACTCTGCGGTCCAGCTCACCCCAAACCATCTCGGTTGGGTTCAGGTCTGGTGACTGTGGAGGCCAGGTCATCTGGCGTAGCACCCCATCACTCTCCTTCTTGGTCAAATAGCCTTTACACAGCCTGGAGGTGTGTTTGGGGTCATTGTCCTGTTGATAAATAAATGATGGTCCAACTAAATGCAAACCGGATGGAATAGCATGCCGCTGCCAGATGCTGTGGTAGCCATGCTGGTTCAGTATGCCTTCAATTTTGAATAAATCCCCAACAGTGTCACCAGCAAAGCACCCCCACACCATCACACCTCCTCCTCCATGCTTCACGGTGGGAACCAGGCATGTAGAGTCCATCCGTTCACCTTTTCTGCGTCGCACAAAGACACGGTGGTTGGAACCAAAGATCTCAAATTTGGACTCATCAGACCAAAGCACAGATTTCCACTGGTCTAATGTCCATTCCTTGTGTTCTTTAGTCCAAACAAGTCTCTTCTGCTTGTTGCCTGTCCTTAGCAGTGGTTTCCTAGCAGCTATTTTACCATGAAGGCCTGCTGCACACAGTCTCCTCTTAACAGTTGTTATAGAGATGTGTCTGCTGCTAGAACTCTGTGTGGCATTGACCTGGTCTCTAATCTGAGCTGCTGTTAACCTGCGATTTCTGAGGCTGGTGACTCGGATGAACTTATCCTCCGCAGCAGAGGTGACTCTTGGTCTTCCTTTCCTGGGGTGGTCCTGTCAGCCAGTTTCTTTGTAGCGCTTGATGGTTTTTGCGACTGCACTTGGGGACTGCTATGCTGGTGACGTCCATCCCATGTCCAGCTTCACTACCCCACTAAGGCCATGATCAAGGTCAGGTATTTGACTGAAACGTTGGCCAGGTGTAAATGTCTAACTAAGTGGATGGATTCAATAAACCATATCTATGTTTACATAATAACAAACTGTGTGCCGTGGTCAATTTGAAGAATATTGGCTATTACTTTACCACAGAGCACCAGAATATTTTCATATTCTGGAGTGCCGACCAACTACTATCTACAATTTTCATAGTCATGAAAATACAGAAAACTCTTTGAATGAGAAAGTTTTGGTCTGTACTGTGTGTGTGTGTGTGTGTGTGTATGTATGTATGTGTGTGTGTTTATCCTGTACAGTGAACGTCGTCATAAAAACAAAAATTCAAAATGGCTCATTTGCTGTTTATTGGTCGCTACATTTCCAGTCAAGTCATATACACCTCAATGGTATGAATAAAAACTATACATCACCCTGCAAATAATGATCTCTCGCACAGCTCCATAAACATTAATATAAAAAAAATTAAGTGGGTCAGAATATGACAATGCAAAGAAATTTTAGTTTTAGTATTTTTTTTTTTTTTTTTTTTTTGTTTAATTTTACCCTATATGAAATATTTTTCTAGATTCCCACTACACTTTATACAACATTAGGCTTCATTCACACGACCGTATTTTGTTTCCGTGTCCGTTCTGTTTTTTTTTTTTTTGCGGACCGTATGCGGAACCATGTATTTCAATGGGTCCGCAAAAAAAACAGAAGGTACTCCGTGTGCATTCTGTTTCCGTATGTCCGTATTTCTGTTCCGCAAAAAAGATAGAACATGTCCTATTCTTGTCCGTTTTGCTGACAAGGATAGGCATTGTTACAATGGATCCGCAAAAAAAACGGAAACACAGATGTCATACGGAACATCATCCGTTTTTTTTGCGGACCGCAAAACACATACGGACGTGTGAATGAAGCCTTAAATGGTGATATTAGAAAATTTAACTTGTTCTGCAAAAAATAAGACAACCCCTCCTATGACTGTGTATGAAAAAATAAAGTCATGGCTCTGGGAAGGCAGCGTTTAATGTGAATTCTTCTGATAAGTGTAAATATGCACTTCACGCCTTGGGATGTTTTTTGCGTTACATTCGGCATGGTTAAAGTGAGTTTGCATTTAGTAAACCTATAGCGATGACCGATGAAGCTTAATGCAATACAAAGACAACTAGATTTAATAAAAGAATTATGCTAATATATGCTAATTAGAGCATACACAAAGAAAGCCCCGCTTATGTATAAATTAATAATGTAGTTTTAGTGGTCCACAGAATGATGGAAAATACAATTTAAAGGGATTGTACCAAGGTTGAAAGTTACCTGGTGGATAGAGGATCACTAACTGATCTCTGGAGGTCTGACCACAGGGGCCTTCATCAAGCATGACCTCTGCCACTCCATTAATTCTCTATGGGACCGCTGGAAATAGCCGGCAATCCTATAGACAATGAATGGACCGGCAGACAAAACTGATTTGCACACAAGTTCAATAAGTTTTCCCCTGAACAGACCCGGACACAATCTGTTTCGCTCGTATGAAAGAGGCCTAGAAGAAAACTTTTTCCTTGATCCTGCCCAACTGGTATAAAACAGCCTTACCCTGCCAATAGCAGTATAGGGCTCGGCCTCTTGAAACCCTGTGGGACATAATGTGAAGCCTGACCCCTGCCCCAGTCAGTCCCAGTTTAGCTATTTATTTGTTTTATTGCTCAGATTTTGGCAACAGTTTGCTGTAATACACCCAAATAGTTTTTTTGTTTTTTTTGTTTTTTTGGTTCTCCTAACCTAATCTTTCATCCCTTCAGTTTATGATCAGATGAGATTTATGAGATGTGTCAGCCACTTTTGTTTTTTTCTTTTCTTTTTTTTGTTTTGTTCTTGTTTTCTTTTGATTTTTCTCCACATATAGCCGAAGATTGCATTTCAGATCAGAACTTCACTGTTCCAATAGTCGTGGGAGCAGCATTGGGAGCCCTCATAGTCCTAGTGATGGTGGCTTATTTCATTGGCCGCAAGAATCGGCGTTCGGCTGGATATCAAAACTTTTAAGGATTCTGAGATTTGGGGCTGGTGCTGGAAGTATTTGGCACTACGAAATAGAACTGACGGCGGTTTCCTCTATAGTATTACCCTTGATTTCTCCAGTAAGCAATGCACGACCTCTACTCTTCTACTGAATGTATTTCATCATGTCCAATACTAGAATATGAGAATGTATGTACTAATCTGCTATTTTGCATTATTATATAGAGATAATACTCCAATAAAATCTAGTTTCACATTACAATGTGTGTAGTTTATATGCTCCTGACTGTTCAAATCTCTGACACATGCATTTACTTACAAGTGCAGCCATGGCTGCGTTTTATATTGTACCTACACTTTAGGGGCCACTTGAGAGGATCTGTCGGTTATCTTGACATGGTCTCTTTAAATACATGTATTTTCCATGAAATAACAGATTTGGGGCTTATCTTAGAACTGCATTGTGCATTTCTTCTGTTGTTCTTGCTGGAAGTACCATATTCTCCACTCTATGATGCACATAGGAGGAAAACAAGGAAAAATATTTCTCATCAAACCTCAGTTCAGATCTTAGATCATCAGTCATAAAGTAAATTAAAGAACTTAACTTTCCTGCACTGTGAACTGACAGGTCGGGTCACAGTACGCAGTCAGGACACAGCACAGCGTGAAGCCGGCAGAAGAACAGGGAATGGTGAGTAAAGCTAGCACCAGGAGAGCTATAGTCACCACACCCCAGTTCTCTGCACAAACGAGTGCTTCCATAATGGAAGCGTTCATTAGCATTCGCTTCATAAGGGCTCATGCACACAAACGTATTTTCTTTCTGTGTCCGTTTCGTGTGTTTTTTTTTTTTTCTTTTTGCGGACCGTATGCGGAACCATTCATTTCAATGGGTCCGCAAAAAAAATGGAAGGTACTCCGTGTGCATTCTGTTTCCGTATGTCCGTATTTCCGTTCTGCAAAAAAAATAAAACATGTCCTATTATTGTCCGCATTAAGGACAAGGATAGTACTGTTCTACTAGGGACCAGCTGTTCCGTTCCGCAAAATACGGAATGCACACGATGTAATCCGTATTTTCTGTGGATCCGTTTTTTCATACGGTCGTGTGCATGAGGCCTTAGACGCACTACCATTCCTCTCCCTCCCTCCTCCACACACACTTTTGGAGGAAAAAAAAGTTTGTCTTATGGAGTGAAAAATATGGTATGTGAATAAATTGACAACTGTGTGTTACCCTTCCTCTTGTGTAAGGGGTCTCTACAGTCTGACACTGTCAGCACTGATTGGACAAGGTCTGTATGTAGAGAATTGAATCGTTGAAAAGATTGCCGGCCCACTAGTTGTCAGTTTATTAATACATTTCCAGGAGGAATAGTGCAGTGCTATAAGAGAACATGCTCCAGACTTGTTGTATTATGGGGAATGCAGACATGGTGTATTTCTGTTGTGACAATAGGATATCTATTAGATTGCTGGAGGTCTGACTGCTGGGCTGAATATCGTTTTTTCCCCCCCAGTTTCTAAAGATATACTCTTTGTCGCACTATTTTGGTGGTGCTGTATGTAGGGATCCAACCCCGTTTTATAGTGAATAACAGAAACCACAGCACGTGCACTATATCCGGCAGTTTAATGGAAATGAATGGAGCGGTAATGTGAATGTATGACCTGCTGCTCCATTCATTTTCGGGGAGAAGGGGTGGGTTCATGTGGTCAGACCCCTACCAATCTAGTAGTTATCCCTCATTCTGTGGATATAGGATAACTCGTGACAACTGAAATGCCCCTTTAACCTCTCGATGACAATAGATACTGTATATTTACGTTCCAGTTGCCAATACTCTATGGAGCTGGAACATGGCCATACTAAAGGATTACAAAATATTAAAGTGCGGTTGACTCATTTACAGATGGGTGATACAGTATCTGGTATACAGGGTTTTTTTTTGCCATCATAGTTAAATTTTCCTTGGAATCTGAGGACAAGCTGTCATTCTTTTTCTTTTAAACCGTTATCGCTTTACATGTATACTTTTCCTTTTATTATTTTAACTGAGTTATGGGTTATGCAATCTTACGTTCGGAGACAATGTATCCTACAGTTTCTTAATTTCCATATTTTTGGTAACCGATGACAGTGGGGAGATTTATCCAAGGTAGTCAAGCTTAAGGCCTCTTTCACACTAGCGTTAGCACGGATCCGGCACCTAAAGGGTGCCAACGGATCCGTGCTAACGCTGATACATGTGTGGAGCCGGAGCAGCGCTCCGGCCCCACACATGTTGACATGAAACAAGACACAGACATACAGACATACACACATACAGACATGCATACATACACACACACACACTCACATACTCCAGGGACGCCAGCAGAACGTCTACACGCGCCTCCTGCGCACAGTGATGACGATTCCCCACAGCGCCCTCTGCTGGGTGCAGTGGGGAAACGTCATAGCTGCGCGCAGGAGGCGCGTGAAGACATGCTGCCGGCGTCCCTGGAGTATGTGAGTATGTGTGTATGTATTTATGTATGTGTCTAGCTCTGTAGCCGGATCCGGAATGATCCCCCATTGCAAATCAATGGAGGACAGATCCGGATTACTGGTGTGTCCACACCAAACGGATCCGTCCCCATTGACTTGCATTGGGGGTCATTCCGGATCCGTCTTGGTGCGGATCCCTGGACCGGAGAGCAAACCGCAGCATGCTGCGGTTTGTTCTCCGGTCTGAAGACGGAACGGAATGCTTTCAGGAGCATTCTGTTGTCTTCAGTTCAGTTTTGTCCCCATTGACAATGAATGGGGACAAAACTGAAGCGTTTTTTTTCCTATGACGGAACTCAATACCAGAATTTTAAAACGCTAGTGTGAAAGTAGCCTAAGAGCTAGAATCTGGTATAAACCCCCTCCCTTCCCCATTGATTTTGTAAACAAGACCATTATGATGACTGTAGTCCCGTTTCATGTAGATGCAATATTCCTTACATCCTTGTAAGGTAGATGTGGCTGTTTATAGCACCCTACCAATCCGAGCCATCAGATCAAGCTTTGTGTTACAAGTTCCTGCATAGTCCTCTTGCCTGGCTCTGTCAATAAGGGGAGTGAAGGGCTGGCCGAGGAAGGAAGAAGAGCAAGGGTGCACGGTGGTTTGGTCCCATCCTCTGTGCACTTAACTGCTCATTTGCATATGGCTAAAACAAATTTTCCTCCAGAATGAAGCAACATATTGCTAAATGAATGGTATCATTTACATTCAGCTGAACTAGTTTTACCAAGCACTCTGCCTGGTGTGACAATAAATTTCCTGGTGACATTCCCTTTTAATGTCACTTTTAGGTGACATGGACTTTACACATGACCAGACTGTTATGGAGGAAGTGCAGATGCTGGGAGCTGTAGTTTCGCAGCAGCTGCAGTGCTGAAGGTTGTTGACACCTGGTATACACTGACAAAGTACCGATAGCTCCACTTTGTGTCCCAGGTTACAGTCCAAAGTATCAGGCGTTGTAGTTTTGCAACAACTGAGAGATCGTATAGATACACATGCTGCTATCCTATAGTAAACAGTACAAATACTATACTACATACACAGCTTAGAAAAAGATCATACCACATTTTTTTTTTTTTTATTGAAGTCTGTTATACAATAATTACCATATATATAGTCACAAAAAAATGTGCTAATATGCTGCACAGCTGCCATAAAACGGTAAAATAGTTACATCCTTTAACGTACAATGTACAACAATATATGTCGGGGTGCGTTTACATCACGATTTTCTGTATGAGATATATGTTGGGGAAAAAAGGATATGAAAGTGTTTTATCCTGCAGAGTCTGGTTAGTATACTGTATAATGTATACGTTAAATGGATGGCAAAAATGTGATGTGAACCCAGCCTTACTAGTGCCTCGTTCACACGTCCTACATGTCAGTGTTTCATATGTGAAGATGTTTGTGAAGGGTCTGTTGTTGGCCCTTGTGTCTGTTTTTACCCTTCATGTGTCATCTGTACTTCACTTAGCTTGAAGAGGGAATTTCCAGAACATCTACCAATGGTTAGTGCAAACCACTGACAGAATGCAGTTGCCTTCTGTGTTCTGCTTTTCACGGAACCAAACTTCAATGAGCATGTTGGCTCCACATCACAGACTCCACCACAATGTGGTCTGAATAGACTCCAAATGTTCACCTTTCTTATCAGTTAGATCCTGCTTTTTTGCTTAAAGGGGTTCTCCTGAGATGATAAAAAAACGTGAGGAAAGCGAAGAATTACGATAAAATAACAAAAGAAGCAATACTCCTTCCCTTGCTGCTGTGGTTCCCCTGCATTTATTACTTGCCTGCAGTGATGATGTGTTGTATACCCATGTGACTCCTGCAGCCAGTCCCTGGCCTCAGTGGTTTTATGCCATATACTGCTAAGGCCTTTGATTGACAACAGCAGTGATGTGGGTATACAGGCAGGCTATTGGGCCAAGTAAACAAAGTCAGAATAAAAGGGTATGAAAATGGGCCATGTTTCTGGTGGTGTAGATTTGCCACGGGGTGATATGTGTCTACCAAGTCATGAATTGTGCAAAATCTAGCAGTTTTATATATAACACGTTCTTCTGTCAACTCTGCTGATAAATGTTCCCCAATGTTTATCGATAAGCTGTTCCATCCAAGTAATGTTTTCAATGAAATATTAATGGTCAGTGGGTTGGGCAAGTTGAGAATATCCACTGACTATAAATAATGCTATAACTAAGGGAGCCAACCACTAGCCAAGGAAATTGTCAAGATTCATTTTCCCATGCAAGGTGTTGCGTTTACGGTTGTAGATTCATTGAGCAGTCAATGATGGGTTGGATAATATAACATAATTATAAGCATTTTACCCATTATTATAAAAGTACTGAGTTTATGGGGGAGAAGAAGGTAGACATTATTACATTTTGAATTTTATTAGACCTTTGTCAGGGCCAAAGGGGTTTTCTGAGATTTTTTTAACTGATTACCTATCCTCAGATAGGTAATCAGTATCTGATCGGTGGGGGTCCGACACCCGGGACCCTCGCCAATCAGCTGTTTATGAAAGCGTTGGCACTCGCTGTAGCGCAGCATCCTTCTCTCCATTCACCAATCACAGTGCCGTACATTGTATAGCGGCTGTGCTTGGTATCACAGCTCAGGCGTATTCACCTAAATGGGGCTGATCTGTACCTAGGCCACGTGACTGATGAACATGACGTCACATGGCCTAGGGAAAGCTGTGAGAAGACCGCGATGCCTTCTTCGCGAGCCCGATGCCTTCTCAAACAACTGATCGGTGAGGGTCCTGGATGTCAGACCCCCACTGATCAGATATTGATGACCTACCCTGAGGATAACCCCCTTTAAAAGGGTGGGCTAATGTATTTGCCCTTTAAAAGATCTTTCTGACCACCTTTATTTATGACATACCTGTATAATACACCATTAACGTATCAATTGGGTTTTGTGGTTTATAGACTATAATGAGCCAAATTAGTTTCTGCAAAATAAAGCCAGGGCAGGCAGTTGACGGGTAGGTACAAAATGAACACATCGCACACATCCCGCAAATCCGGCAATTGTTAGGGGTCTGACACCAGGGACCCTCGCCAATCAGCTGTTTGTGAAGGCGCAACGTCCTTCTCTCAGTTCACCAAGCACAGCACCGTACATTGTACAGCGGCTGTTCTTGTTATCAAAGCTCAGGCGCATTGACCTTAATGAGGCTGAGCTGCAGCTAGGCCACGTGACTAATGAACGTTACATCACTGGCCTAGGGAAAGCTGAGAGAGGGCCTTGGTGCTACTGCGAGCCCCTATGCCTCTTCAAACAGCTGATCAGATCAGATACTGATGACCTATCCAGAGGATAACAATCTCAGAAAAATGCTTTAAAAAAGGTGAGCCAAAATATTTTCCCTTTAAAAGAGCTTTCTGACCAAATTATTTATGGTGTACCTGAATAATGTACTATTAAAATATCATAATTTGTGGTTTATAGACTATAATGAACCAAATTAGTTTCTGCGAAATAAAGACAGGGGCAGTTGACGAGTAGGTACAAAACGCACACTTCCCACAAATCTGGCAATTGATGGGGGTTCCAGCAGTTGGATGCCCACTCATCATACAGATCACAGTCGTATACTAAAATGTTAATGGTGGGAAAACCTTTAGAGACATTGTTTTCCTTTCTGTACTTTTTTTTTTTTGCTGAAAATGGTTCCCAGCAAGAAGAACAAGAAAAAAAAAAGATTTCCTGCTTACTTGCTATCTTTTTTTGGGGAAAAAATAAAAATACAGATGGTAATGTTGACTTCAGACGTATCCTAACATTACACGGACAGACCTGTAAACTTCTTCTCATGTTCTCCTCTTTTTTCTTCCAACAGCTGAAGATTGCTTGGCTGACTCTGATCTGAGCTTTCTTATTCCGGTCGTGGTGGGGGCTGTGCTTGTGTTTCTCATAATTCTTGTCTTTATCTCCTACTTGATCGGACGACGAAAAAGTCGCACAGGCTATCAATCTGTATGATAACACAAAAACCCTTCCTTTCTTTACTTTCAACTAAATAATTTATATTTGTACAATGCTAACCTCTCTATGCATAGGCGATAGTGTTTTAAACCCCTCCTGTAAAGGTTGGTGAAAAAAAAAAGGGACAAATATAAATTCAATCTTTGGAATCGGCTTGTGTATGATTTCCACTTTTGAGTGAATCATTCAGAGGAATGGATAAGATCCTAAACCACCATCTTTCAAGTATATGGCTTCATTCGTGTGGCTGTATGAGCGCTGAGAGCCATATGTTTTATGCAGGATCCCAACGAGGAGCTTTCTTCTGACGGGAGCCGATCCCAGTTTTGGCACACCGGCTGTATATACAGTCATATGATTGAAGCCTGATGCCAAAGCATTTTTGGAATATATTTGGAAGTATGAATTTATATGGAAACTGCTGAGTTATGTCAGACACTTAAAGAAGAAGCAACAGATCATAGAGATGAAATTATATAATGAGCATGTAAATGTGAAAATCAGTGTGTTGTTTTATTAGTTTTTAAAGGGCATCTGTCAGCAGATTTGTACCTATGACACTGGCTGACCTGTTATATGTGCACTTGGCAGCTGAAGACATCTGTGTTGGTCCTGTGTTCATATGTGGCCGCATTCCTGAGAAAAATGATGTTTTAATATATGCAAATGAGCCTCTAGGAGCAATGGAGGCGTTGCTGTTACACCTAGAGGCTCAGCTCTATGCAACTACTGTGCCCTCTGACATTGATTGACAGGGCCAGGCATTGAAAACATCACTACGTCTGGCCCCGACTTCTCCTAAAGTGTAAGTGCAGAGGGCGCTGCAGTTGCAGAGAGAACTGAGCGTCTAGGTGTAATGGCAACGCCCCAATTGCTCCTAGAGGTTAATTTGCATAAGATAAAACATTTTTTTCTCAGCAATGCGGGCACATATGAACATGAGACCAACACAGATGTCTTCAGCTGCCAAGTGCACATGTAACAGGTTACCCAGTTTCATAGGGACAATCTGCTGACAGATGCCCTATAATTATAATAATTTATGTTTCCGTGCTTACAGTTTTTCAGTGAAAACTCAGATGAGATGCCCTAGAGAAGTGCTTCACAATGCCAATCCTCATGTTCCTCCAACAGGTCATAATTTAGGGATATCCCTTAAAGAAAATACATGAGGCTAATCCTGATGCACTGGCTATAATGAGATGACCTGTTGCTAGGGACTTCTGGAAAAATGATCTCTAGGTGGGTCCTTGAGGACTGGCGTGGAGAGAGACACTACTAGAGCAAGATTTCCTGACCGCAGCATGCCATTTTAATATTGGTTATTAATATAGATATTTCTTCTAAAGAACCACAGGCCAGTAATGTCCAAAAAATGTTCAGATTGTTGGTTATTAGTCCTGTACATAAAAAGATGGATCAATGGTCTATAACAGTATAAAAAAAACTAAACTGGCATTGTCTTTTCTAATATTTGATATTTGTACCTCTGTATGTATATGCATCACTTAGTGGTGATCCTTTTCATTACCAACTGCAGGTAAAGGTTTGCGCATGCTCTGCCCTACCATCGTACATGACCTGTCTGTCGAGCCTTCTCCTATTGATTCTACTGTATGTTTGTTATAGTGAAATCACAATGTAATTGGCCGTGTAGCTTGGCCCAGACACTCAGACTCATAATCTCTTTAAGGATTTATTCGATAGTTGGTGGCTTTCCATGAACAGTCCACTCCAGAGTGTATTGATCCTGTATTAAATGAAAGTTAACTTCTGCGGCGGTGGTGTAACTACACGGGAAGCAGCTGCTTCGGGGCCCGAGAGGAATAGGGACCCGGGAGCAGTGTCTTTTCTACTACTATTCAAGCCAGGCCGGGCCCCCGTGTGACTGTATCTAAAGGGGGCCCAGTCTGGCCTGAAGTGTACTAGAAATAGTATACATACCACTATCAAGGACCTTTGGAATACAGTAATCTGTAGGCTAAAGGATCTTTGATAATGTCATCAGGTCACATGATCGAAGGTCCTCTATCCTACCATTACTGCATTCTGAAGGTCCTTTAGCCTCCAAGAGACATCAGATGAGAAGGAAGAGCCTGCAGCTTGTAAGTAAATAAGTGTATGTGTGTATTATATATATATATATATATATATATATATAAAGCACTACTACTCATATCCAAATATTTAGGACACTGATAGGATAGGTATCAAGGGAGAAGGGGGGGGGGGGGAGGCCTGTAGAAAATTTGCTGTGGGGCCCAGTCAGTTGTAGCTACGCCTCTGGTCTGCGGTATAAATCTAATATAAACGAGTGCTTCTGAAACTGCTTCTGTTGGTGATGTGCTGCTTCAAAAGCAGTGATCTCTGGTATAATAGCCTGAAGCCAGGTGTCTGACCCCTGTCGATCAGCTATTAATGGCCTATCCTGAGGATAGACCATCACTTAGTAGAAGCTGGACAACCCCTTTAACTATACTCAGGTCTAAGCAGTTGATCTTTAAGCAAATTTCTGTCCAAACCATATTTGTATAAAATGCAAAATATAGGACATACTTAATACAAATTCATATTCATTATTCTGCCCAAAACCTATAGGTATAGGTTATCTTGCTCTGTAGATTTGCCATTTTTCTCACAAAGAAGAGTTATCGTGAACGGGGCAGTGACACACACCATTATGCTATTCACTATAGCACAATTTTATAAGCCTTTGGTTATTGGGATGCATGCAAGTGACAGAAGCAGCTTCTACCATCACTGGAGAATTTTTTCATGCCACAGACTTGTTCTCAAGCAAGACACCAGTTATTTATCACTATAAGGGTCCATTCACACAACTGTATTTCTGGGTCTGCACAAGATGCAGTCAGCACAACGTGTGCTGTCCCCATCCGTAGTTCCATTCCGCTGCCCTGCAAAAAAGATTGCGGAACACGCACAGCCGATACCCATGTTTTGCATATGCACAATATGCGGACCACAAAACACTTAGTCATTTGAATGGGCCCTACTGTAGATATCCTGACCATTGTACCTAATCACTGCCTTTCGGATGTCCAGGAACTGGCATAGAGGAAAACTGGCTTAGTTTCCCATAACAACCAATCCGATTTCATCTTTCATTTTTCAAAGGCGCTCTGAAAAATGAAAGGTAGAATGTGATTGGTTGTTATGGGCAACTAAGCCAGTTTTCCTCTACGCCAGTTTTGAGAAGAGAGAGATGCACAAAATGTTTCATACAGAGTTGTTTCGTACATGGTATGTTGTTTTTTTTTGCAGTTTGATTGCATTTTACTTATTTTGGGCTAAAAATCATCTTTTTTTCCATTGGTCTTTATTAAAAATACTCAGACATTTTGAGCTACAAGGGTTAAAAAATATTAGTGTGTTTGCTGAGTATTACGGTACTTTTCAGTCCTGTTAGCTGTTGGCTCATATCAAACTAATGAGAATATACAGTGGTCCCTCAAGATACAATATTAATTGGTTCCAGGAGGACCATTGTATGTTGAAACCATTGTAAGCTGAGTAATTGGTTCCAAAGCCCCAAAATGTCATCCAAGATAAGAGAAAATGAAGATTTAAGAAAAATAAGCAGATAACTAAGACAGATAAAACAAGTCCTTACATATAACAGTCAGGAATAGCTGCTAACTAAAAACTAATATCTATTTACCAGGGAAGTGACCTTGATTGGTTGGATCTGAGTCTGAGACATTGTATGTTGAGTCCAGTTTCAACTTACGATGGGTCAGAAAAAAATATTTTTGGCCCAAAGTGAGTAAACTGCAATCTTAAAAAAAAATGTTCCGAAGTTGTCCACAGCCTTTTACTGACTGAACTCGAAGTACCATAGGAGCCTACTGTATGATGCTGTCAGTTTTGGTCAGTGAAACCTTGTGGTCAGGCCATGGCACAGTTGAGAAACATAGATATATAACAGGAATCACATGGGATCTATGATGCTGAGAAGTCGGGTCAGTTAAACTCATAGTTTAGACATGACACATCTGAGGAGTACAGATGTATAACACAGCCGGAACAGGGATGTCTTGTGAGTCTGGCCTAACACTAAGCCCAGCTCAGAAAGAGAGCAGTCACACACAACGTGACAATATTAGAATTTGACCCATTGAACCAAGGCTGATGTGCCTCTCCTTGGTGTTTTACAAAACATTGTGTGTAAATGTTAAAATCTTGTACTCTGCTATTTTTACATATAACATAGTAACTACTGAAAACTATGAAAGTGACGCACCATTCAGCTGCAGGGATGTGGACACTTCCCCACAAAGCATTTGACCAGTGCATGACCTTTGCTTTGTACCTGTAGATATGTTCATCAGAGATCTGTCATTCACTCCAATAGCTTGAAAAAGCAAAATGTTTGCACTTCATGATGTAATGTTTATCACGGCCATGTGCCCAGTATGAGCGGTTTGGAGCTTTGTGAATCCTTGAGTGCCTTTTTATATTGATGATGTTTTTTGTCTGTTCCATAAAGATCGCCAGAAGGAAGCATTAATCATTATCTGAACTGTATGTGCAACAATAATAAAAAAAACTTTTGGAAAGTAATTTTTTGTTTGCTGTGGTTTCTTAAGTTTTATTATTTTTCACCTTTCTCCATGTAAGATCTTCATAAGAAGATCTTTCTGCAATACGTCATTGGAGAATCGGTCCAAAGCAACACTAGCGCCGTCTCACTGGCTGCTACGTAGCTGGGTCCTCTTGATGGGAAACATTTGACTCAGCAATGCAGCTGCAATACTTTGGTGGGCAGCTGGAGGTTCAGGCATGAGATCAAGATTGCACAGGGGTGGGGGTGAAATAGAGGGCATCAGGGGGGATAAAAGTCAAATCTGCCCTTTTTTGCAGACGATGTGCTGCTTTCGTTGCCACGTCCACACACAGATCTGCCAGCTGTTTTTTCAGTTGTTACTTTGAGTGGACAGTCTAGCTTCAGATCCAATATATCTAAATGTGAATTATTGGACATCTCACCATGGAACATACTAACAAGCAGGGGAGCCTTGGGTATCCCAATCACTAATACCAAATCCTCTGTCAAGTAGCTTGAGATATAAAAGACTAAATTAGCCCCCTTTACTACAAAAGCTCACTGCTGAACCCAGGACATGGAGTCAACGCCCTTTGTCTTTTTGGAGATGTTGAGATTTTCTAAGCTCCTCTTTCCTTTACAGACTATCCCACTGCTGACCGGTCTTCATCAAATTCTTATGCCAACTACAATTTAGAATCTAACAGGCCACCCTTGGCATTTATTACTGTAATGCAGCAGGTGTGAACCCACTGTGCTACTGAATGGATCTGGCTTAAGGCCACCCCTAAGGGTGTTATTTAATTGGCCTCCTTGGTCTTCACCCTTTTACCCTTATACAGGATTATGGTTTCTGCCGCAGGGGAACCACCAGGCCAATACCTCTAGAGTAGTCTCCATTCCAACACCAAACTCTGTTGCAGGGACAACGATTAAACACTGTTTAAATACATAATAGCCACATGGAAGGCAATTAGGAAGGGGTTAGCTTCTCTCACCTCTTTTCTTAGGGACACCTAACAAGGGATCAAAAACAGATTATTTAAAAAATGGAGAGAAGTAGAATTTTTGTGGCTGAGAACATTCATCGTCCTCAACAGGTTAGAAACTTAAAGCAAACCTGTCACCATAAAAATGCAATGTAAGCTAAAGGCAAATTGCTAGAGTGCAGAAGCTGAGCAGATTGATATTCATAGAGGGAAGGCTGTCATTCATTGACAGGACTGCCTATTGAACTTAAAAGGCCAGAATGAGCAGGACATTAAATGAATGAATTACAGGTTATACGTAATCTTTTCCCACAAAACCATCAATCAATCTGCTCAGGTCCTCCTGCTCTATTACATGTTGCCTGCAGCTCAAAAACCATGTTCAACTTGACAGGTTCCCTATAAATTCCCAATATTACTGTGCCAAATATAATCTTTCACGTTCTAGCTTACCATCGACTAACAAGGAACATGCCATAAACATAACATAAAAAATTTTGCTTTGTTGTTTGGGAAAATAAGGAAATGTCCTATCAACATGGGTAGTCCAATAAATTGGAAAATTAGGCCCAGAGAAACACCGAAAGATGTAAGTGCCAGATATTAGATACTGGTGCCAAGTGAGGATGGCAGTAATTAATTAATTAACTTCAATCCATGGCTTTAATATACCTCCTCATGCAAATGTTCCTGACAGATTGGTAGCAGGCCCAACAACCAAAAGTAAAGATAACCTATAGTATATGGCCATGTACAATACCCAAAAGTTCTGGAGTGAGATAAATGATTTAATAAATTGGAATTTGAATGTAGATCTATCATTAGATCCAGAGTCTTACCTATTCCACTATCTCCCAGGGGACATCAATACCCGTCACATATTGCATGTCATAGCTTTGGTTACAAAGAGGTGGCTTCAGCCCTCTTCCTTTCAGGAGGTATTCGTGCCTGTAAAATTCTTTCTGTACATCCCAATCTTCCCAGAATTCTAGAGGAACATGTATGGCCTCTAAGTCTCCTCACAGCAATTAAGGCGTTCTCCCCAAGGAGAGATAGAACACCCCCCCCCACACACACCAAATCTAGACTAGAGACAGAACGCTCCAAAGAAAGACACTCTACCAAATTCTTCAGGAAATGGGGAACCTTTACTTGTCAATTTGTGAACAAACAAAAATGATAAGAACTTGTGACGTCCTTCAGATACACATCCTGATATCTATCATCAGATGTAGCAGGGTCTCTCTGTAATGCACAAAGATTAATTAAACATACAGAGACACAAATAAAGTGATTTCCTTTTTCAGAAAATTTGAAGGGGTTGTCCCACAAAAATACTCTAGATTTTTCAATCCAGCACCTGGATCTGAATGTTTTTGTAATTGCATGTTATTAAAATGTAGTGTAGACACTGAGTTACTCAATACAACGTATCTGTATAGCGCCACCTTCTGTTTGGTTTTTTCCTTATTTTTGTGTCCAGCTTGCTGAGGTGGTCATCCAAATTCAGTTCCATTCTTCTATTGCCACCAGCCATATCGTCTGTTAGAAGCTGTGACAGGGCTCATGCACATGACCCACATGACCGCGAAATGAGATCCGCGTGTCTACCGAATTCCCCAGGCTGACAGCGGCTCCGCCGAAGTAAACGGATTGTATCTTAGTGTTTTATGATACAGTCAATTCATATCTGATCTCACAGCTCAATACACGAGATCCGCAATCAGATATGAACTGACTGCATCATAAAACACAATCAGTTCATTGGAGAACCGTCAGACAGACAGATCGTGTCTGCCAGGTCGATCACGGTTGTGTGCATGAGCCCTTACAGGGAGAGATCTGTAGCACAAAGTACACACTCCCTGAGCAAGGACATGCCCCTGAGCTGCCAGTCTGAAATCTAGCAGAGCAGTTAAAAAGGGATGGTGTCTGGAAAGAGATTTTCATGTGCTATATAAAGTTTGTTTTTCATATATTTGCATTAATCGGGACATAACTGTAACCTCAATGTCTAGGGAAGAATGGAGGGCCAGGGATGTTTTTAAGGTTTTTTTTTCCTCTTTGCTATTATATTGTACAGTCATGGCCAAAAGTTTTGAGAATGATACAAATATTAATTTTTACAAAGTCTACTGCTTCAGTTTTTATAATGGCAATTTGCATATACTCCAGAATGTTATAAAGAGTGATCAGCTTAACAGCAATTACTTGCAAAGTCAATATTTGCCTAGAAAATGAACTTTATCCCCCAAAACACATTTCAACATCATTGCAGCCCTGCCTTAAAAGGACCAGCTAACATCGTTTCAGTGATTGCTCCATTAACACAGGTGTGGGTGTTGATGAGGACAGGGCTGGAGATCAATCTGTCATGATTAAGTAAGAATGACACCATTGGACACTTTAAAAGGAGGCTGGTGCTTGGCATCATTGTTTCTCTTCTGTTAACCATGGTTATCTCTAAAGAAACACGTGCAGTCATCATTGCACTGCACAAAAATGGCCTAACAGGGAAGAGTATCGCAGCTAGAAAGATTGCACCTCAGTCAACAATCTATCGCATCATCAAGAACTTCAAGGAGAGAGGTTCCATTGTTGCCAAAAAGGCTCCAGGGCGCCCAAGAAAGACCAGCAAGCGCCAGGACCGTCTCTTAAAAGTGTTTCAGCTGCAGGATTGGGCTACCAGCAGTGCAGAGCTTGCTCAGGAATGGCAGCAGGCTGGTGTGAGTGCATCTGCACGCACTGTGAGGCAGAGACTCTTGGAGCAAGGCCTGGTCTCAAGGAGGGCAGCAAAGAAGCCACTTCTCTCCAGAAAAAACATCAGGGACAGGGAGTGGACTGCTGAGGACTGGGGTCAAGTCATTTTCTCTGATGAATCCCCTTTTCGATTGTTTGGGACATCTGGAAAACAGCTAATTCGGAGAAGACGAGGTGAGCGCTACCACCAGTCTTGTCTCATGCCAACTGTAAAGCATCCTGAAACCATTCATGTGTGGGGTTGCTTCTCAGCCAAGGGAATCGGCTCTCTCACAGTCTTGCCTAAAAACATAGCCATGAATAAAGAATGGTACCAGAATGTCCTCCGAGAGCAACTTCTCCCAACCGTCCAAGAGCAGTTTGGCGATCAACAATGCCTTTTCCGGCATGATGGAGCACCTTGCCATAAAACAAAGGTGATAACTAAATGGCTCAGGGAACAAAACATAGAGATTTTGGGTCCATGGCCTGGTAACTCCCCAGATCTCAATCCCATTGAGAACTTGTGGTCAATCATCAAGAGACGGGTGGACAAACAAAAACCTACAAATTCTGACAAAATGCAAGCATTGATTGTGCAAGAATGGACTGCTATCAGTCAGGATTTGGTCCAGAAGTTGATTGAGAGCATGCCAGGGAGAATTGCAGAGGTCCTGAAGAAGAAGGGTCAACACTGCAAATATTGACTTGCTGCATTAACTCATTCTAACTGTCAATATAAGCTTTTGTTACTCATAATATGATTGCAATTATATTTCTGTATGTGATAAAAACATCTGACAAACACACATAAAAACCAGAGGGCAGCAGATCATGTGAAAATATAATATTTGTGTCATTCTCAAAACTTTTGGCCATGACTGTACAACTTCATAGAAAATCAAGTTGTATTCTCTATGTGTTAGTTTTGCACTTATGTGTTCTTTATGCTAATCCTGGCACAAAAAGATATTTAAAAAAAATTCTGACAACCAATGTATAAAGTATATGAAATGTGGCTTCTTTAGAGCTGACTTTAACTGATTAAAATAATGCCAATTATTATATCAGACACACATTACAAAAAACATTAACTCGACAACACATTAGTTCTTTACCTCATGCGCCAAAGCGGTCTCATAGCAAAATTCTGCTGTTGCATTTGGTACATGGGGCTCATGATGTGTTTTCAGTGTATCTTTAATATATACAATCCATAATGCGATGACTATTTTTCACCATCCCCTTTACATAAAGAATAATGACAACTAAATATACCCTATTAACTTCAATTATAATTGAATTTATAATCAATACCGATTGACCTAATCATAATACAATAACCAGGTTGTCAGTAAAAACCTCCTTGATTGGCTGTTCCTTTAGATGTGAAAGCGGCAGTGCATGGTGGGTATCCAAGATGACATCATGTGACTTGAACCATGGCTTTTTGTTAGGTTTTAGTTTTATGCATGCTTATTGTCTTCTTCATTCACTACTAATAAAAGGCAAGTCTACATCCAGGAGGACATCTCACAAACTGTGGCCTAGTAGAAGATGTTCTGGTTTATTTAGGCCTCAGCATTGGTAAAACTGACTGCTGCAACATAGGAAAGGTAAGTAATAGTCTGATCATGACCACCTGTAAGTTTCCTGAATTGGTGAATTGGAGGTCATTCATCCAATGTTCATTGTGAAGATTACTCTCCCCAGGAAGTGGTCAGTCTTACGATCATTAATAATGTCTCGTCCATGTAGCTTGCACTGTATGGTGACTTCATGATTAGGGGTCACCTCTGTGAAATGCATAGCAACAAGTGGTGATGTGTAGTTTACCTAAAAAAAAAAAAAAAAATGGGTTAGGCTACTTTCACACAGCGTTTTCTTTTTCCGGTATTGAGTTCCGTCATAGGGGCTCAATACCGGAAAAAAACGCTTCAGTTTTGCCCCCATTCATTGTCAATGGGGACAAAACTGAACTAAAGACAACGGAATGCTCCTAAAAGCATTTCGTTTGCTCTCCGTCCTGGGCATCCGCACCAAGACGGATCCGTCATGACCCCCAATGCAAGTCAATGGGGACAGATCTGTTCAGTGTGACATACTCAGTAAACGGATCCGTCCTACATTGATTTTCAATGGAGTTCATGACGGATCCGTCCACAGTACACCACACATGACAGACACATACACACAGACATACACACAGAAGGCCTCTTTCACATTAGCGGCAGCACGGATCCAGGGGGTGGAGGGTGCCACCGGATCCGTGCTGCCGCTATTGTGAAAGAGGCCTTAGATATGAAGAGACTTTACAAAAACTCTAATGGTTACAAGACGTATAGACTAAAGGCCTGTTTACATGGACCAATGCTGAGAACAATGATCAGTAATGACCATTGAACTGCAGTAGAGCTGCATTTACATACAGTAATAACTCCCTTCTTTGTGAGGATGAATGATCATTATTGCGATCATTCTTTCCCACACAGATTGTCTGCAGCACATCCCTGTTTATACATGAGCTGCTGACAAATGACTGTTTTAGGGTCTGCATGAAAGATGATCGCCTGATGAACTAGCGTTTGCTCATTTGATGAGGGATCAGTGTTGCCTTTGCACGGGGTAATTATTGGGAATCGCTGTTTGGACGAACATTTGTCCCTGATAATTGTCCTGATGCTTGGCCTGACAAAATGAGAAAGGCCCAGCTCCGAACGGGCATATGTTGGCCCGGTTACATCACCAGTTTCTTAAAGTTGAACATTCACCATGTTCTTGTCCAAGAAATAAACACAGGACTGTACAAGTCTTTTAAATAATGCGTGTGTTTGTAGAAGGCTGGTAGTTAACACCAGGGTTCCTAATGGTCTGAAAATTCCTAGATAGTCCATAAGAATGGGAGACTTTTTCCCAGTGTCCATGAAAAATATAGCTCCGTCCATGATTTTTTGGGGCTGGTGGAACTTAAAGGGGTTTTCCGGTATGTAGATATTGATGGCCTATCATCAGGAATGGTCATCAATATCAGATGGGTGGGATTCCGATACCCTACACACCCGCCAATCAGATGTTTCAGACAGCTGCCGGCTCCGTAAACTATACAGTGGACAGAAGTAGAAGACGCCATCCGCTGTGTAATGATCATGCTGTGGTACTGCAGTTTAGCTGCCATTCAAGTGAATGGGACCTGAACTACAGTGCGCAGGGGCCAGAAACGACACAGTGGACAGAACCTTCCAACTATTGTATAGTTACTGGCGGCTGCCCAAAACAGCTGATTGGTGGGGGTGCCAGGTGTCAGACTGCCAGTGATCTGATATTGATGACTAGGCTTGAGCAAATCGACCTTTGGATCATAAAAACTTAGATGTTAATAGCCAGTACCAAAGCCCACTTCGGATTCCTATTTTGAATTGTTTTTAAATACGTAGATATGAATGCAGTAGTAATTCACAGAAGTCTCACACGACTTCAGGCGAAAGAAAATTTGGCTCCACAGAGCAAATACATTTTAATGCTGTACGGGAACAGCATTAACATAGACATTTTCGAACGAATCGACTTTGGATCTATAATCCAAAGGTTGATTCGCTCATGCCTATTGATGACTTATCCTGGGGATAGCCAATGATTATCTAAGTACCGTAAACCCTTTTGAAGGGGTCGTCTTGCCTAACAGTAAAATCAAAGGCTGGCTGGAAGAGCACCCGCAATAAAAATGCAAAAAAAACCCCAAAAAACTTCTGTCCTTTTTTTCCTAATAGGCCTGACAAGCCCTTTAAGCATGTTTTAATGATCATTTTTAAGCTGACAGTCAATGCTGCTAATGAGTTCATGTCGGTATAATGAGCTATAGTCATGTAATACCTAGAATCATTATCGTTCATTATAAAACATTGTAAACCTTGGCTAACACTGGGGTAAAACCCACATCAACCAGTCCTAGTTTAATGGCTTCTTTCCTTGTATTTCCCGTTGTGGCTCAATGCCAATTATTGTATATGAAAGTGGCTTTTGACCTACAAAAGGATGGAGATCTCCGGGGAAGATCAAAGTCTCAAAATCTGTTCTGCTGCCAATGAAAATAATGTTCGACGGACCAACACTTAGATCTCTTCTACACAGTGATTTATGGTTTATAAATTGGAAAAGGTAATTGTTAGCAGTGTTTAGAGACCCTTTATATTCTGCTATGTTCACAGGGGAGAAAGGCCAGGTCATGCCTGGACATGGAAGTGAATGGACAGATATACAATACAAATTACCAAGTCTGTTCTTCTATTTTTAAGGCCCCTATGCAAACCATGCAGCTAATGGCTTTGACCCCCCCCCCCAATCACAATGGACAATGCACCTGTATTGTGCAGCCAGTACTATGCTTCTAACACCATGCAGCGATATTTCATTGTCAGTGACAGGTGATAATATTTCATGTTTCATAGTGCTGGCTGCTGTAGTATTCCTTACAATAAAATAATAATAATAATAAAAAACTGAAATATGAACATCTACCCACTCGGTGGTCTTTATCTGTATAATGCTGGCCTATTGGTCTGTTTAAAGGGAGTCTT
The DNA here is from genome assembly GCA_900303285.1 of Rhinella marina. Classification (NCBI taxonomy): domain Eukaryota; kingdom Metazoa; phylum Chordata; class Amphibia; order Anura; family Bufonidae; genus Rhinella; species Rhinella marina. The sequence goes on along the minus strand of ONZH01010186.1, from coordinate 220,901 downwards.
TCATCTGTTTTTTCACCTATATAACTAACAGCACTGCCCCACAGAAGATTGTAGACACATCCCAGACATGCCTGTGTGCACTGTGTGTCTGTATTACATGTCACATCCCAGACATACCTGTGTGCACTGTGTGTCTGTATTACATGTCACATCCCAGACATACCTGTGTGCACTGTGTGTCTGTATTACATGTCACATCCCAGACATACCTGTGTGCACTGTATGTCTGTATTACATGTCACATCCCAGACATACTTGTGTGCACTGTGTGTCTGTATTACATGTCACATCCCAGACATACCTGTGTGCACTGTGTGTCTGTATTACATGTCACATCCCAGACATACCTGTGTGCACTGTGTGTCTGTATTACATGTCAAGAAAAAGCACTTTTATTCTGCTGGAAAACAGCTCCCAAGTGCCCGGTTCTGCTGCTGCTGCTCATATCTCGAGATTGGTAGCAGATAGAAAAACGGTTCTGACCTTCTTTCCAAGCTTTCAAATGATACCAAAATCACAGCATTAATATATCCAGTATATCAGAATATATAGCTGTTAGAAATCAAGTCGAGAGAGAAAGCTGTTTTTAGTTTCACTTTCAGCTGGCACTTGGGAGCTGTTTTCCTACAGAATAAGGGTCCATTCACAATTCCGCATAATGGGTCCGCATCCGTTCCACAAATTTGTGTAACAGGTGCGGACAAGAAAAGGCATTTCTATTATAGAGCCAGCCATGTGTGGTCTGCAAAATGCGGAACGCACATGGCCGGTGTCTGTGTTTTGCGGATCCGCAATTTGCGCACCACAAAACACTTGCGGATGTGTGAATGGACCCTAAAAGTGCTTTTCCTGGACATGGAATACAGACACAAAGTGCACACAGGTATGTCTGGGATGTGTATGCAATCTTCTGTGGGGCGGTGGTATTAGTTATATAGGTGAAAAACAGGTGAAAGACTCCCTTTAAAGTATGCCCGGAAGCTTTTTTGGTGCACATTGAATGTATGCTGCAGACACAGTATGCGGTAAAATCCTAAGTTTACCTTGGTAACTGCAGGCTTCCAGCATTTTATCATGTTTCCAGGCCTCTTAAAAGACCAGGTGTGATTACAATTACATTTCCTGGCCTTGTCAATCAAAGTACAGATTTTGTGGCAGTTGTAGAGAGAGCAGAGTCTCTAGGTGTAACGGTAACGCCCCCATTGCTCCTACAGGCTCATTAACATATAGTAAAACATCATTCTTCTCAGCAATGCGGGGACATATGAACATGGGACCAACACAGATGTCTTCAGCTGCCGAGCGCACGTGTAACAGATCAGCCAGTGTCATAGGTACAAATCTGCTGACAGATGCGATTTAAATAAGAAAAATGTTCAGAAAGGTGTTAAAATAATAAAACTATCCCCCGCTGCTCTTGTTCCAACACTTCCCAGGTCTTCCGCCGGTCTTAGTACTTCCTGCTCCCTATCAACACTGACATGTGACCAGCAGGTTCTCGGCATATTTGCTGGGTTGCGGTCCTCATTATAGTTAATGGGGCCAGACGACGACATTTAAGCTTCCAGCAATGCAGAGAGATTCGGCAGGGAACAGCCTGCTGGATACTAAGCACCAGTGTTAAACTAGCCTTACTGCGATGTCTGTGAAGAGAAGGAAAGCACCGAACAATCAAAGCACGTATCTGACTGCTACTATCTTCTGAATATGGTCTGAAAATTATCAGTATAAAAATATGTACAAAATGCCACAACCGAGCAGCATTTGTAGCTCTCCCCTGTTCTACATGTAAAATTTCTTCTTCAAAGTAAAAGGAATAAAAGGAAGGATCTCTTTATTTATCTCACTTTGTAACCTTTCTTTTACTCCTCCAAAGCATGTGAAATAATAAAAAAAGTAGCATCTTGTTTCATTAAAAATATCTTACAATTCTTTGTCTGCAGCCATTCTGTAGAAATACATATCTCCACGGTTCCAGACTACAAACTAGTTTAAAAAAGAAAGATGTTGCAAAAGTGCACATAGCACAGCATTCATGAAGGCTAGAAGACTTTTTTTTTTTTAAATGACGGAAAAAACATGGTGTCATAAAAAAACATTGAAAATTATAACAAAACACCACATGTGAATTCATGAATTCACATCCCATCGTTTGCATTTTCATTATGGAAATTAATAACATTTAAAGAGGACCTGTCACCACTCCTGTCTGTTTTAGTAACTATTTGAATTCCACATAAAAATTCAGGAGCATCTATTCTTTTGACTCTATGTTGTGCCATTCCTCGATTATTCCTTCTAGAATTTATAAATTAATTGCCATGAGTCTGCAGTAAAGGTCTAGCTGGGAGTTACCAGTTGGGGGTGGTCCCTGTACAGTCTGGTAGAATTGAATGGGACACCCTCCAACTGGTAACTCCCAGCTGGACCTTTATTGCAAACTGCTGACACTTCATTCATAAACTTCTAGTAGGAATAATTAAAAAAGATGACGGCATAGAGTCATCTGAATGGATGCTGCACAATTGTGATTGCCAGTAGTTACTAAATCAGACATGTCAGGAGTGGTGATAGGTCCTCTATAAAGTTGAAAATTGTACTGCAATCAAACTACAAAACATTGGCAGAAATGCCTAAAATAATTAATTGATAATATACTTACATGTGTTAGCTTGCCATAGTAAGGGAAGTACATGAGGTCAAAGTAATTATCTGGATAAAAGTTAACTGCTCCTAAATCCGTATCATTTCCATTCTAGGGGAAAAACACATACATCTACATTTATTATCTGGATGTTTATACTTGTATACTGCCATACCAAATAATACTCCCATACACTGCCCACTTAATACTGCTATATGTTTTCTACACAAAGATGCATTTCAGTTTTCAATTCACACTGCCATCAGTGCCCAAATAATACCATCATACAATGCCCAAATAATGAAAGAGCAAATTGTAAAATGCGTATGAGCTGACTGACCATTAGAACTGACAGAAGAGGGAGATGCTTTATTCTAAGCTCTCGCTGGCAGGGTTCCCCTTCCCTATACCAGTCTGTTTCTTGTTTATTGTATTTGTATTTTTAATATATTTTTTACATTATGTATATGTAACCCCTCTTGATGTACAGCGCCTTCCTGACATGTGACGCACTATTATATCACATAACTATAAAAAAATTCTGGGGGTCAGAATATGGTGACCAAAAGTTTTTTTTTTTTTTTTTTTTCCATAGGGAATGGCATTAAAACGAAACCCATAAAACTGATGCGGAATTGCCCAGTTTGCCTTCCCTTCACAACCAGGCTGGGCCCTGACATAGTCTTCCTTACGGATTTTGCTGTTTCTGAGATTGCACTTACCTTGACCATAGCTTTCAGAAACCATTTTAAGTGGACCCATCATGGTTACAGCAAAAGTACCCAATTGTTTTGTTATATTCTTTCTGGATATATCGGGAAGATTTTAAACATTTTAAGTCTTATGTGTCAGGACAATTAAGTCAACGCAGATAGTACTGCCACCACAGACCTGGGCTTATGGGGAAAATTCTGTTGGTGGTAATAGTGTAATGAGCAAATTTCTTAGGCATTTTACTTACGTAGACTCCACAAGATACAGTTATTGGTGTTCCAGAACCGGCTTCAAACCCCAAAATCTAGGAGGACAACACATCGTATGAGCTGAAAATCATAATGAACACAATTTGGCTTTTGCTTCACGACTTTACAATAGAAACCTGCCCTGCTAAATATACATATGATTGTCACTCTCACCGATACATTTTCATTCTCTAAGGGGAAATGGTATTCTCCACTGTCCGTCCTACCCTAAGTAAATGATTTCACCACCACTTTACCCGGTTCATCTTTAGTAAGATACATGGTTTCCCATGGGAAAATCCAAAACTTGGGTCTTCAATTCCAGAACAATTCTTCAACAGTGAGCGGGGGAACTGACAGGCCTTTCTTTCCTCATGTAGCTCTCCTTCTTGAATGAAGTATTGTCCTGGGGTGCATTTCACATTTGTAGCTATTTGTTTCTCATCATCATAGGCTATTGTAAAAGGAAATGTCTGTTACACACATATATGTGATAAATTGCACTGATAAATTTCTTAATATGGCTGCATAGCAGCTGGTTTAACATGATAACTACCTGTAGCAGCCACTAGAGGGAGCCTACTACATACTGTATTCCAATGTACTACATGAACAGTATGCAGTAAGCTCCCCCTAGTGGTAACTGCAGGTAGATGGCATTTTATCTTTGAAATCCATATTTATTCTGGGTTCTACTACATTAGACTTAAAGGGATTGTACCATAATTGATGTAAAAAATGAAAAGCAGACATCATATAGTACATGACAAAACAAAGCTAGAACCAGCCCTGTACCTCACATGGATCCAGAGATCCCCAAATTGACTACAGGTTAGGGGATTACTGTCTATCTGCTGGGACCCATATTCTTCCATTTGAATGGTGTGGAGGACACACATGCACACTGTCGCTCCATTCAGCTACATGGGGCAGCTAGAGATAGCCGATTGCTTATACTTGGCAATCCCATAGAGTTAAATAAAGTGGTGTCACGCATGTGTGTCTGCCGCTGTGTTCAACCAGGGGAACATAACCCCTGTTCTCGTTACCGGTGGGGCCCAAGCAGGGACGTAGCTAAAGGCTCATGGGCCCTGGTGCAAGAGTTCAGCTTGGGCCCACCCCCCGCCATGCCAAATTCTCACCCTAACCCTTCCCTCCTAACATTAAGTATGTCACTACAGAACATACAGGGTAAGGCTACATTCACACGATAGTAGCTTTTGTGGCCTCCGATCCACATATTTTGCGGCTCAGATATGGACCCATTCACTTCAATGGGTCAGCAAAAAATGCGGACAGCACACCGTGTGTTATCCGCATCCGTATATCCGTTCCATAGCCCCGCAAAAAAATTGAACATGTCCTATTTTTGTCCGTTTTGGAGACAAGGATAAGCATTGTTACAGCGGATCCACAAAAAAAAAAAACGGATGCCATACGGAACATCATCCGACCGCTGCGACCCCTATAGCTACACCACTGGGCCCAAGCAGCCGGACCCCTGCTGATCCTGTCATTTATCCTGTATATAGGGGATAAGTTGTTGTAATGGGGCAACCTCTTTATCGTGATCCTCCAGGCTCCTCCTCACTGAAGGTAGATTTAGATGGGCCGAGAAGCATCCGATTGTTGGGACTAAAGCGTTCCTTCCCGACAGTTGGCTGCTTGTTAAGTGAAGAGCTGTGTTTACATGCAGTGATCACCTCCACAGTATGAGGACGGGCGGTCGGTATTACGATCGCTCGTCCTCATACAGCTGCATTGTTTCTGGGCAGCAGATCGCTGTTTAGACAGCACAATCTGCTGCCCAGAAACAATGACTGATGTGCCTGCACGAACCACAGGGTCACCCGATTGATGAGCGTTTCACTCATTCATTGAGTGATTGGCTGCACCTTCAGATAGGCAGACTGTCGAGAACAAGCATTCACAGAAACACTCATTCCCAATGATCTGCCCAAATATTGCCCCGTCTAGATCCAACTGTAGGCTCATTTGCCTCTAGCAATGTCCATCTTTTTCTCATCAATAGGTTAGTAATCTGTACTTTAATTTTTCACATCCTTGCAGTAATACAAACCACAGCAGCCAATCTGAGAAGACAAAGCTGCAGTGGGGGCTAGTGAGACTGGAGGCAGATTTCAGACTACCTCAGACTCCCTTTAGGCACTATAGCTCAACTTTAGCCACTGATCACAGTTTTGCCCTAATAGGGATAGGGTATACAGGACCAAGATCTGAAGTAAATACAGGATATCACCCCCTGTAAGGGGACAACCACCTTAAAGAGGATGTATAACCTCACATGACATGTCTCTATTAGTAATCTCCATGCAATAACAATTCTGGAGCATCTGTTCTGTGTAGTACCATTCCTTTATTATTCCTACTAGAAGCTATGAATATATTGCTAGAAGTTTGCATGTAAAGTCCAGATGGGTGTTACCAGTTAGGAGTGTGTAGGGACACACACCCAGCTGGTAACACCCATCTGGACCTTTATTACAGACTGCTGGCAATTGATTGATAAACTTCTAGTAGGAATAGTAAAGGAATGGTTTATCATTCAGTCATAACAAAAGATGCTCCACAATTGTTATTACATGGGGAACACAAGTATGTGGCGTTAATAGGTTCCCTTGGAATATATAATGAATACATGTGAAATAACAGCACTAGGTGAGCTGTTTCTTTATTTAGCAAATCCCTAAGTGCTGTGCATCTGCTGATCTTGTGGGCAGTTTAGAACAGTGCTTATACTTGTCAATATGTCTATAGAAGATAGGTATGCATATGGTTTTATTACTTCTTGATTATTGAACTCAGCACTGATCTCGTTTAACTAATTTCTCATGACAAAAAAAGATAATTTTACCTTCAAGAAATGTGTGCAGATTCTCGGTGTAAGGTAACCATGTGTCCTTAATAGCAGAATTAAATTTATAATTAAATTCCCTTGTATATGGCCTGATTGTTACACCTGTAAAATGTAATACATACATGTTCTGATCAAAAATTATTACTACAAGTTACATTACACATAATTACACAATCACTTGCTGTCATTCTGTGTGACTTCTGTGACATCATATACATATGTTACTATAATAACCTAAGTAATTTACAGATTCTATAGTAAATAAGGCAAAAGAAAATGGCAAGTGCAGTAACCATTCAACTTACGTTGTCCTAAAAGTTAGTTGCTGATTCAGGGGCTGCCATTTGTAATCATTGTCTGCATATATACTGCCTTAGGGCTAATTCAGACGGCCGTATGAATGAGTCTGCATCCGTTCTGCAATTTTGCGGAACTGGTGCGGACCCATTCATTTCAATGGGGCTGCAAAAGATGTGGACAGCGCACCGTGTGAATGTGAAAGGGGTTTTCCGGGAGTATAATATTGATGACCTGTCCTGAGGATAAGTCATCAGTATCAAATAGGTGGGAGTCCAAAGAGGTTTCCCCCATCAGCTGTTTAAAGAGAATGCAGCAATCCAGTGAGCACTTCGGCCTCTTCCTAGGTCGATTGCGTTCATCGATTACATGGTGTATGTGCAGCTCAGCTTTAAGTAAATGAGCCTGGGCTGCAATACCAAGAACAGCCACTATACTGTGTATGCCACTGTGCTTGGAATGCTGTGAGAATGCTGCCGTGCTCACTGGAGTGCTGCAGCCTCTTCAAATAGCTGATAGCTGAGGGGATAAATGTCCGCGATCGGCATTGCTGCCAGTTGCGGACATCAGCTTCAGGTGTCTGCTGTATGAATCAGCAGTCCACCCGCGGCTACTGAGCAGAGCGGGCGCCATCTTTAAAGACCCGTCCAGCGCTGTACTAGTACGGCACTGGGCGGGAAGGGGTTAAAATATTCACCTCCTTTGTGACGAGGTGAAGAGATATGCATACAATTTTTTTTGTATAGAATTATAATGAGCGTAGGTCATTTTATTTGATGCTACAAAGAATTTGACTGTGATTCAGTATTTTTGCATTAAAATGTACAAGAGGGATGAATACATTTTATGGGTACTGTTTATAGAATGCATTCGGAAATCTTTAGGCTCTTTCATTTTTTTTCAAATTTTGTTATGTTACAGCCTTGTGCTAAAATAAAATAAATAAATGCAAGTTTTCCCCTAATCATTCTGCACTCAATACTCCTTAATAAAAAAAAATGAAAACAGAATTTTATAAATGTTTTCAAATTTATTAAAAGGGAAAAACTTTGCATGGACATAAGCATTCAGAGACCGTTTGTTATGATACTATACATTTAGCTTACATTTAGCTCTGGGGGCATCCCATTTCTCTTGACCATCTTTGAGATGTTTCTACACCTCGATTGGATTCCACTTGTGGTAAGTTCAGTGGATTGGACATGATTTGGAAACACACACCCTTTCTATATAAGGTCTCACAGCGTCAATGCATATCAGAGCAGAAACCAAGACACGAGTAGGAAAGAGCTGCCTGTAGAGCTCAGATACAGGGTTGTGTGGAGGCACATATCTGGAGAAGGGTACAATAAATTTCTGCTCCACTGAAAGTCCCAAGAGCAAAGTGGCCTCCATAATTTTTAAATGGACGAAGTTTGGAAAAACCAGGACTCTTTCTAGAGCTAGCCACCGCACCAAACTAAGTAATCGGGAAAAAAAGGCCTTGGAAAGAGTCAAGCTGTGACCAAGAATGGTCATTCTGGCTGAGCTCCAAAGATCCTGATGTGAGAAACTTTCAGAAAGTTAACCATTCCTGAAGCACTCCAACAATCTTGGCCTTATGGCACAGTGGACTGAAAGAAGCATCTCCTCAGTAAAAGACACATGAAAGACCCTCTGGATTTTGCAAAAAAGCACCTGAAGGACTCTCAGATTGTGAGATACAAGATTCTCTGGTGTGATAAAACCAAGATGAACCTTTTTTTTTAATATAAACATAATTTTATTAAGTACAGGTAAATGCACAATACATTTTGAATCGTTCGATTACATAAGTTAGTGGTTCAAATCCATATCATTCAAAGTATTTGTACATGGTTTACATTTGCATGTCACCTGTAACAATTTTACATTTTTTAAACCCCCCATAACAGGTCCCTCCCTCCCCACATTCGGCTCTGAGACCGTTCATCCTACTTAAAAGATCCCGTTTTGTTGCTATATGTCTGACAATATGTCTCGTGGTGCCCTGTGTTCCTTTATTAATTTGCTATTTCTAAGCGGCCCAGTGTTCCTTTCAAACTTTCTGTTAAGAACCATGTAGTGTTACTAAAAGGTTTAATCAACATTTTTAACATTTTATCCTCTAAACTAACTTCTATGTACTTCCTCCGTTTTGTTGCTATATGTCTGAGAATATGTCTCGTGGTGCCCTGTGTTCCTTTATTAATTTGCTATTTCTAAGCGGCCCAGTGTTCCTTTCAAACTTTCTGTTAAGAACCATGTAGTGTTACTAAAAGGTTTAATCAACATTTTTAACATTTTATCCTCTAAACTAACTTCTATGTACTTCCTCCATTTTTTCATAAGATTTTCCATCAGCTTTTCCTTAGAACATTCTGCCCCAATAATTCCATCTGTAAGCAGTGTTTTAGATGTTGTGTAACCATGTGAGTTGTTGGGGTCTTGGGTTGAAGCCAACATTTCAACAGGCATTTCTTTGCTACCAGCAAGATCATATGCACAATATGAGGTTGAGTGTGAGTGTCAAGTTGCCAGTGAAACAAGACTAACTCAGGCGATAATACAATATCTCTTTTGATGATCCTGGTTATCAGAGTTTTTATCTCTTCCCAGAAGGAATTAGAGTGCTCACATAGCCACAGGCCATGAAATAGATCTGTGTTTGCTTTATGACACTTGGGGCACTTGGTCATCCTGTCTGCTCGTTTTGTGCATTTAGCTTTGTGAAAGCCATAAATTGCCCTATGTATGATCCTAAATTGAGTTTCCCTCCAAAGTTCACTAGGCATAAGTCAGAATCTTGTATATGTCTGTTCCAAGATTTAAACAGGGAGCTAGTAGGATGGCTTGGGTTTATTTTCCTCAAAGTATATGCAAGGTCAGATAAAGATAGTGGGGGTGAAGAGCTTCCTCTGATTAGTAGGTCGTATTGATTGGGTCCGCATTCTTTGGAGAGATCCAAGAGCCTTGGTTTCAGAAAACCCATTATCTGGTGATGTGCCAAGAAATGTGTGGGTTGTAAACCATAGTTACCCTGGATCTCTGAGAATGATAGGTATCTTTTTTCTGTAGCATTCCATGAGTCTTGTGTCCTATGAATGCCTTTTTCCCTCCACGTGAGGAATTGCTTGTTTGTTATGCCCTCCTTGAATTCAGGGTGGCCCCACAACAGCATGTGCTTAGATAATAAAAAAGGAAGGTTATACATTTTCCTAACGGCCTTCCATGTGGCTATGATATCTTTGATAAGAAGACTTTGTTTAACAGTAGAGGGTAGGTGTGAGTAGCTCGTATGAAGTAAAGCTGTTAATTTCCAAGGACGTGCTAGATGCCCTTCAATTTGGTAATTAGAAAAATGGCTGGGTTGTGATATCCAATCTAGGCTGTGTCTGAGGTTACTCGCCAGATTGTATCTTCTAATATGTGGGAAGTTTAAACCTCCCTCTTCCCTTTTTAATTGTAATTTACGCAAGGATATCCTCGCCCTTTTTGTTCTCCAAATAAATGAGCGGAAAGCACTTTCTACTTCAACAATGTCCATGTGCTTGATCAATAGTGGAATTGTCTGCATAGGGTATAAGAGCCTTGCGGAACTAGACATCTTGATTAAATGACACCTTCCCACCAGCGAAATAGGGAGGTTCATCCATCTATCCAAATTCTTCATAAGCCTTTTAAACAGGGGAGGATAATTGAGATTGTATAAAGACTCTGGTGATCGTCCAATATGTATTCCCAGGTATTTTATGCTTTTAGGGGCTATTGTTACCATACGCCGTAAGTGATTAGTATCTTCTCTACTAATGTTGTTGTTTTTTAAGAAGAGCAATTCACTTTTTGCTGCATTAATTTTAAAACCTAAGAAGAGGCCAAACGTCTGTATATTATCGAGAACAGTTCCTAAATCCCTTCGGGGGATGTTCTAGGAAAACTATCAGATCGTCTGCAAAGAGACTATGCTTCAACTCCATAGCCCCTATTTTTATCCCTTCTATTTCTCCAGAGCATTTGATGAACTGTGACAAGGGTTCAATGGCCAAATTAAATAACAATGGTGATAAGGGGCATCCCTGTTTCGTTCCTTGTAAATAAAAATGAGGGGAGAGAAAACCAGGTGTGTTAACTCTTGCTATTGGGCTGGTGTATAGTACTTTTATATAATTATGAAACTGTCCCTGAATCCCTATCCTGTCCAGTACCATCCCCAGCCATTCCCAGTTAACATTGTCAAATGCTTTTTCAGCATCAATTGTGAGGATGGCTGGGGTTTCATGTAAGGTCGGCCTGATTTTTATTTCATCCAGCACCGCTAGTACCTTCCGTATGTTGGCTACAGCTGCCCGTCCTTTTATGAATCCTACCTGTTCATTTGAAATAATCTTGAGCATTAGAACTGACAGCCTATCAGCCATGATCTTGGATAAAATTTTTATGTCGACATTTATGAGAGAAATGGGCCTGTATGAAGTGGCTAGTGATATATCCTTGCCTGGTTTTGGTAGGAGTTTTATATATGCCGTGTTATTCACAGGCAGAATAACCGCCCCCCTGCGTATAATTATTGTAAAGAGTTGTTAATATTGGAGAGATCTGATCTTTCAGTATTTTATAGAATTCCCCGAAATACCCGTCTGGGCCGGGAGCTTTGCCTAATGGGAGATTTGATATGATATGTGTGACCTCTTGTTGCGTGATGGGAGAATTCAGTATGTCTAGTTCTTCTTGAGATAACTGAGGTAATTTTATGGTATTGAGCCATTTCCCTGCTTTATCTAGATCTATTTTCTTTTCGCTATACAGATCATGGTAAAATGATCTGAAGATGTCATTTATTTCTTTAGGATCATGATGGATCTTGCCTAAATTATCCTTTAATCCTAATATGGGTGTATTTGGTTGATGTTCCTTAGCTAGATTGGCTAGTAATTTGCCTGCCTTGTTTCCATATGCATATAATTGGGCATCTGCTTGTGACTTAAAGATAAGCTCCCGTCTTTGTAGCCATACTTCATATGTGTGTTTGGCCTTTGTCCACTGGTCCTCTGTTACTGTAGAAGGGGATGCCTTAAAAGTGGAATAAGCTTGTCTTAGGGAGTCGCTATGTAATGTTATTTGATCATTCAGTTGTTTTTTAACCTGTGACATGTGTGCAATCAATCTTCCCCTGATAACCGCTTTCCCTGCATCCCATGTTAGTTGTAGGTTGTCAGGGATCTCATTATCAAGCATGTATTCCCTCCACCATCCTTCCAATTTTTCCCTAAATGCTTCTTCTTTGTACATGTCTGAGGGGAATCTCCATATATAATCCGATCCTCTGGGAACGTGTTCTTTCAACACTAATGACACTGGAGCATGATCCGATATGACTAAATCCTCAATCTGGGTTTTAAGGCATCTAGAGAACAGTGAGGAGTGTAATAATAAATAATCTATTCGGACCAGGATTTGTGTGGGTTGGAAAAGTGGGTGAATTCCCTGCCTTCCGGATTGAGAACCCTCCAAGGGTCTATAAGTTGTGCCATTTTTATAAATTCCCCAAGGGAATTGTCTATTCGTCTATTCACCGGAGGAACCATGCGCTCTGATTTTCTATCTTCTTCCCAATTTAAGACTGTGTTAAAATCACCTGCGATAACCTTCTCCCCTATCTGGTCAAGACTCAGCCATCTCATTACCTCTTGGAAGAGTGGTTTATGCGATTCATTGGGACCATATATGTTGTATACACTTAGATCACCACTGGGTGAAGATAGCTGTGCTTGTTGTAACCTGCCATTATCATGAGCTTTGTGAGCCACAAACCTGTAAGGAAGTCTTTTATGAAGCAATATAAGCACTCCTGCTTTACGATTCACTGATGGTGCCCCCAACACCTCTCCCACCCATAGTTTACGCATACGATAGAAGTCTTCTGATTTCAGGTGCGAAACTTTTTGACCTTAATTCTAAGCATCATATTTGGAGGAAATCGGACACTGCCCAATACCATCACTACAGTGAAGCATAGTGGTGGTAGCATCATGCTGTGGGGAGAGGATGGGACAGGGAGACTGGTCAGGGTTGAGGGAAAGCTGAATGGAGCAAAGTACAGCGATAGAGATGCAGAGTTCTCTGGCTGGCCTTACATGTGCCTTCAATTTCCACAAGTTATTAATAGTGTACTGACACTGAGGACCACGATAGAATACAGGCTCATAAACACAGTCTTCAGAAACGTATTCAGGAAGTGAAGTCACTGGGAGATATGGTTACTCCACAAGGTCACACTTCTGAATGTAGAGACATTGCAGAGAGGGCTAAATGGAGTTCATAAGGTCAGGATGAGAATCCCGTGCCATTCTATTTATCATGATCCAGGAGAATGTAGTGTGCCCTTTGAACATGGCCAACAAACCTAGGGCCAAAAATGAATTCCTGCTTCAAAAATAGGCACATGTAGCATTGCAATGGTGCAAACAAGACAAATGTTCCAAATTCACATAACCACAAATGTGGCATCATCTGTGTTATTTCAACGAAATGGTAATGAGGTATTATATAACCACCAACTTCATTTAGGCATTCAGCGTTGATTGCTGTTTCAGGGGGATTATAGCATTTCAGTTCTAGAATATAGGAATTGATATTTATCATAATTGTAACTTGACATTCCTGGGCCCCATGGAAAATCTAAACAGGCCCACTACACCATTCATCATTTATAGCATTGGTGTCCTCATATGGGACAGATAGACTTTTTGGGCTCCTTCAGTGTCCAGGATCCGGGTGAGACCACAACCTCTGAACCCCCTATACCCTTCTGATGTGGAGGTATAAATCTAGTTTGGCTCTTTCTACACAGCACCAATCCAGGTGAGATGAACAAGAAGATTAAAAATCTGTTTTAAGCCAAAATCTAATCTAAGTATGGCCTGTAACTATGCCAACAGAAACAAATCAGTTAACAGAAATGTTCTTTATAAAAAAAAAATTGATATCTGAATAAAACAGAACTTACCAGGTGGAAAGACTCTGTCTCTGCAAGTAGGCACATATGGGCTTATTGTGAGAAGCAGTCCATAGATACATAATGCAAACATCCCAGCTAGAAATCCGTAAAGTATAAGGTAAAATAGAAGTATCTGGGCTGGAAAGAAAATAAAAAACAGAAATAAATGGCTGATTTATATATGAGTATGACAGAAGCAAATCTACCATTAACCTTTTCCTGATGCATTAATTTTCTGTTTTTGCACTTTTGTTTTTTGCTTCCCGGAGCCATAACTTTTTTTAATTTTTACATTCACATAGCCATATAAAGACTTAATTTTTTGCGAAACAAATTGTACTTTCTAGTGGCACCATTTCACGTAGCATAGAATATAGTGGGAAGCTGGAATAAAAGTTCCTAATGGATTTTATGGGTTTTGTTTTTATGGCGTTCACTATGTGGTAAAACCAACTTGTGCTCTTCTTTCTCCAGGTCAGTACGAAAGCGGCGATACCACATTTTTACCCACAAAACTATATATCAATCTACTCGGCTTCTCCTGCTCTGTAACATGCTGCTTGCAGCTCAGATGCAGTGGCCAGGTTTGGGATGACCCGAACGCTACTCTGGGTCCCCTGGACACCGTTGAGGTGTCACCATGTGTTGCTGCTCTCCGGAAGGCGTGGTGCACCCCAATGGGAAATAAATCCAGAGAGTCAGAGTCTGCAGTTAACCAGTGTGATTCTTTACTGGAGGGATTCAGGTACAAAGCAATACAGGCGAGGCATAGGGCTGGCTTCTCCAGTCTCTTCCCTGGCAGAAGAAGGATTTGATGCTGAGGAAATGCCTGAGCTAGCTGTCCCTCTCTCTCTCAGAAGGCTGGTACCCTGGTCAAAGGCTGGAGGCTCACGGTCTGTAGCTCAGTAGTCTGGGTGGCTCATGGTCTGTGGCTCAGCGTCCCCATCTCAGCGTCTCATTCTGGTCTCTCATGCAGATTGGTAGAGTCTCCCCCTCCAAGCACTGGTCCCTAACTGCAGAACACTAGGGGCTCTGACTGCTCTCCTTATATACAGTTTCTGGCTAAACTAGAAACTTCTAGTAGGAGGGGTGGAGTGGAGAAACTCAGCACAAACAAATACAATGTTACACTTTCCGTCTCTCATAGACTTACTTTACAGCTTCAATGATACTCAATGGCAATGACGCATAAGTTTTTCCAGACACAAACAGGTTTTCAGACATAACAACAGAGCTACACCAGACATTGAAAAGGTCAGTCTGTATGGATTTGGTGGTAAACAAGTCTGACTTTTTCCGTCCAAAACATGATCTTTAAACCTAAAGGTAACTGTGGACAATTACCAGCTTCTCATTCAAAGTCTGAAAAGTAGCTCAGTGTCCATTAACCCTTTCCACGGTGCCATGCAAACACAGTGCAAATAAGCAGGATATATCACAACATATAAAATGCATTTACACAGTATAAATCAGAGCAAGTTAACCCTTTAAAGTGAAATAAAGTAAGGAGTTGATGACTTTGCATAGGGCAAACAGGCAAATGTCCACAAATGTCTAGACTTCAAAGTATCCCTGCTCCAGGGCACTACACAGACACCATGTTCAATGTGACAGGTTCCCTTTAAGTTGATTTAAGATCATGCATAACAAGGCCAGGAAAGATAACTATGCAGGGACTTTTCAATCAAGAATCAGAGGGGTTGGCAGAGGAAGCAGGAAGAGCAAGGATGCACACAGTGGTTTAGGCCAGCCCTTGGTGCACTTAACTGCTCATTTGCATATGGATTTAAATAACTTTTTCTTCAGAATGAAGCAACAGATCACTTAATGATGGATATCATTACATTGAGCTTAGCTAGACAAGTCATTGTGCCTGGTTCAAATGTGAATTTCCTGGTGACAGACTTACTTTAATGTGTTTCAGAATTCTTTTCTTACATCAGTCATTAATACTTATGTTGAACCTGACTACATTGGACCTATGGACTGTGACTCTTTATGCATTTTATCCTAAAATATTAAGATGGCAATAGCTATTTCATGTCTTTTGCCACTATGAATGTATTCCTCTAGTTTCAACTTGTTCTGCTGGTGGCCATTTATACATTTAGGGCCCAGTCTGTGGTGGAAGTAACATTTTAAATGACCAGTTCCTGGTGGTCACTGGTATATTAAGCACCTGACTTCTGATGTTCACCGATCTGTTCAGCACCTAAGTACTCAGTCCTAGTGGCCTGTGATACATTCAGCTTCTGTTTCCGGGGGTAAGCATCATTTGATACATCTTGGCAGTGCGGTGAATATGGTATTCTGGATCCCTGTTGATCCAGTACTCATAAAATCCCCTAGTCACTGGTGTTGTAGTTGAGGGTGGATAGCTCAGTGAATGACACTATCTCTTCCCAAAATGAAGGAGCAGTGAATGTAAAAATTGCATAACTAAAGGGTCGATTCAGTATATACATATATGTATACTGTATATATATATATATATATATATATATATATATATATATATACACACACACACACAGTGAGTCAAAAATTATCTGCACTCTTTCAGAAAAGTTTTTTACATAATTTCCCTGCTCACTTCTATAGAGATTTGAATGTGTTTTACGTTAGTTCATTTGTGACAGCAGTGTGAGAAACAATGACTGCCCCATTATAATTTGCACAAAAGTACAGCAGCGTGCAGTAATTTGTTATTTGTGGTCTGAGGATGTGTCCAGAGCTGATAATTATTGAAGACTTTGTGCACAGTATGAAGAAAATGTTTTTTTTTGCAAAAAAGTGTGGGTGAATGGATAAAGAAGTTCAAGGAAGGTCGCACAAGTGTCAGAAATGAAGACGGAGCCAGATGCCGTCCACGACAATATTGATGACAATATTGAGTGTGCACGAGAACTGATTCAGTTGGGTTGACAAGTGATTCGTAGAAAATCATTCGCAAATCAGTCATGCTCTGCCTATGCAATGATCCATAATAATAATAATGATAGGACAGCAGTGCATTTGTGGCTCGCAGCTCAGCCTAAAACATTTTTAAATGAGGGAATATGAAAGCTTGTTGACAGATGGTCAAAGTGTATTGCAAAACAGGGACATTACATTGAAAAATGATGCATTTGTATTTTCTGAAAGTTGATTAAAATAAATTCTTTTACCTCATGAGAGACTTCCAAAATCGGTGAAAGGGAACCCCCTCCTGATGTCGACATGGTGGGCGTGGTGTAAAATTAGAAGCTTGACCTCGTCGCATCCCTCTTACTCAACACACCTAACCCTTTTGCGAAACCCCGCTTTTCAGAACGGGGCCTCCAATTTTGTCTTCAAGTGCTGGCACTCACAGGGCATAATTAATATTGACAAGCTCATTAACACAGAAACTAAATCAATCAAATCGATAGCGGAACTTCAGACGGAATTCCCGTCTGTGGTCTTCCCGTTCTTCCATTACTTACAGGTCAAGAGTTATACTACAAAACTACTCCCACTTCTACGAGATGCGGAGTGGAACCCCTATTATAGGAAATGGTTCTGGAGCACTAACGCGGCCAACAGACAAATCACTACTAATTATATACATATAATTCTTACATATTCCGTTTGATTATGCTGACTCCAAGGCGTCCATGACTAGATGGGAACTGGAAATACCTCAGGCCACCCCATCTTTGATCCTCAGAGCTCTGGAGTTATCATATAAATTCTTGCCCTCTGCGCGCTACACGGAAATGGTCTTGCAGATCTGCCATAGATCTTATTTGACTCCTAGAAGGGGATTTCATATGGGCATATATGATACCTCTAACTGCTTCAAGTGTGGAGCTCCGGATGTGGGTCTATATCACTGTCTGTGGGATTGCCCGAGAATCAGGGAGTTCTGGGACAGAGTAATCTCCTTCACTAACAAACATTTGACGAACTTTACCCCGCTTGACCCATTATAGGCTATCTTTGGATACTTAGATAAGGATAAATACAACTGTACCCCAGGAAGCAGGAAACTGCTCCACTTTGTGGCAGCGGCAGGGGTCAAGGCCATCTTACAGGTCTGGATAGATCCTGCGCCGCCTCCCCTCAAGCTTTTCTTGGAAAAATGATCTTATGTTATGAGGATGGATTGGGTGGAGGCGTCTCAACGGAAGGAACAAAAAGTACAACAATTCTTTCAGGTGTGGGAAAGCTTTATTAATATCTTACCAATACATATCAGAACAGCTATGCATGACTGTTTCTCGTTGACCACGTGGTACCAGGAACAGGTCTTGATAGATGACGAACCTATTACGCTGACTTGACGGGGAGGGGGGGGTTCCAAATGGTCCTGAGCATCCTTTTTCTTTTTTCTTTTTTTTTTAGTTTCTTTTCTTTAGTTTTCATTGTTTTGTGAATTGTTCTGTTCCTCACTGAAGTAAAATCGAGAGCCGTGTTAACCTTTGCTGGGAGGAGCTGAGTAAGACCCGCGGTTATCATCATGGACTAGAACATGTTATATGGCCCCTCCCTTTGTCAAGAATAGGACCCGATGTGAAACACTCAATTGTGCTGAAAGTATGAGTGTACCCCAACATGGCGCAGAACTGCTTAGGCTACTTTCACACTAGCGGCAGGCCTGATCCGGCAGGTGAAGGGTGCTGCCGGATCAGGACTGCCGCAGTGACATGTGTGGAGCCGGAACCGCGCTCCGGCCCCAAACATGTCACACAGTACATACATACACACAGACACACACATATACACAAACAAATACACATACATACTTACATGCTCCCCGGCAGGTCTTCAGAGCGCCGGAGGGACAGGACGGCTCGCACAGGTGACGATTCCACACAGCGCCCTCTGCTGGGCGCCTGGTGGAATCGTCATCTGTGCGCGCCGACCTGTCCCTCCGGCGCTCTGAAGACCTGCCGGGGAGCATGTAAGTAAGTATGTATGTGTATTTGTATGTATATATGTCTGTGTATGTTTATGTTTATGTGTATGTCTATGTCTGTACGTGTGTATGTGGTGCCGGATCCGTCATGAACTCCATTGAAAGTCAATGGAGGGCGGATCCGTTTACCATTGTGGACACACCAGATGGATCCGCCCCCATTGACTTGCATTGGGGGTCATTCCGGATCTGTCTTGGTGCGGATGCCCGGACCGGAGAGCAAACCGCAGCATGCTTTCAGGAGCATTCCGTTGTCTTCAGTTCAGTTTTGTCCCCATTGACAATGAATGGGGACAATACTGAAGCGTTTTATTCCGGTATTGAGCCCCTATGACGGAACTCAATACCGGAATTTTAAAACGCTAGTGTGAAAATAGCCTAACTCAAACTTTAGTTTGGCAAGACTCAATTCTCTGATAAGCCAGCTCATTTATACCACTGCCTTGAGAGTTGTCTTGGAATGTTGTAATTGTTGTTGTCTAAAGACGGCGCTGCAGAAAAGGGGTGTCAGGGAGCCCCAGGACGGACGAGCGACGGGGGTCCGGCTGTGCCCAATAGCCGGACCCCTGCTGAATGCGCCAGCATCGGTGAAAACACCGATGCCGGCGCATTAACCCTTCATGTGCCGCGGTCAGCGCTGTCCGCGGCACATGAGGCGTGCGGCATGGTCCGCCGCTATTCAGGATGGCGAGCGGGGCCATCGGGTCCCCGTGCTGCTGTGACGGGGACCCGATGGCTTGGATAGCAGCCCGATGCCTTCCTTAGGCATCGTGGCTGCTATCCCTGCGTTCCTGTGCGATCCAGCCCCCTGGATCGCACAGGAAGCAGGCTGTAAGTGTATTACACTGAGTAATACACTTACAGCCAATGCATTACAATACAAAAGTATTGTAATGCATTGTAAAGGGGATCAGACCTCCAAAAGTTAAATAAAGAGGAAAATGAAAAGTTAAAAAATAAAGTAAAAATAAATAAATAATAATAATAAAAGTTAAAAAAAAATAAGCCATTTTAAAAAAAAAGTTTAAAAAATGGTAAAAAAAGGTGAAAAAATAAAGGTATACATATTAGGTATCGCCGCGTCCGTATCGACTGGCTCTATAAAAATATCACATCATCCACCTCGCCAGGTGAACGCAGTAAAAAAAAAAAAAAAAACTGTGCCAAAACAGACATTTTTTGGTCACCTTCCCTTACAAAAAGTGTAATAGCAGGCGATCAAAAAAGCGTATGTACCCCAAAATGGTACCAATAAAACCGTAATCTTGTCCCGCAAAAAATGAGACCCTAACTAAGACAATCGCCTGAAAAATAAAAAAATATGGCTCTCAGAAAATAGCAACACAAAAAAAAGATTTTATTCTGTTCACAAATGCATCTAATGTGTAAAACTTTCCAAAAATAAAAATGTTAGACATATTGGGTATCGCCACGTCCGTAACAACCTGCTCTATAAAAATATTACATGAGATGGCCCCCCAGGCGAATGCTGTAAAAAAAAATAAAAAAAAACTATGCCAAAATAGCCATTTTTTTTCCCTCTTCCCTCACAAAAAGTGTAATAGCAGGCGATCAAAAAGGTGTATTTAACCCAAATTGGTACCAATCAAACCATCATCTTGTCCTGCAAAAATGATACCCTACCTGAGACAATCGCCTGAAAAATAAAAAAAATATGGCTCTCAGAAAATAGCAACACAAAAAAAAGATTTTATTCTGTTCACAAATGCATCTAATGTGTAAAACTTTCCAAAAATAAAAATGTTAGACATATTGGGTATCGCCACGTCCGTAACAACCTGCTCTATAAAAATATTCCATGAGATGGCCCCCCAGGCGAATGCTGTAAAAATTTTTAAAAAAAAACTATGCCAAAATAGCCATTTTTTCCCCTCTTCCCTCACAAAAAGTGTAATAGCAGGCGATCAAAAAGATGTATTTAACCCAAAATGGTACTAATCTAACTGTCATCTTGTCCTGCAAAAATGATACCCTACCTGAGACAATCGCCCGAAAAATAAAAAAAATATGGCTCTCTGAAAATGGCAACACATAAACAAGATTTAATTCTGTTCTAAAATGCATCTAATGTGTAAAACTTAACAATAATAAAAATGTTAGACATATTGGGTATCGCCGCGTTCGTAACAACCTGCTCTATAAAAATATCACATGACTTGCCCCCTCAGGTGAATGCTGTAAAAAAAAAAACTATGCCAAAACAGCTATTTTTTTCACCTTGACTCACAAAAAGAGTAATACCAAGCGATCAAAAAGGCGTATTTACCCCAAAATGGTACCAATGAAAACCTCACCTCATCCTGCAAAAAATGAGCCCCTACATAAGACAATAGCTCAAAAAAATAAAAATCAATGGCTCCCGCAAACCAATCCATCAAAATCTGTGTTGTAAAATCCATATGGCACTCCTTCTGTTCTGAGTCCTGCCATGTGCCCCCACAGCAGTTTACCACCACATATGGGGTGTTGCCGTATTCAGGAGAAAATGGGTAACATATTATGGGGTGCTTTTCTCCTGTTACCCCTTATGCAAATAAAAAAAATTGGGGCTATAGCAACATTTTATTGGAAGAAATGAAACTTTTCATTTTCATAGCCAAGTGTTTCCAAATTACGTAAAACGCTTAGGGGGTCAAAGTGGCCAGTACCCCCCTTAATATATTCGTTGAAGGGTGTAGTTTCCAAAATGGGGTCACTTTTTGAGGGTTTCCACTGTAGGGGTACGTCAGGGTCTCTCAATTACAAAATGGTGCCTACAAACTATTTTAGCAAAATCTGCCTCCAAAATCCGTATGGCGCTCCTTCCCTTCTGACCACTGCCACAAACCCATAGAAACGTTTACCACCACATATGGGGTATTTCTGTAAACTGCAGAATCAGAGCAATATATATTGAGGTTTGGTTTGCTGTTAACCCTTGCTGTGAAAAAAATTATTAACATGAATAATCTACCAAAAAAAGTGAAATTTTGAAATTTCACCTCCATTTTCCTTTAATTCTTGTGGAACACCTCAAGGGTTAACAAAGTTTGTAACAGCAGTTTTTTATAATTTGAGGGGTGTAGTTTCTAAAATGGGGTCATTTATGGGGGGTTTCATTATGTAAGCCACTCAAAATCACTTTACATCTGAACTGGTGCTTAAAAAAAATGGTTTTGGAAAATTTGGTGAAAATTTGAAAAATGGCTTCTAAACTTCTAAGCCCTCTAACGTCCTAAAAAGGTAAAATGACATTTATAAAATGATGACAACATAAAGTAGACATATGGGGAATGTAAAATAATAACTATTTTTGGAGGTATTACTATTTATTTTGAAAGTAGAGAAATTGAAATTTGGAAATTTGCTAATTTTTCCAAATTTTTTTTAAATTTGCTATTTTTTTATAAATAAAAATGAAATATTTTGCCACAAATTTACTACTGTCGTGAAGCACAATATGTGACGAGAAAACAATCTCAGAATGGCCTGGATAAGTAAAAGCGTTCCAAGGTTATTACCACATAAACTGACACATGTCAGATTAGCAAAAATCAGTCTGGTCACGAAGGTGCAAAATGGCCCGGTCATTAAGGGGTTAAAGAAAACAAAAGTTGAAAATTTAATAAAAATATTTAAAAAAATAAATAAATAAATTCTTTTGGCTCACCCTTGTATATTGTTTCATTACATTGATAAGTGTTTTGCAGTGTACGGTGAGTGGGTTAGTATACATATACACATTGCATTCTGTAAAAGGCTTTATATTCATGATGAGTTCAGTGCAAAACCTCCTCTCATATATATAACTTTTTAGATACTGTGTCTTGCTTGTCATCTGAGATTTGCAGCTGCCAGTATCCTATTTCAGGAGGAATTTGTTTATTTAATAGTGAGACAATTGGATTTCGACCAACTATTCTCATTACAGGCCCTTAATCATCTGTTATTCTATAGGATCTACATTGTTTGGGGACATATACAGTATTTGACCCCAAGATTCCACTATAATATTTTTTCAGTGCTGACATTTAGGACCATTTATATGCAACTATCCCTTTTATATGAATGGTGCTTGCAGAAACAACCACAACAATACAGTGGCATGCAAATGTTTGGGCGCCCCTGGTCAAAATTACTGTTAATGTGAGATGAAATGATCTCCAAAAACATAAAGTTAAAGATGACACATTCCCTTTATATTTTAAGCAAAAACTATTTTTTATTTTCATCTTTTAAATTTTCAAAATAACAAATAAGGAAAAGGGCCAGAAGCAAAAGTTTGGGCATCCTTCATGGTTAGTTCCTAGTAGCACACCCATTAGCAAGTATCACAGCTTGTAAACACTTTTTGTAAGGAGTCTTTCAATTCTTGTTTGAGGGATTTTCATCCATTCTTCTTTGCAAAAGTCTTCGAGTTCTGTGAGATTCCTGGGCCGTCTTGCATGCACAGCTCTTTTGAGGTCTATCCACAAATTTTTAATGATGTTCAGATTAGGGGACTGTGAGGGCCATGGTAAAACCTTCAGCGTGCACCTTTTGAGGTCTATTGTGGATTTTGAGGTGTGTTTAGGATCATTATCTATTTTTAGAAGCCATACTTTTTTCAACTTCAGCTTTTTTACAGTTGGTGTTATGTTTGCTTCCAGAATTTGCTGGAATTTCATTGAATCCAGTCATCCCTTTACCCATGAAATATTCCACCGTGCCATTGACTGCAACACAACCCCAAAGCATGATTGACCCACCTACATGGTTGGAGAGGTGTTCTTTTCATGAAATTCTGTGCCCTTTTTTCTCCAAACATACCTTTGCTCATTGTGGCCATAGAGTTCTATTTTACCTCATCAGTCCACAGGATTTGTTTCCAAAATACTTGAGGCCTTTCCTCAGGATAGAATGAGCGAGCACTAAAATGCTCGGGTACTCGTTATTCGAGTCAAACTTTTCCCGATGCTCGGGTGCTCGTTTCGAGTAACGAACCCCATTGAAGTTAATGGGAGACTCGAGCATTTTTTGCAGGGGACCAAGGCTCTGCCTAGGGAAGGCTGGGTGAAAACCTGGAAACATCAGAAAATGATGGAAACACCACAGAAATGGACAGGAAACAGCAGGGGCAGCATGCATGGATGCCTCTGAGGCTGCCTAATCCCACCATTACCCCAAATTCTCCTGCAACAGCCTGGTGGTTACCCTCATGGCAATTGTGCTCACCCAGACAAAGAAAGGTGAGGCACATGCCCATCACATGTTAGGGAAGCACCCAACTAGGTTCCCACGAAGGTCCATCACCGCCTGCAGGTGACACCACTGCTCATGCTGGCACTGCTGTGCTATCCCCCGCCCCACGACGCAGGCATAAGCCTGACACATCATGGTGACAGCGTAGTGACACCAAGTGACCAACTTAGATTGAGGTAGCAGTCAAATGTCTGTAGGCGAGCCTCCCAAAAATTTGTTTTGGAGTGTCCGAAGTTGACCCTCCTAAAAAAATGTTTAGGAGTGTCTGTAGTTGACCCTTCTGTAAAATATTTTTTTTGTTTTCCCTGTTATTAGTTAATGTACAACCCATGGCTGGCATGGTGGGAATATATAGGTTTTGCGTTACAGACGGTCCACTGCACCGTTACATTTTCTTCATCATTGCCAATTACTTTTTCACCAACTGTTGTCTGGCAATGATAAAGGGGAAGGTGAATCCACTGCGGAAGAAAAGTGTCATCCTCCTACAATTCTACACTTGCTCTCAGTTGAAAAGGGGATGTTCTTGCCGTGGCCTTCCTCATAGTGGCCGCTTCTGTGGACGACAGAGGTGGTGTACCTACTGACAGCCTGACCGAACACGATGGCAGACGGGGAGACACTCCCTCATGTAAAATTGTTTTGGAATGTCTGCGGTTGACCCTCCTGTAAAATATTTTTTTTGTTTTCCCTGTTATTAGTTAATGTACAACCCATGGCTGGCATGGTGGGAATATATAGGTTTTGTGTCACAGACGGTCCACTGCACCGTTACATTTTCTTCATCATTGCCAATTACTCTTTCACCAACTGTTGTCTGGCAATGATAAAGGGGAAGGTGAATCCACTGCGGAAGAAAAGAGTGTCATCCTCCTACAATTCTACACTTGCTCTCAATTGAAAAGGGGATGTTCTTGCCGTGGCCTTCCTCATAGTGGCCGCTTCTGCAGACGACAGAAGTGGTGTACCTACTGACAGCCTGACCGAACACGATGGCAGACGGTGAGACACTCCCTCATGTAAGATTGTTTTGGAGTGTCTGCGGTTGACCCTCCTGTAAAATATTTTTTTTGTTTTCTCTGTTATTAGTTAATGTACAACCCATAGCTGGCATGGTGGGAATATATAGGGAAGCACCCAACTAGGTGCAACGAAGGTCCATCACCCATGCCCATGCTGGAACTGCTGTCCTATCCCCAGCCACACGATGCAGGCATAAGCCTGACACAGCATGGCGGTGACACCAACAAGTGACCAAGTTAGATGAGGTAGCAGGTGAGCCACCCAAAAATTTAGCCTGATGAAGCATGGCGGTGACAACAGAGGGACCGAGTTAGACTGAGGTAGCAGGAGGTGAAGCACGGATGGTAATTCGAAGGTGGAGGAGGAGGGGTTGGAGAAAGTGGCATAGTAATTCTGTCAAACCGTGAACGAGGCAGGCCCCGCAATCCTCCAAGTGGGCAGTACATGAGCGGCCGCAGGGTCAGACTCAGTCAGAGTATGTGAAATGCTCAGGGTGGCCGAACGCCGGGCTCGACGGCGGACCCGTTTCGGGTTATCGATTGTCGAAATGTTGGCTTACATCAAGTTTAGTATCTGTTCTTATCAGTTGCTGTGGCTGTTGGTGGTAAAGTGGTGAGCATAGCTGCTTCCCAAGCAGTTGACCCAGGTTAGATTCCCGTCTATCGCACTATCGCAGGAGGCAATTAAAAGAAGAACAAAAAAAAAATCTGTACAATATCTATAACGTCCCCTACCCGGGTAAATTGTTTGGAGAGAGGGCCTGTAGGCAGGGGGCAGGCTGGGGGGAAGGAGGTTGAGCTGGAAGAGCCAGAGGAGTGCCCCCTTGGCTAGCGTGTGTGGTGGTGACAACAGCCGGATGGAGTTCGAATGACGACCCCTGGACCCCAACTTAAAAATTTAGCATCAACCGGTACAGTTGTCAACTATGAGATTGATCAAGTGTGGCATGTGTTCAATGTATTCTTCTCAGTTTAATACCGTATATGGCACCTATCCGGAAAAATAGTTTAGAGAGAGAGAAAGAGAGGAAAAAGACGTATTTTTAAAAGTGACGTTCAGTATAGATCAGTTAAAGAGAAAGAAAGGATTTTATGAAATGGATTTGTATCACTGAGAGCAAAAGAACCTATTTTATTACGTGACGTGCAGTATAGATCACTTGGAGATAAAAAGGGGAATGTGCAGACTTGGGCTGCTATAGTGCAAACCACTATGGTGGTGACAACAGAGTGAGCGAGTGACACTGCGGGAGCAGGCGAACCACATAAACATTTTTTTTTGGCCCTGTATGGCGGCGGTGACAACAGTGACTGAGTTAGTATGCGGTAGCTGGTGAAGCACCCAAAAATTTAGCCTGACAGAGCATGGCGGTTACACCACCAATGACTTTGTCCAACTGAGAATGCAGTGAAATGGATTTTGTTGAGCCTCCAAAAATGTTTTTCTTTTCGGAGTACATAAAGTCTACCCTCAGCAAAAAAATTTTTTTTTTTAAATGTCGGTACTTGAGCATCCTGAAAAATTGTTTTGGACTGTCTGTTTGACGCTCCTGAAACATTGGTTTACACTGTCTGTAGTTGACACTGCGGAAAAATTGTTTGGAGAGAGGGCCTGTAGGTGGACCTCCGGAAAAATTGTTTGGAGAGAGGGCCTGTAGGTGGACCTCTGGAAAAATTTTTTGGAGAGAGGGCCTGTAGGTGGACTTCTGGAAAAATTGTTTGGAGAGAGGGCCTGTAGGTGGACCTCCGGAAAAATTGTTTGGAGAGAGGGCCTGTAGGTGGACCTCCGGAAAAATTGTTTGGAGAGAGGGCCTGTAGGCGGACCTCCGGAAAAATTGTTTGAAGAGAGGGCCTGTAGGGGGCCCTCCTGAAAAACTGTGGTAAAAGAGTGCCAGTTGGACCTCTAAAAAATGGCGTTTTTTTGGTCAGCGTTAGGCAAAGACGACAAGAAGGAGGAGGAGGAGGAGTAGAGAAGAGGAATCGGATACATAAGTAATGTAAATCTTTAGCTGCTTTCCCCCCGGAGGAGATTTAAATTCCGGTGAAATCCAGGCTTTGTTCATTTTAATAAGCGTCAGTTGACAGGCATGTACGCTTATCGGTGATGACGCCACCAGCTGCACTGAATACCCGCTCTGACAGCACGCTAGCGGCAGGGCAGGCCAGCACCTCCAAGGCGTACAGCGCCAGTTCAGGCCACGTGTCCAGCTTTGAAACCCAGTAGTTGTATGGAGCAGAGTGATCGGTCCAGATGTTGGTATGGTCAGCTAGGTACTCCCTCACCATCTTTCTGTACAGCTCCCCCCTACTCTGCCGAGACTGGGGATAGGTGACAGTGTCTTGCTGGGGTGACATAAAACTGGCAAAAGCCTTGGAAAGCGTTCCCCTGCCAGTGCTGGACAAGCTGCCTGCTCGCCTCCTCTCCCCCGCTACTTGGCCCACAGAACCATGCCCTCTGCCGCTAGCGGCGTCAGATGGGAAGGATTGTTTCAGCTTGTGCACCAGGGCCTGTTGATATTTATTCACTCTCATACTCCTTTCCTCTGCAGGGATGAGAGTGGAAAGGTTCTGCTTGTATCGTGGGTCCAGGAGAGTGAACACCCAGTAATCGGTGTTTGAAAAAATGCTTCTAACACGAGGGTCACGGGATAGGCAGCCTAACATGAAGTCTGCCATGTGCGGCAGAGTCCCAACACGCAAGAATTCCCTCTCCTCACTGGCCTGACTCTCCATTTCCTCCTCCTCCTCCTCCTCTTCAGCCCATACACGCTCAAGAGTTAAGAAGGACTGAGCACTGGTACCCTCTTCTGTCTCGCAGACATTCTCCTCCTCTTCCTCCTCATCCTCCTCCTCCGATACGCACTGAGAAACAGACCGGAGGGTGCTCTGGCTATCAAGCGACGTATCTTCCTCCACCGTCTCTTGTGACAAGCGCAAAGCATCCGACTTCATGCTGAGCAGTGAGTTTTTCAACAGGCAAAGCAGCGGGATGGTGAGGCTGATAATGGCAGCATCGCCGCTGACCATCTGTGTTGACTCCTCAAAGTTACTCAACACCTGGCAGATATCAGACATCCATGTCCACTCCTCATTGTAGGCTTGAGGAATCTGACTGACCTGACTACCAGTTCTGGTGGAAGTTGACATCTGGCAGTCTACAATCGCTCGCTGGTAAACTCTGGATAACATGTTTAATGTGGAATTCCATCTCGTGGGCACGTCGCACAACAGTCGGTGAGCGGGCAGTTGTAGGCGGCGCTGCGCTGCCCTGAGAGTGGCAGCATCTGTGGTGGACTTGCGGAAATGCGCACAGATGCGGCGCACCTTGGTGAGCAAATCAGACAGATTGGGGTATGTCTTGAGGAACCGCTGAACTATGAGATTGAACACGTGGGCCAGGCATGGCACATGTGTCAGTCTGCCGAGTTGCAGAGCCGCCACCAGGTTACGCCCGTTGTCACACACAACAATGCCTGGCTTGAGGTTCAGCGGTGCCAGCCACACATCGGTCTGCGCTGTGATGCCCTGTAACAGCTCTTGGGCGGTGTGTCTTTTGTCACCTAAGCTCAGCAGTTTGAGCACCGCCTGCTGGCGCTTACCCACGGCACTGCTGCTGCGCCTAGAGCTACCGACTGAAGGCGCCGTTCCCACGGATGGTAATTCGGTGGAGGAGGGGTCAGAGGAGGAGGCATAGTACGTCTGAGAGACCGTGACCGAGGTAGGCACCGCAATCCTCAGTGTGGGCAGTACATAAGCGGCCCCAGGGTCAGTCTCGGTCCCAGCCTCCACCAAGTTAACCCAATGTGCCGTCAGTGAGATATAGTGTCCCTGCCCGGCAGCACTTGTCCACGTGTCCGTGGTTAGGTGGACCTTCTCAGAAACAGCGTTGGTCAGGGCACGGATGATGTTCTGTGACACGTGCTGGTGTAGGGATGGGACGGCACATCGGGGAAAAAAAAGTGGCGGCTGGGGACCGAATACCGAGGGGCAGCCACCGCCATGAGATTGCGAAAGGCCTCGGTCTCTACCAGCCTATAGGGCAGCATCTCCAGGCTCAGCAATTTGGAGATGTGGACGTTGAGGGCTTGGGCATGTGGGTGGGTGGAACTGTATTTCCTCTTGCGCTCCAGCGTCTGCTGTAAAGACAGCTGAACGCTGCGCTGGGACACATTGGTGAACGCTGTGGAGGATCGTGGAGGCGAAGGTGTGGTTTTCTGGCAGGAGGCGCTCGTGCCGGGGTCCTGGGCAGGGGGTTGACTAGCAGAGGCAGCGAGTGACACAGGGGAAGGAGCAGTGGTGGGACCCGCAGGAGATGGTGAACGGCCTTGGTTCCATTGAGTGGGGTGTTTAGCACTCATATGCCTGCGCATGCTGGTGGTGGTTAGGCTAGTAGTGGTGGCACCCCTGCTGATCCTGGTGTGGCACAGGTTGCACACCACAGTCCATGGGTCATCCTCACTTTCTTTAAAGAACCTCCAGACTTGTGAACATCTAGGACACGGAAAAAATGTCTCAAAACATTATCCCTTAGGAGTACAGATTAACATAAAATAACCTACTACCCCAATCTCTCACCTGAAAGACCAGAAAGAGTACTCAACACAACAGTATTATAAAAATATACAAAGTGGAAATTTATTAGTATAATACAAGAAAAATATATATATATCAAAAAACAATAATGAAAAGAAAAATGGGACACACAAAAGAAACCCAAATGCTGGCTAGAGTCATAAGCTAAACGGGAAAATACCACATCTCCCCATTAGATGTAACACATGTCATAATAAGGGTAAGCGTTGTCACAATATGTATCTGTCACACTAAATGTGACCTCAGATAGTAATAGTGGCTATATATGTTATAAATACTTGGCCACACAGGGATATAACCCAGAAAGGAAGGAGGGCCCCAGAGTATAATAACTCTAGTGAAAATGAACAGAGAAACCACCATAAAGCTTACCTTTAGACATGATGGGGAGAGATAAACAGCGGCTGACCCGAGTAACCACCAAACCTCTACGCGCGTTTCGCAATGAAAGCTTCGTCAGGTGGACGCTGTGGAGGATCGTGGAGGTGAAGGTGTGGTTTTCCGGTGGGAGGCGCTCGTGCCGGGGTCCTGGGCAGGGGGTTCACTAGCAGAGGCAGCGAGTGACACAGGGGAAGGAGCAGTGGTGGGACCCGCAGGAGATGGTGAACGGCCTTGGTTCCACTGAGTGGGGTGTTTAGCACTCATATGCCTGCGCATGCTGGTGGTGGTTAGGCTAGTAGTGGTGGCACCCCTGCTGATCCTGGTGTGGCACAGGTTGCACACCACAGTCTGTCGGACATCCTCACTTTCTTTAAAGAACCTCCAGACTTGTGAACATCTAGGCCTCGCCACGGGAGCTTCACTACGTGAAACAGTTGCTGCTGATGCACCAGCTCTGGCCCTGCTTCTCCCTCTGGCCACACCACTGCCTCTTCCAACCTGTTCTGGTGCAGCACTCGCCTCCGCCTCAGAAGCACTGTCTTCACTTGGCTTATCAACCCAGCTTAGGTCAGTCACCTCGTCATCCTCCGATTCCTCAGTCTGCTCCCCTCTCGGACTTCCTGCCCTGACAACAACTTCACCACTGTCTGACAACCGTGTCTCCTCATCGTCCGACACCTCTTTACAAACTTCTTCCACTAAGTCAACATTGTCATAATCATCATCACCCACAGACTGCGACAGTTGGAAAACTTGGGCATCGGGAACGAGGTCAGCAGCAACCTGAGAAGTGGTTTGTGACTCTGGGAAGGGTCCAGAAAACAGTTCCTCAGAGTATGCCGGATCGCATTCCAAATTTTCCTGTGAGGGGGCAGACTGGGGGGAAGGAGGTTGAGGAGCCAGAGGAGTGCTCCGTTGGGTAACATGGGTGGACTGCGTGGAAGACTGACTGGTGGACAAATTACTTGAAGCATTGTCCGCAATCCACGACATCAGCTGTTCGCACTGTTGTGGTTTCAACAGTTCTCTACCACGTGTCCCTGTAAGTTGAGACAAGAAGCTAGGAAGTGTAGCTCTGCGGCGTTCCCCTGCTCCCTCATCAGCAGGTACTGTCTCACCCTGCCCAGGACCACGGCCTCTGCCCCCTGCAGTAATTGAATGCCCACGCCCTCGTCCTCGACCCTTAGCCCTGGGGTTCAACATTTTCTGTATATAAGTGTATTATATAAAAATAAATAAATAAATGGGCCTGCTGTACTGAAACCCACAAACTTGTTCAATCTGAACAAGAAAATATATAGGTAGATAAGTTAGAGCAAAATTACGTATGTTATTACGTACCGTGCAGTATGGAGCAATTACACGGAAACTATTAGATTAGGCAGACTTGGTCTGCTTAATTGCAACCCAGACAAATGTCGCACAGAGATTTTTGTAATGTAGCTGTATAAGTGAGAGCAAAAGACCTTTTTCACTGACGTGACGTACAGAATGGGTCACCTGGACAGAAAATACGGATTGTGCTTTGTATATAGGTGGATAAGTTAGATCAAAATTACGTATGTTATTACGTACCGTGCAGTATGGAGCAATTACACGGAAACTATTAGATTAGGCAGACTTGGTCTGCTTAGTTGCAACCCAGACAAATGTCGCACAGAGATTTTTCTAATGTAGCTGTATCAGTGACAGCAAAAGACCTTTTTTAATTAAGTGACGTACAGAATGTGTCACCTGGACAGAAAATACGGATTGTGGTGACTGAACAGCTGAACTGTGACACACAGAATGGTTCCACAGAGCTGTGTGAAATGGATCTGTATCACTGAGATAAAACAACAAAAAAACTATTTTTTTATATATATATATTTTTTTGAACGTGACGTGCAGAAACTATCAGAGAGCAAACTCAGCCCCTGCTGACGATGGCTATTTTGACTGCAACCCAGACAAATGTCGCACAGAGATTTTTCTAATGTAGCTGTATCAGTGACAGCAAAAGACCTTTTTTAATTAAGTGACGTACAGAATGTGTCACCTGGACAGAAAATACGGATTGTGGTGACTGAACAGCTGAACTGTGACACACAGAATGGTTCCACACTGCTGTATGAAATGGATTTGTATCACTGAGATATAACAATAAAAAAAAAAAAAAAGGGTTATATATGGCGATAGCTGCACTACTAGTGCCAGCCAGCCAGCCCAGCTAGGAGACCAAAAAAAATGTCTTGTAGCCCTTAGAAGGGCTGTTGGGTTCTTTTGAGATTACTCCTGCCTAACAAAGAACTAAATGCAGGCCCTAACACTCTCCCTGAAACGCAGCAGCTTTATCCCTAACGACATCCAGACAGCATCTGAGCCGAGCACCGCGGGCAGTCACTAGTATATTCCAGGGTCACCTGATCAGGCCAGCCAACCCCTGCTATCGACATGTAAGGGCCCCACGTGATGATGGGTGTACCGCAGAGTCTCCTGGCTTGTGATTGGCTGAGTTTATAGGCGCCAAAAATGCACAATGCGGAAGTTGCCATTTCCTCGAGCATGGCGAGATACTCGTCCGAGCAGCGAGTACTTACGAGTACCATAATACTCGAACGAGCACCAAGCTCGGACGAGCATGCTCGCTCATCTCTAGTCATCAATATCAGATCGGCGGGGGTCCGATACTGTTTGAAGAGAAGGAGCGTGCTGTGCCAGTGCAGCCTTCCCTTCATTGTTTACCTGCCGCCCCATTGAAATGAATGGGACGGTTAGGTGTAATTATACTTGCTCACCGCTGCAGATGCAGGATGGGACGGCATCCGGATACAAACTAGATGCAATGCGTTTTTCACTAATGGTTGCTAGGAGATGTAGATTGATAGTCATAGTTACATAGTTATGTAGTTAATACGGTTGAAAAAATGAAAAAGACATAAGTCCATCAAGTTCAACCAAGGAGTCTTCAGTTATTCTTCGCACACGTGAAAAACGCATACAACCTCAATAGAAAAAATGCACACACTAAACGCACAAACTGAACTTGCTTGCAAAACCATCCGTTTTTCCCTGAACAGACCCTGACACAATTCATATCACTCATATGTAACAGGCCTAAAAGGACCATTGGAGAAGATGATGAGTAGATGCAGATGACCTTTCATGGGTTCACCCTGGGCCTTCAGCTCTCCAGTGCTAATGTTCAGGCTTGGTACAGCACTCATCAAATGAATATTTAAATAGAACAAAGTCGTCAATACCTGATTGAAGTCGGACGGTCTTACAATTCTGGACAAAGCAGGGCTGTACACAGTCAGTACAGCCTAGCATGTAGAGCATACATCCAGTAAATAGAAGGAAGCTGCAGGACTCACCACTGAAAAGTCTTCATTTCTTTATTAATCCATAAAACTTGATAAATACAGACGCAAAAGATACGGTACAGGCAACGGTGCGGGGTACAGGCCCCCAAGTGCATTGCTGCGAAATGGCTGTTGCCTCTACCGCGTCTTTTGCATCTGTATTTACCCAGTTTTATGGATTAATAAAGAAATGGAGACTTTACTGTGGTGAGTGCCGCAGCTTCCTTCTATTTATTTGTGCAGAACTCAACTCTTCTTTTGGTAGAAGGTGGGTCACAGATTGTGGACCTTTCTCTTTGAACTGAACATGCCCTTTAGTTTTTAGGAGTTATCTAGACCACACAATCACTCTATGGAAATCTTCTTATGCAACATGGCAAGAAGATTGATGAAAACATTTGTGAATTTATTGATATGATAATGAGATCATCTACTCATTTGATGAGCTGGTACCAGACTGGTTGTTTTCAGGCCATGTATCTAGTTATATTTACAACTGCCCAATATTACAACATGTGATGATATAACATAATAGCCACCAATTGTTTTCTACACCAGATTTTGGGGCGAAGTGATGGAATTAAACTATTTTGCATACACTTATAAACATATGAGAGATACTATAGATAACCACAGTAATCAGAGAGTTAAAAGTTTCCTGAATGCTATAAAACCTCCAGCGCTCCTCATATTTGTCACTTAGTTGTACAGGTTTGTTGATCTGTTTTTACTTGCGTATTTCCCAGATGAAACATTATTCTAGATGAGGTTCACAGTAACAGATGGAAATTTACTTAAGTTTCTTCCCATAGTGCAGTGTAGTTATGGGAATAGCCAGTCATGGAAACTATATCGTGCTGAAGATCCATCTGTGACTACAGGAACTGATTGCTAAGGGTTTAGCTCATGGTTACTAAATAGATGGAATGAATGAAGACAGAAATAAGGTTGGGGCAGTAGTAGAAGCACTAATTACTTGGTCATGCGAGTATACTTCATTTTGTTTAACTATATTTTTATTAAAGTCATGTATGACATTGTCATATAAACATGATAATATTTTCCAAAAGAAATAAAGCAAAGGAAAAGAGAAAAAATAAATATTCATATCATAACACATACATACTGTATCACATATGAACAATACATAATATTACATATCTCAGCAGAGAAAACCTATATACAGTGCCTTGTGAAAGTGTTCGGCCCCCTGGAACTTTTCAACCTTTTTCCACATTTCAGGCTTCAAACAAAAAGATATAACATTTTACATTTTTGGTGAAGAATCAACAACAAGTGGGTCACAATTGTGAAGTGGAACCAAATTTATTGGATCATTTAAACTTTTTTTGTAATAATAAAACTGAAAAGTGGGGCGTGCAAAATTATTCGGCCCATTTACTTTCAGTTCAGAAAACTCACTCCAGAAGTTGATTGAGGATCTCTGAATGATCCAATGTTGTCCTAAATGACTGATGAAGATAAATAGAATCCACCTGTGTGTAATCAAGTCTCCGTATAAATGCACCTGCTCTGTGATAGTCTCAGGGTTCTGCATCATGAAGACCAAGGAACACACCAGGCAGGTCCGTGATACTGTTGTGGAGAAGTTTAAAGCCGGATTTGGATACCAAAAGATTTCCCAAGCTTTTAACATCCCAAGGAGCACTGTGCAAGCGATCATATTGAAATGGAGGGAGTATCAGACCACTGCAAATCTACCAAGACCCGGCTGTCCCTCTAAACTTTCATCTCAAACAAGGAGAAGACTGATCAGAGATGCAGCCAAGAGGCCCATGATCACTCTGGATAAACTGCAGAGATCTACAGCTGAGGTGGGAGAGTCTGTCCATAGGACAACAATCAGTCCAACACTTCACAAATCTGGCCTTTATGGAAGAGTGGCAAGAAGAAAGCCATTTCTCAAAGATATCCATAAAAAGTCTAATTTACAGTTTGCCACAAGCAACCTGGGAGACACACCAAACATGTGGAAGAAGGTGCTCTGGTCAGATGAAACCAAAATCCAACTTTTTGGAAACAATGCAAAACGATATGTTTGGCGTAAAAGCAACACAGCTCATCACCCTGAACACACCATCCCCACTGTCAAACATGGTGGTGGCAGCATCATGGTTTGGGCCTGATTTTCATCAGCAGGGACAGGGAAGATGATTAAAATTGATGGGAAGATGGATGGAGCCAAATACAGGACTATTCTGGATGAAAACCTGTTGGAGTCTGCAACAGACCTGAGACTAGGACGGAGATTTATCTTCCAACAAGACAATGATCCCAAACATAAAGCAAAATCTACAATGGAATGGTTCAAAAATAAACGTATCCAGGTCTTAGAATGGCCAAGTCAAAGTCCAGACCTGAATCCAATTGAGAATATGTGGAAAGAGCTGAAAACTGCTGTTCAGAAACGCTCTCCATCCAACCTCAAAGAGCTCGAGCTGTTTTGCAAGGAAGAATAGCAAGAATTTCAGTCTCTAGATGTGCAAAACTGATAGAGACATACCCCAAGCGACTTGCAGCTGTAATCGCAGCAAAAAGTGGCCGAATAATTTTGCACTCCCCACTTTTCAGTTTTATTATTACAAAAAAGTTTAAATGATCCAATAAATTTCGTTCCACTTCACAATTGTGACCCCTTAAAAATGTTATATCTTTTTGTTTGAATCCTGAAATGTGGCAAAAGGTTGAAAAGTTCCAAGGGGTCGAATACTTTCGCAAGGCACTATATATATATATATATATATATATATATATATATATATATATATGAACTGCATACCTAGACAAGACACACACTTGAGGGAAAGAAATAAGGACACAAGTACACTTTTTTAACATCTATCCAGTAAGATTTTTTTCACAGATTGGCTATGGTTTGGGCATCCTTAGCCAATGCCGTGTTCTGTTAATTTCTCACATAGTTCTGGAGATGCTGATTGTAAGGATGTAATTATTTGCATATTTTAGACATCCTTGGTTTCATTAACTTGTAGTGCCACACTGTACTTTGTGCTGGTGATTGTCTACTGTATTTGTGAGGTGCACTGATTACTCTAACCTTCTGCCACCCACTTTCTGTGATTGGCACTTTCTTTCCATCAATGTACTGGTGATATCATAGAAGTGTGTCTGACTGAAGCTCACATTTGAGTTTTCCTAATCTTTCCTGGTTGAAACACTTCTATGAGGTCACAACATATTACCTTCCTGACCCATGTCACAGAAGTGTACAGGTGTTTAACCTGACTGAACTGCATTTGTGATGTCACACTAACATCATCTGACTGAAACAGCAATAATGTCAGAACAGAAACCCGTTTGTGATATCACAACATATTACCTGACTAAAACCTACTTGTGATGTCATAGTAGCTTACAATTGTAATACACACTTGTGATTGCAGCATACCCGATTAAAGCCCATTTGTGATGTCATAGTAGCTTACCATAGAAAAACATGCTTCTGGTGTCACAGCAGCAAACCTAACTAATGCCTACTTGTGATGTCATAGTAGCTTACCATGGTAAAATATGCTTGTGATGTCACAGCACCATGCCTGACTAAAGCCTACTTGTGATGTCATAGTACCTTACTATAGAAAAAAAACACTTATGATGTCACAGCAGCATGCTTGACGAAAGCCTACTTGTGATGTCATTGTACCTTACCATAGTAAAACAAACATGTGATGTCACAGCAGCATGTAAGCTTACTTGTGATGTCATAGTAGCTTGTTATAGTAAAAGACACTTGTGATGTCACATTAGTATACCTGACTAAAGCCTACTTGTGATGTCATAGTACCTTACTATAGTAAAACACACATGTGATGTCACAGCAGCATGCCTGACTAAAACCCACTTGTGATGTCACAGTACCTTACAATAATAAAACACACATGCGATGTCACAGCAGCTGCCTGACACACTTGCGATGTCAAAACATATTATCTGGCTAAAGCCTACTTGTGATGTCATAGTAGCTTTCCATAGTAAAACACACTTGTGATGTCACAGCAGCACGCCTGGGATGTCAAAACATTACCTGACTAAAGCCTACTTGTGATATCATAGTACCTTACCATATTAAAACACACTTTTGAAGTCACAGCAGCATACCTGACTAAAGCCTATTTGTGATGTCATAGTACCTTAACATAGTAAAACATGCTTCTGATGTCACAGCAGCAAACCTAACTAATGCCTACTTGTGATGTCATAGTAGCTTACCATAGTAAAATACGCTTGTGATGTCACAACAGCATGCCTGACTAAAGCCTACTTGTGATGTCATAGTACCTTACCATAGTAAAACACACATGTGATGTCACAGCAGCACACCTGACACACTTGAGATGTCAAAACATTATCTGGCTAAAGCCTATTTGTGATGTCATAGTAGCTTTCCATAGTAAAACACACTTGTGATGTCACAGAAGCATGCCTGACTAAAGCCTAATGATGATGTCATAGTAGCTTACCATAGTAAAACACACTTGTGATGCCACAACAGCACGTCTGGGATGTCAAAACATATTACCGGACTAAAGCCTACTTGTGATTTCATATTACCTTACCATAATAAAACACACTAGTGATGTCACAGGAGCATGCCCGATTAATTGTCACAGCAGCATGTAAGCCTACTTGTGATGTCATAGTAGCTTACATTAGTAAAACACACATGTTATGTCACAGCAGCACGCCTGACACACTTGCGATGTCAAAACATATTATCTGACTAAAGCCTTCTTGTGATGTCATAGTAGATTTCCATAGTAAAACACACTTGTGATGTCACAGCAGCATACCTGACTTACTTTTTTCCTGCATCTATATAATAAGCATTTACAGATTTCAGATCTTATTTAGCTTATGAAATTCACATACGGTATAACATGTGGCACTGAGTTAAATTAAGCATTGAATAAAAGAAAAGAATAGATAACTTGGAAACAAAAGATATCATAGCATGAAGGAGTGATGAGATTCTCTTATCTTACCCCAGCTTTTCTTATCTCGTCCTAATACTTCTTTTTTCTCTGGATTCCACAAGTACAATTTTACGTCTTGTAGCCATTCCCCCCAGGTTTTCTTCTCTTCCATGTCAAGTCGCCTGTTAGTATGTAAATAACTTCCATCCTGACCGTCCTGAAAGACAAAGGTCCCTCCCATTAAAAAGAAATGACTACTGTCATAGGATGTGCAAAGGAAAAAAGAAAGAGGTTGGTGTGGCCTTATTATTAAATATCAGGGATAAAGCTTGGGGGGCTGAGGTGGGGTCCTGGCCAGAGACGTAACTAGAACTGACTGGGCCCCACAGCAAATTTTTGTATGTATCCCCCCCCCCACACTTCTTCACAAACCTACTCCTCCTGTGCAAACCTCTTTCATATGGCTATTTTGTGACTTTTTATTTGCTGTATTTATTTAGTTATTTGTCTGTCATTTTTAGCATGACTTTATTGTTTTTTAACATTTACAGCTGCTGATGGAGTTTATATTCAACTCAACCCCTTTAAACCTGCGCTGCGATTATAACAGACATGTCTCATTTACCTCTACATATCCACAAGTAGCCTAAGTACCTTTCATACATGCAGCCATGGATGCACTCATACACACACTCTCCACATACATGGACGCATTCATACACGCACTCTCCACATACATGGACGCATTCATACACGCACTCGCCACATACATGGATGCATTCATACACACAGTCACCATATACATGGATGCACTCTCCACATAAATGGATGTATTCATACACACAGTCACAATATACATGGATGCACTCTCCAAATAAATGGATGCACTCATACACGCACTCTCCACATACATGGACGCACTCATACATGCGCTCACCATATACATAGATGCATTCATACACACACTCACCAAATACATGGGTGCACTCTCCACATACATGGACACATTCATACACACAGTAACCATATAGATGGACGCACTCATACACATACTCTCCACATACAAGGATGCATTCATATACACAGTCACCACATACATGGACGCACACATATACAATACACATATATAGACACCCAGCTTTCCTGCTGTGCCTCTCCCCACACTCTAATGCCTCTGCACTTGTGCCATGTAGGATGGCAAGAAAGCTGGATGATATTACATGATGTAATGTCACCCAGCTTTCCTACTGTACTGCAGGTCACATGTGCAGAGACATGAGAACAGTCTGGGAAAGCTGAATATAACCCCAGTTCCCCTGCCACTTACATCACTGGCACAGTTGTGGCAATCCAAATGATGTTCAGCATGCTGGGCATGGAGGGTTCTGGCTGCAGGAATCGAGGTTAGGAAAGGGTGTGTGGCTATGCTAGCTCCGCCCGTATTGGAACGTCCTGATGCTGGTAACTGTCCATCATCAGAACTGAGGAGGGGGAGAGGCGGAGCACTGTCACTGATGTCTAGTCAGTGACAGAAGTGCAAATGCGGAACTCTGAACCTGGTGCAGGAGAAGGCATCTGCTCTGACAGGGACCCAGGATGAGGAAGTACAATTCTTGACCTAACCGCTTCCCTCTAGCCAGAAGTGTAACTTGACCTGCATGGACTTTCTATAATACCGGTGTCCTCTTATGTGGCACAAGGGTCTTTGGGCCCCTTTAGGCTCCTGGGCCCATTAGCGACTGCTACCTCTGCACCCCCTATAGCTACGCCCCTGGGTACTATTTATGTATTACTGCAGATAATAGTCCAGAATCATGGTGACAGATTTCCTTTAAGGAGACCAGCTGTGACAGCTGTCTGCGGATGGATATTTGGCCTGGCTATTTTCCCTTGGTCACTTCCAAAAGGTGGAGCTAGCAAGAGGGTTCTCATTCCCTGGGAGACACCTCTTTGCATATATTAAATATCATGACAGATGTTATAGACTAGAGCACTTTGGTTTATAAATATTGGTGTATGATATGTTTTATGTTCTAAGTGTCAAGGTGTGATCTGCAAGCACCCACATCCACCCCCTTGTAATGGTATGTTGTGTCATAATGCACTGTTGAAAAATGTTAAAGGGGTTTTCCGAGTTATATATATTGATGACCTATCCTCAGGATTTTACCAGTTCAAGCTCCAAGGAGGTGCCAGGGGGTGCCATCTGTTGGTGCAACATAATACATTCTCAGTGTTACAATACCATCACACTGAAAAGCACATTAAAGGGGTTTTCTGAGTTATATATATTGATGACCTATCCTCAGGCTAGGTCATTAATATCAGATCGGCGGGGGTCCGACACCTGGCACCCCCGCCGATCAGCTGTTTGAAGAGTAGGCGCGCGCCGTATCAGGGCTGCCTCCTCTTCACTGTTTACATGCTGGCCGTAACGGGGTAGTGGTGAGTAGGTGTAACTACACCTCACCGCCCCATTTATTTCTAGTACTTGTATGGAAGCGATTCTTCCCATAGAAATGAATGGGGTGGTTAGGTGTAATTACACCTACTCACCACTACCCCATTACGGCCAGCATGTAAACAATGAAGAGGAGCTGATCGGCGGGGGTGCCAGGTGTCGGACCCCCGCCGATCTGATATTAATGACCTAGCCTGAGGATAGGTCATCAATATATATATATAACTCAGAAAACCCCTTTAATGTGCTTTTCAGTGTGATGGTATTGTAACACTGAGAATGTATTATGTTGCACCAACGGATGGCACCCCCTGGCACCTCCTTGGAGCTTGAACTGGTAATTTCAATGCTGTCATCATCCCGATGTTGGTTGATGACACCAGGAATGATGTTCCTGGACAGTCATCCTGCAGGAGGTCATTACTGGTGCTCTGTGTCTGACTAGACATTGTTGTGCAAGAAACGCTCCTCCGCAATGCCTGTAGATTGGATTTGTGGTACATCTATAGAGGTGAGCTTACTTGGCGCCTCTGGTGAGTTTGTGACCCATAAACCCATGGGAACCAGAGACACCTGCTGTGCTGTGAGTGAGGGAAGAAAAGATAGTCTAATGGGTGTCTATATCAGGGAATCACTGAAACTGGATCAGGGTCTGTAATTATCCTCTAATTACAAGTAAGAAACGGTGCAGGTGGCACCAGAAGAAGGGGAAGGTAATATTTAGTGACAGTCAAGTGGAACTGTGTGCTGCTAATCAAGTCAAAGTGGTGCTCTTAAACAGGTAGTGTACCAAATATAGACTGGGGACTTGAACCGTGTTGAGAAGGTGTTGCACTCTGGAAAAGTTGGACATGTGATTGGCGTGCACGTTGGTCTAGGTGGGTCTAGGTGATTCTGGAAATGGCTAGTGATGTATTAATCACAGACACCCCTAAAGGTGCTGAGCTTCATATATTCAATTGTCTGGTTCAACCCCACAAATAATACTAGGTAGGTGTAAGGCTAGGGAACTAAAGCTGAACTGGTGGTCAGCAAATGCGGTGTACCAGACACGCTTTGCGCAAGCCTTCGTGCTCTGAACACCCTTAAGGACCAGGGTACTCTTTACCTGCTTCCCGCAGGAAGGGGAGCTTATGCAGAGCCCTTCCCAGATGCCAGTAGTGAGACGGCTGGTGGCTGGGCACACCGACCACGGTTGGGAAAAAACTACCAGGGTGTACTGGGAGATAACTGCAGTGTTATAGCTAGAGACAAGAGCAAGGTCAAAAACGTAAACCAGGACACGAGAACCAGCAGAACACCAGTACCAAAGCTGAAGTAGATAACCAGAGAAAAACACTCACCAGATAGCTTAGTTCCAGCACTGCAAGTAACTGCACAAAATCAGCAATGTGTGAGAGCAAACAGCTAGTTTAAATAGCCCTCCTGGAATCACATGACATTGCTGACATCACACCCAATCTCCACGCTCAGGCCAAGGAAGCACAGGTGAGGACTGAGTGGGTGAAAAGGAGAAAACCTCCCACCACCTCCCTGACTCAGGAGTTATAGTGGTAGTGGTTCTCTGGCAACAGCTGACGCTAGGAGCCCCGGCGTCCTGGGACCCCTGGCTAGCGTCAGCACTGGGAATGATGGCGTCCCGTGTCCCAGCAATACCAGGACATGTAGCGCGTCTCACAGAATGACGCGCGCGCATGAAACGTGAACCCTTACTGGATGTGAACCCTGGGGTTGACACCCTGCCCCTCGTGGCCAGCGAGGAGCGAGGGATGCCACGCCGAGGGGCTGGAGACCTGACAGTAGGATAACTTGTATTTTAGGGCCTGCATATTAGCATATGTTCCTGAGTCCTGACAAACACTCCTGAATAATGCCTCGGCTAGAGCTTCCAGGAGGATACTTTGTGTTGCCCTTTTGTATACCCCTTATACGATGGTAGCCAGGCAAAATGCTTCTCAGTAGCCTTCGTGTGGATTAACCAGATGGACAGTAGCGGCCATTTAGTATGTTACTTTCTCTCGTCTTGCAATCTGCTCTGTATTGAAGATTTTCACCACTGCCCCATTTGGCTGTACTGTCTAACTATTGACCCTCCACAACTGTGGTTGTTCCTAGGACATTGTTGAGTTCCTGGAACTCTTGGACTTCTTGGCCCGTGTGT
This sequence comes from Rhinella marina, assembly GCA_900303285.1. Lineage (NCBI taxonomy): Eukaryota > Metazoa > Chordata > Amphibia > Anura > Bufonidae > Rhinella > Rhinella marina. The sequence continues at coordinate 178,029 of ONZH01010186.1, read as the reverse complement.
TCATACTGGTCACCAGACCTCTGCAGTGATTTTCATAGCTATCATGCCAGACACAGGCTAGTGGCACACATATGGAACAACTCTACATTCACATTTTAAATATATCCCCCACACCCCATATCCATTCTCTGTCCTAGCTATCTATCGTATTATTATCAATTTAAGATATTTCTAAAGGCAGATATACAAAAGAAGAGGTAAAAGAGAATCAGTAATGTCTGTTTAGGGATTAGTAAATCATAGGAACTTTCTAGCTACGATAAACCTAAGCAACATCTATTTTCAAATTATCATTCAGATGAAACACGTGACGTTCTAGGTTTGTAAACCCTACATTTTTAATTATGTGATATATGATGCTCCATTTGTGTTCACAACAGTAATGGCAGCAGTACTAAGAAGAAAGGGGATGCCTATGACTGGTCATTTATTATAGAATCACCTTACCTATCACAGGTTCACACTCCAAACACTGAACAAAATGGATGGTCAAGAAGTAGATAATGCTGCTGTAACTACTGGGAGTACCCCCAGCTGATTCCTTTGTGTTTTGCAGACCCACGGTTTGGTAAGGCAAATGGCGGATCCACAAAATACAGATGACGGCCATGTGCATCCTGCATTTTCCCTTCTGCACGTCCCTCAGCATGTTACAAATACCTACAGGGGCGTAGCTATAGGGGAAGCAGGGGAAGCAGTTGCTTTGGGGCCCAGACCCACAAGGGGGCCCCTCAGGAGGGAGACTAAAAGATTTTATTGTCAGGGCCCCCTCAACAGTATTATACAATTACATTATATACAGTGACACTATAGGAAACGGATGGAGCGGTTGTCACGCCTTGTCTGGGAGAGCTTCTGTCTCCCAGACAATCTTGACTAGCCACAAGAGTGAGGGTTGCATGTGAGTTGGGGGTTGCGAAGAAGTTTCTGGGGGGGGGGCCCTGTTCAAAAATTTGCTGTGGGGCCCAGTTAGTTGTAGTTACGCCACTGAATACCTATAGTTGTCTGTGAAACAAGAATAGGACATGTTCTAATTTTTTTTTGTTGGGCTGTGGAACTGGCTTATGGATGCGGACAGTAGACTGTGTACTGTCCGCATCTTTTGCTGCCCCATTGAAATTAATGCACCCGCATTCGATCTACAAAAAATGTGGATTGGATGCGGACCAAAATAACAGTCGTGTACATGAGGCCTAAGGGAAAGAAAAGAATGTTATGTGACTAATTTAGGAAGGTGGGAGACACTGATGTGACTTTTGGAGGATGGAGGAAAGCACTAATTGCAGCTTCTCAACACTCAACACTAAAGTGGATAGAAAAGGGACAGGGCTTAGAGGGAGGGGCGAGGCTTCCAGCTGTCTGACGGATTTGCTATAACTTAAAGGGAACCTGTCAGCTCCGAAACACCCCCTGAACTAGAGTAAGAGAGGTATGGTATAAGTGATGCTGAATCCGAATATGTGAGGTTTATCTTCATACTCGCTTCCATTCCGACGTTGTGCTTCCACAAACCACTCTTCTTTAAGTTCTCTCCATTATGTGAGCGAGCACTGGAGTCCACTGTGTACATTTTACTGCTGGTTTGTCAGAGCACAGAGTCAGAATGGAAGTGAGTATGAAGATAAAAATTACATAACCGGACTCGACGTCACTTACACTATACACCACTTACTCTAGTTTGGAGAGTGTTTCAGAGCTGACAGATTCCCTTTAAGCCAGAAACTGGTGTATGGCTATGCCAGCTGCTAGCTGGAGTACATTTCAGTTTCTGTCGCACAGAGAAGCATCAGCCTCTTTATACATTAGGTGTATCTCACTCCAGCGTACAGGAGATCCAGACTAGTGTAAGGGAACGCCAGTCTTGATAAATCTCCCTCATTAATGTATTACTGCTAAGTAAAATTTATAAAAATGAACATGAGGTTTTTAGTATATGTTCTTATCAAAACATATAAGCAAGCTAATTTCACGACTGCATTTTTCAAACAGGTCTCCGGTGAATGTTGGTCTCATTTTTTCATTGAAAATTGATAGACAGTCAATTGTCTTTGGCTAGTGGCTATGCGGTTTTGCGGGAAAGCCTACAAAACTGTGAAGCCATCAACCATAATCTAGTAATTATGAATTGTCAATTTCTTCTACCTTTGTAGAAAACTACATTGACTGTTCTTGGGAACAGGGCTGTATTTACAGGTCATGCTGCCCTACACACTAAGTCTGAATACAAACACCCATTAAGGGGATTTGTACCCCTGTCAATTATCATCATGTTTAGCTCGTTGTGTGCCAGTTATAACACTATCATTTATAACTAATCATCATTTGTGATGCCATAAAAATAATTGTTATTGTTGCCACCACTGATGATTTTAAATGCTGTTCACATTGACCTGTATGGCGTGCATTATTGCGTAGCCAGGTTCTGGTGTAGACATTGTTCCTCAAGACACATGGTATACTATGCTATAGCAGAATTTGTAATATATACATCGATGAGCTGTAACCTAAATAATAATAAAGATTACCACCATTTCATGAATAAATAACAGTATCATACCATGACTAGATATCACCACAAAACAGTGACTGGATAATACCACCATACAGTGACTGGATAATACCTCCATTCTGTGATTGGATAACGCTTCCATACAGTGAATGGATAACACCACCATAAAGTGACTGGATAACACCTCCATACAGTGACTGGATAACACCACCATACAGGGACTGGATAACACCTCCATACAGTGAATGGATGACACCTCCATACAGTGAATGGATAACACCACCATACAGGGACTGGATAACACCTCCATACAGTGAATGGATGACACCTCCATACAGTGAATGGATAACACCACCATAAAGTGACTGGATAACACCTCCATACAGTGAATGGATCACACCTCCATACAGTGAATGGATAACACCACCATAAAGTGACTGGATAACACCTCCATACAGTGACTGGATAACACCTCCATACAGTGACTGGATAATAGCGCCATACGGTGGCTGGATAACTCCACCATACAGTGAATGGATAACACCTCCATACAGTGACTGGATAAGGCTACTTTCACACTAGCGGCAGTCCGGATCCGGCAGGTGAAGGGTGCTGCCGGATCCGGACTGCCGCAGGGACATGTGTGGAGCTGGAACCGTGCTCCGGCCCCACACATGTCACACAGTACATACAGACACACACACATATACACAGACAAATACACATACATACTTACATGCTCCCGGCAGGTCTCCAGAGCGCCAGAGGAGCAGGACGGCGCGCACAGATGACGATTCCCCACAGCGCCCTCTGCTGGGCGCCTGGTGGAATTGTCATCTGTGCGCGTCGTCCTCTTCCTCCTGCGCTCTGGAGACCTGCCGGGGAGCATGTAAGTATGTATGTGTATTTGTATGTGTATATGTCTGTGTATGTTTATGTGTATGTCTGTATATGTGTATGTCTGTATATGTGTATGTGTGTATGTGTGTAGGTGACGGATCCGTCATGAACTCCATTGAAAGTCAATGGAGGACGGATCCGTTCACCATTGTGTCACACCAAACGGATCCGTCCTCATTGACTTTCATTGGGGGTCATTCCGGATCCGTCTTGGTGTGGATGCCTGGCCCGGAGAGCAAACCGCAGCATGCTGCGGTTTGTTCTCCGGTCTGAAGACTGAACGGAATGCTTTTAGGAGCATTCCGTTGTCTTCAGTTCAGTTTTGTCCCCATTGACAATGAATGGGGGCAAAACTGAAGCGTTTTATTCCGGTATTGAGCCCCTATGACGGAACTCAATACTGGAATTATAAAACTCTAGTGTGAAAGTAGCCTAACACTGCCATACAGTGACTGGATAACACCTCCATACAATGACTGGATAACACTGCCATATAGTGACTGGATAACACCTCCATACAGTGACTGGATAAAACTACCATACAGTGATTGGATAACAGCACTATACCGTGACTTGATAACACTACCATGCCACTACACAGTGACTGAATAACACTATCGTGCCATGATTGGATAATACCACTATCGAATTACTAGATAACACCACCATACAGTGACTAAATTACACCACCATACAGTGACTGGATAACACCATCATACCACAAGTGAATAATACTAACCTGCTATGACAACTTATTCCGGCTATGATTATCGTTACTGCACCTCTATAGAGTGAGTTTGGACAAGATACTAAGAATAAAATCTAAGGCTATAACAAAAATGAATATAAGGCTATATTAAGACCAGCATCATGGTGTAGGTGTCCAGTACCATTGTTAGATCAATCGTATGACTGATATGACGTGTCCAGAAGACCACAACGGCTTATAATGTGGTCAATCAGATTCCATAATATTGACCATAAACTGACAATCAACTTTTCTCTAATGTGTATAGCCACCTTAACACAAAAAAGTCAGTTACATCTCTCAAGCCACCTTCTCCTATTACCCCCTAAGGAATTTGCCTGGTTGCATGTGACCCGTGCAACTCTCCCACCCATTCCCCAATCCAGGATCAGCCTTCTCAGCCCCTCACCATCTAAGACAGAGGTCAGCAACCTCTGACACTCCAGCTGTTGTGATAATACAACTCCCAGCATGCTCCATTCACTTCTATGGGAGTTCTGTGACCAACCAAGCAAGTGTTCAAGCTGACAGTCGTAGTTTCACCATAGCTGGAGTGCCGAAGGTTGGTGATCCCTGACCTAAGGCATGTGTCTGGCTGTTGTATGGCTCCTTAACTCCACTCCCCCATAAGGACAACATCTTTTACAAGTCTGGAGTCAATCATTGTCAGGGTCGGATTGGCCATAGACCTTACAGTGAAATTTCCCGGTGGGCTGATGTCCAGGGGGCCGCCTGAGCCCTCCTCACGGTCGGCCAGTGGAAGTTTTTGGGAATGTATTTTGTGCTGCTGGCAGTATTTTGTGATGGACTGTGGTGTTTGGCCCTGTTGAGGGGGTTGAATGTGCCACAATATGGTATTGCTGGCCCTGCCTTCCATCAATTTGGACCTGACTACAAAACGGGGCCACTTTTAGTACTTTTTCCAGGGCCACTTTAAGTTCCCAGTCCGCCAAAGGCCAAAGGCCAAAATTTGCAAGTGAAGGCATGATAAATCAGGGCCTTTTTTTCGGTCTGTATCTTTCAAGATGGATAAAGGCACTGACTTATAGTGTGAAGGCACGGCCACTGCTGCTGGATTGCAGGATTGTTTAAACCCCTGGATACAAGCAGTGTATAATGTGCTGGAAAAAAATGAAAAAAGACAGCAAAGGCAATATAGATAATCACAATGCATTAGTAAGCGCCTTGTATTAACTTTCTCTACATGTTAAATGATATTTGATGAAATGAGACAACCCCTTTAAGGATAAGATACATTTATCAAACAACATGAGACATTTTATAAATGTGGCGAAAAGTACACCAACACAGTTTCAAGCAAAACTGACTTCAAATATTCCCCTTGTGATAAATTCCCCGCATTGACTATTGATCTTAGCAGGAAAACCTAAAACTAGTGCATAGGGCTGCTCGGAGAAATGTACATTGTACATTGCAAGCATCATAGAATTGATCTTGGCTAGAATAATGTTTTGACAGCCACAAATGTGTAAGGGAGTTTTGCTGGCTGCCAAGATTTTGTGGATACCTGAACTAAAAGCTAAGCACTAATCAAAGGGAACATACTCCAGGCAGGTCATAGTTGGCCTTCTTTAGAATGGCAAATAAAAGAGTTAAGTCCGTCAGATACAGTATGTGCCTCCAACACTTATAGTTCTGACAGCCAAGGAGAGGAAAATAGGGCACAGGACCCCACACTGGAAATTTTCTTATTTTTGTAATAGATTGAATGTTTGGAAGGGAGCTGAGATAGGAGAACAGGTATGGACTTTGTGTTCCACTGCTGGAATTGTTTCTTCATTTGAGCGACGCCTGTAACATATTCTCAAAACTCTCACAGTGCTTACCGTGACTGAATATAAAAATACATATAAAACAGACAGACACTGTAAAATATATCATAGCCAACCACCACAACTGAAATTTTTAGGAGGAGTTGTACACCTTTTGTTGGGCACATAACCTCATCTTACCAGCGCCATAACTCCCTGTCCCTTCGCCACAGTACAGCTGAAGAAGGCCATACTGGCTGAAAACATTTATACGCTATTGGAACTGCCAAATAAAACAAGTGTGATTTTCATGATTTCATGGATTGCAGGGTGTCTTTACTGATATATTCTAGTTAAAATATAATGAGTCTTTGTGCTGTAACCTCCATGTGGCCGGTCCTCCTCACCATTAAAGTATATATATAGAGAAAAATTAAAACATCACAGTGTTCGTAGATTCTTAGTCCAGCCGTACGTGCTGCAGACCTCTCCTTGCTATCATTGACACTTTACCAATACAGTGGAGTTGCAGTCCAGTCAGGGTCACTATCTCTATATGTCTGCTAACTTACATTATAATATTCAATATTTAACACTATCTCTCTCTTTTATCAGGAATGAAGGCCTACAATGATTCAAGTCTTTTACTGTACTTCGGCTCATTTTGAAATACCAGATTTTTCGTCCTATAAGACTTCCTTTTTTCCCCCCAAAAGGTGGGGGGAAAATGTCACTGCATCTTATAGGGTGAACACTAATGAGCGCTTCCATTATGAAAGAGTAGGACCGGGGAGCAGTGAATACAGCGCTCCCTGTGCTGGCTCTGTTCTCACTGCTCTCTGGCTTTCATCTGCTGGCTACAGTGACCTGCGCACAGCATGGGGACGTGGGCACGCTCTGTGACCTCACGTTATGTGATGTCGGGTCACAGCACAGCGTGGCAGGAGGATAGCTGGATCTCAGGAGCTGTCACCACGTCTGGAACCGGAGAGATGAGTTCATTTATTTATTTATTTTTCGCCTAACATTAGGGGTCTGATCTGAGGTCTGACTGGGGGTCTTATTAAGATTGGAGGTCTGATCTGAGGTCTGAGTGGGGGTTATTAACATTGGGGGTCTGATTAGGGGTCTCAGATGGTGTCTAATTAACATTGGGGATCTGATCTGAGGTTTGTGTGGGGGTCTGATTAACATTGGAGGGTGTGATCTGAGGTCTTTTTGTGGGTCTGAGCTGAGTTGAATTAACTATGGAGGTCTAAGTTGCGGTCTAATTAACATTGGGGCTCTGAGCTGAGGTCTGATTAACATTGGGGGTCTGATCTGAGGTCTGATAAAAATATTTTTTTCTTATTTTCCTCCTCTAAAACATAGGTGTGTCTTATAGGGCGAAAAATATGGTAAATGTAAAGACTGTTGTAGTTGTGGAAGGAAATCTTCTTTCCTGCATAGGTTCAAATGTGCCATATTTCTAGGGACCCTGTGGTCTGGGTAATATATCCATAAGGCTACTGCCAATGAACAGACGACCATATAAAATACAACATGAACTTAATTATGACAACATACTTTTCATACTTGGTCGTTCCGTATTGTTATATCAGTGTTCCATTAGCACTTAGTTATCTGAAAAGCTCACTCTAATGTAAATTATGGATATGCAAATACTTACCTCCTTTACAGAGTGAGCCTTGTTGTTCCTGTGATCTGACTAGCTAGTTACAGCTGATGCGCCCACGTCCAGTGAACATAACACTTACAGCTGAGCTTTTGCCATCAGCCAAATGAGAAATAAAAGCAAAGAAATGTCCTGGGAGTGAATCCAAGAAAATTAATACATGCTACTGCAGTTGGCTGTCGTATTATGTGGTTCCCATTCTAGTCAGGACTCAGGACACCTTGTTCTCGGTTAGCTGTGGTTCAGTTACTCTGCTGAAAAAACTTCTATACGCTGTCATTAATGGACATGGGCAATAATTAATGGAAATACTTTAATCCCCAGGATAGGTCATCAATATCAGATCGGCAGGGGTCCGACATCCGGCACCCCCACCGATCAGCTGTTTGACGAGGAGGCAGCGCTACATGCAAGCGCCGCTTCCTGGTCCTCACGCTATTCCTCGTCTCCTATGGAGTGTTGGCGTAGTGTAACGACAAACACTCGCTCCATTCACTTGAATGGATATGGTACTTTACAAATCACTAGTCAGATAACACATGGAGTAGTGTGTACAGTTCTGGGCTCCTGTGAACAAGGCAGACATAGCAGAGCTGGAGAGGGTTCAGAGGAGGGCAACTAAAGTAATAACTGGAATGGGTGGACTACAGTACCCAGAAAGATTATCAAAATTTGGGTTATTTACTTTAGAAAAAAGATGACTGAGGGGAGATCTAATAACTATGTATAAATATATCAGAGGTCAGGACAGAGATCTCTCCCATGATCTGTTTATCCCCAGGACTGTGACTGTGACGAGGGGACATCCTCTGCATCTGGAGGAAAGAAGGTTTATACACAAACATAGAAGAGGATTCTTTATGGTAAGAGCAGTGAGACTATGGAACTCTCTGCCTGAGGAGGTGGTGATGGTAAGTTCACTAAGAGTTCAAGAGAGGCCTGGATGTATTTCTGGAGGGTAATAATATTACAGGTTATAGTTACTAGAGATGGGTTGTTGATCCAGGGAGTAATTCTGATTTCCTGATTGGAGTCGGGAAGGAAATTTTTCCCTAAAGTGGGGAAAATTGGCTTCTACCTCACAGGGTTTTTTTGCCTTCCTCTGGATTAACTTGCAGGATAACAGGCCGAACTGGATGGACAGATGTCTTTTTTCGGCCCTTTAAACTATGTTACTATGTTACTTGTATTGCACTGCACTTCCAAGACTAAGTGCAGCGTAATGAAGAGGAAGCAGTGCTCGCATGGAGCACCACCTCCTCTTCAAACAGATAATTGGTGGGAGTGCAGGATCCCCTCTGATCTGATATTGATGATATTAACCTCTTTAAAGGGGTTGTCCCAAGAAAAATATACTACAGTTTTCAAACCAGCACCTGGATCTGAATACTTTTGTAATTGCATGCAATTAAAAATTTTGCATAGCCACTGAGTTATTCAATAAAATGTATCAGTATAGCACCATCTGCTGTTTGTTCTTTTCCTTATTTCTTTGTCACGCTCACTGAGAAGGCCGCACATGCTTGGTTTCATCTTTCACCTGCCTCCTGAGCTGTAATAGGGAGAGAAACCCCCCCCCCCTTTAGCTTGATATAAATCTAGCAGTGCAATGAATGGGGAGACCTCTGGATCCATGTGAGGTACAAGACTGGTTCTAGCTATGTTAGAAAGAGATTGTCATGTACTATATGATGTCTGATTTTCATTTTTTACATCAGTCATGGGATAACCCCTTTAAGTTCTTTAAGTCTCCCCTGATATGTTTTATACTTCAGACCATCCACCAATTTTGTAGCTTGCCTTTGCACCCGTTCCATTTTATTTTTACCTTTTTTTTTGTAAGTGGGGTCTCTGCAGTACCCCAGAGGACTACTGCAAAGGGTTGATTATTTCCAAACAGTTAATTTAACCCCTTCACCCCGGGAGATTTTCTGTTATTGCATTTTCTTTTTTTTACTCCCTGCCTTCCTGGAGCCATATTTTCTATTTTATATATTTCTATTTTTTTCCATTCACATAGCTGTATGAGGGCTTGTTTTTTTAAGGGACAAATTGTACTTTCTAATGGCATTGCAATGTAGTAAGAAGCTGGAGAAAAATTGGGGTGGAATTGGGAAACAAAAAGCAGAAGTTTTATGGGATTTGTTTTTACAGCATTCCCTATTCGGTATAATTGATGTCAGCTTCATTTTTTCTGTTTTAATACTAAAAAAAAAAAATTTTTCTTTTCGTCGCCATATTCTGACCCCCATAGCTTTTTTTAATGGTTCCATCTATGGAACTGTGTGAGGGCTCATTTCTTTGTGGGGCAATTTGTATTTTTATTGATACCATTTTGGAGTGTGTTTGACTTTTAGATCGCTTTTTATTTAATATTTTTGGGGAAGGTGAAAAAAACAGCAAATCAGCCATTAGATTTTTTCCCCGTTACAACATTCACCATACAGGATAAGTACATTTATATTTTACAAGTGTGGGTGTTTTGGGACATAGCCATGCAATTTATAATAATTTTTTGGTTTATTTTTTATTTTTAATATGAAGAAAGGGTGATAATTAGAATTTTAAATTTTTTTTGTATTTTTTAAAACTTTTTTTAACTTTTTTTTTTTTTTTACATTTTTTTAAAGTCATCCTAGGTGACATTAACATGCAATCATTAGATTGCTTCCCCCATAGATTGCATTTATTTAAGAATGCAGCCTATGGACCCGCACCTATATTGAGAACAGGGCCCGCAAAGTGCCTGGAGGACCATGGGTTTCCACGGTCCAGTCACCACCAAGCGCTTGTGCGCCCACCGCTCCCATTCATTTCTATGGGGCTGACTGAAATAGCCCAGCCAGCGCTTACCAGATAGCCATATGGCCGCATTGTCTCAGATGGGAATGCCCCTTTAAATCAAATCTTCAATCATTTCTATCAGCTCTTTATGTTGCACTGTATCAAAGGCTAAAGTCCAGGTAGGCAATATCCATCGCAGAAACTTCGTCCAACACTTTTGTAACATTGTCAAAGAAATCAATAAGATTAGTTTGACATGACCGGCTCTCAGTGAAGCCATGTTGTTTTGGATCCAACAAGTTGCTGGTTTTTAGATGGTCAACTATCTTCTTTTTCAGGATGGTTTCCATTATTTTTACTGCTACTGAGGTCAAGCTAACTGGTCTGCAGTCTCCATCTTCTTCTCTGCCTCCTTTCTTGTGGATAGATACAATGTTGGCCAGTCTCCAATCTTCAGGAACATCTCCTGTCAGGAGGGTCTGGTTAAAGAACTCAGTAGGAGGAGCAGGAACTACAGATTGTACTTCTGTAAGGACTCTTGGGTGGATGCCATTTGGACTCATTGCCTTGTTTGACTTTAATTGTGCCAATTCACTCATAACATCAGCCTCCATAAATACTGGGGCTGAGCCTTTACACATAGCGGTAATGTCATCCTCATGATTTTGAATAGTCATCTTCTGAAAATACTGAACAAAAGCAACTGTTCAAATGGTCAGCGTAAGCCTTATCCCCATCAATAGAGTGGAGTGATCCTGACCATCTCTAATTTTTGTAATCCCACAATATCTTTTCCTATCAGTAATATACCTGAAGAAAGTTTTATCCCACTTCTTCATAGATTTGGCCATGTTGTCTTATTTTGATGCTTTAGCAGTATTAGTAATATGTTTGGCTTCTTTCTCTTTGGTTTATATAGTTCTCTATCAGCTATACGTCCAGTATCTTTATAACATTTAAATGCAGCCCTCTTATCTTTTACTATAGTGGTGTCTTCCTCCTTTTACTTCAACTTTCACACACAAACAGGGTCGTGTGCACCGCTGCAACCAATAACTGGCCTGAGTGGTGTCCGCAAGAAGCATGTCACTGTTGGGTCATGATCCACTTGGGGACATGTCATTGTCGGCAACAGTGCATGTGATCCCATCAGTGCAGAAGTTGACAAACAGGCGCTGGAAGTCCAGTGAAAAGAGCCAGGGAGCACTATCGGAGCAGTGTGAAGCAGGTGAGTATGGATTTCTCCACAGGTATTCCAGGTTAGGGGCCAAAACCTGGACCAAACCTTGAACCATATGTCATTTGACTAATTTGGATTCCTTGACTGTGTAGGGACGCTATTTAGAAATTAAAAAGAACTCTCTTTCTTCACTCCCTCCACTCTTCTTCGGCAGGGTGAATGGGCATTAATCTACAAAAGGGTATGTCCGCCACCATTTTAGTTGCTGTGCTTACACGATGGTGTGGTTTTGCCATGGTTGCAAAAACTTCCACAAAACAAAGTATACCCTTAGGCTTTCATTGGCATTAGTGACCACCCCAATTTGTTTAAAAATCGCATTCCAAGAGCTATAACTTTTTCATCAGTGTACCTGTACAAGTTATAGTTTTTAATGCACCATTTTGGGTACATATAATGATCAAAGCCAGAGGTTTAGCTTAAACCCCCTTTGTTTATGTCAGTAAAGAGGTGTAGTAGTGGTCACTAAGGGGTTAAAATATTCTGCAGAGGCCAGATTTAGATGTCTACATTAAAAATAGATGGGGACAGGTAACTGACATTTTTGTTACAGAAAGCAGGTCAGTCCATTGATTAGATATTACTCTGTTTCTTGGAAACTGGGGAGGACGGTTTGGGTGTGGTCCATTGCTCACCACGGCTGGTGGTTACATAGGAGATTAGGGCTAAAGAGCTTCAGAATAGAGTTGATCAAACGTGCTCGTAACGAGCACTGTAGTGCTCGGATCCCCTGCGCTCGCATGCCCGCAGGCATCCGGATCCGTCCTCACCTGACTGTAAGTCAATGGGGGCAGATCCGTTTGGTATGACACACCGTGCCTATTGACTTACATGCAGGTGAGGACGGATCCGGATGGCTGCGCAGCGGAGCGCAGGGGATCCGAGCAGTACAGTGCTCGTTACGAGCACGTTCGATCAACTCTACTTCAGAATAAGATTACAATATCAATCATGTCAGCTTCAAGGTTCCTCCATAGCACATATGCAGGGTTAGATTTACCCAATAGAACCATATTCTGCTACAGCTACCACATTATCCATATAGTTGGCCCTCACTTCTCACTACTTGACATTTAGTACACTGGATTACATACTAGTGCTCACCACCACTGACAGTCTGATGCTTCACATTAAAATGACCATATCCAAAGTCATAGTAGTCCTGTCATTTAGGTACTTACCAACGAATAGAGATAGTTCCCACGTTGGTCTAAGGCGGGTGCAGAATTATTTTCCATACTAGAATATAATGGAGAAGTATGATAGATCATGAAGTCAGTGGGAGTTATAACATTTTTTAGGCTTATTGCAAAAATATATGACATGCTTAGGCCCCCGAGTCAGCTCGTACCCTTCATCCACACATATGTACGCTATACACTACATGACTGCAGAGGATACAGTAATCACAGTCTTGCTTGGCTTATTTTACAATGGTAGCAAACTCTGTGAGCCGTCATAGTTTCAATTAGACTGTCAGCTATCTGTGAGATACGGCAACCCATGACAGCAGTCTAAGGCTTCATTCACACGACCGTATTTTGTTTGAAATGTCCATTAATTTCACCATCACCATTTCAACCATTAATTTCAATGGGTCTGCAAAAAAAACGGAAGGTACATTCCATTTCCGTATGTCCGTATTTCTGCTCCGCAAAAAAATAAAACATGTCCTATTAGGCTTCATTCACACGACCGTATTTTGTTTCTGTGTCCGTTCCATTTTTTTTGCGGACCGTATGTGGAACCATTCATTTCAATGGGTTCACAAAAAAAAAAAAAAAACGGAAGGTACTCCGTGTGCATTCTGTTTCTGTATGTCCGTATTTCCGTTCCGCAAAAAAGATAGAACATGTCCTATTCTGGTCCGTTTTGCTGACAAGGATAGGCATTGTTACAATGGATCCGCAAAAAAAAAAACGGAAACACGGATGCCATACGGAATGTCTTCGTTTTTTTTTGCGGACCACAAAACACATATGGACGTGTGAATGAAGCCTTGTCTGCATTACGGACAAGGATAGTACTGTTCTATTAGGGGCCAGCTGTTCCGTTCCGCAAAATACGGAATGCACAAGGATGTCATCCGTATTTTCTGCGGATCCGTTTTTTCAAACGGTCGTGTGCATGAGGCCTAAGGCCTGCATCCAATCTGCATCTCATTCATTTCAATGGGGCTGCAAAAGATGCTGGCTGTGTGCTGTTGCCACATCCATGTATCTGTTTCGTGGCCCTGCCAAAAAAAAAAAATAAAGCATGTCCTATTCTTGTCTGTTTTTCGGACAAAAATAGACGTTTGTAACATTGGCTGGGACCTGCGGAAGTGGAAAATGCGGGATGCCCCTGTCTGTTATCCGTGTTTTGTAGACCGTGTAATGCTCATGTTACTGTCTAATTGGAAGCTCCAATTCAATGATCAATCTAGGAGCCAAGTTCGTAGTAAATGCTAATAAATGTAATAAAATGTATGTATATAACAAGAAATATGGTATATATACCTGCTCTGTGACCACAAAGTATAATACACACTTACCCTTAGGTTTAACTCCAGATAATAGGGTTCCCTAGGATGAGCGCCCCCATCTATCTGCATGCTACCTATATCTAATAAAGGGTATTTTAAAGTTTAAAGGGGTTGACCTCCAAACAACATCTATCACCTATGCACAGAGGTTTGACTGCTGAGACCCTCAGCAATTACAAGAATGGGGACCCCATGTGTGAACGATGGAGATAGCCGAGCACTGTCCTCAGCAGTCCCAACGACGGTGAATATAAGCGGTGGTCAGACATGCACACTACCACTTCATTCACACAGGGGTCTCAGGGACACCTGTTATTATGATCAGCGGGGGTTCCACTTGTCTGAACCTCAAGGATCATTAATTGATCACTTATTCTGTGGGTAGGGGAAAATGTTGGGGGCAGTTAGGATATTGCATCCAAATTATTCTAGGCTAAGAGTTTAATATCCTAACCTCCTAACCATAGCACACTTCTCCTCGCGGCACACGACGGGAGGTAGACTTGATTGCATCTCACTTCCTGTCCTGAAGTCAATGCTAAGCTTGCATTTCTCTCCCCTCATTCTGGAAATCAATGGGGGTCTCAGCACTCAGACCCCCACCGATCTGAACTTTTTATATGTCCCTATAACATACCAACAGTTTAAAGAGCATCTGTCAGCAGATTTGTACCTGGCTGACCTGTTACATGTGCGCTTGGCAGCTGAAGACATCTGAGTTGGTCCCATGTTCATATGTGCCTGAATTGCTGAGAAAAATTATGTTTTAATGTATGCAAATTAACCTCTAGGAGCAATGGGGGCGTTACCATTAGACCTAGAGGCTCTGCACTCTCTACAACTGCCGTAACACTCTTAACTTTATTGACAGGTCCAGGCAGTGAAAAAGTGATCACGTCTGGCTCTGTCAATTAAAGTGCAGAGGGTGCCACATTTTCAGAGAGAGCTGAGCCTCTAAGTGTAATGGTAACGCCCCCACTGCTCCTGGAGGATCATTTGTATATATTAAAACATCATTTTTCTCAGCAATGTGAGCACATATGAACATGGGACCAACACAGATGTCTTCAGCTGCCAAATGCACATGTAACAGGTCAGCCAGTGTCATAGGAACAAATCTGCTGACAGATGCCCCTTAATGAAAGTACAGTGCCGCTTTAAAGAAATAACAACTCAACCATAAGAAGGAATCCAATCCTGTTTTTGGCATTATATGTACAACCCCCATGCGGAGCCTCATTGCATGCAGACCAGATGCAGGTAAGATACTGACCTCTTAGCCTAGAATTAATAAGAGTATAAGCAGAAGAGATAGTATCCAATCCTATTGTACTTTACCTGCACAAATCGATGCGAAGGCAACCGAAAGTGATATTCCAAAGCAGAGGTAATGGCGCAACCGATTGTTGTGTATTAATAATATACAAATAGGGCAAGTCGAGCTTATATTTAGGTATAACGTTTTGCAATATCATTATTTTTGTTATTTGTGCTTTTCAATTGGATTGAAGTGAACCTAGAGGTTTATAGGAAACGCATTTACATTATAGTATAGTATGAAATATACTGTAGACAGTGAAACCTGTTCAAAAGACCACCTCTGCCCTAATCCAGATAAGATATCTCATGACAGATTGTTTGTTCCACCATATATTATCCATAACATCTTCTAGGAGAAGACCTCCACCCTTCCCAGAAGACCCGATGCAATTTTAGTGGACCTCTGAAAGATTTTGTACACAGCATCTACATAAACTATTATATACAGTATAGTGAAGTTCTACTGACTGAAAACTAGTCAAGCATGTTGGGAATGCTAACACATACATATCCCCACGTGTAACAGTCTTTCACTGTAAAGACTTCATGCAGTTGCAGAATGCTTATATGTGACATACATACACCAGAAGGAAGCCTTTTAGAAACTGCTGTACTTAGATATACCTATGACGTACACTGAACAATGCTTAGATAATAATTACGTATTGAGCAATGAGTGCGTTATTTTACCTTTGACTGTTTTTTTGACAGAGTCTTCAGTGGTGGATCTGGAGATGATCAATATCACTGCTCTTTCATATCTTTTGGTAACATCAGTTCTTGAGTGAACGGGACACACTGAGACCTCCCAGCTCTCCTGTATAAAGAGAGACTGAGAGATGTTTTCTCGTCCAGATCCTAGAGAACGTCAATGTGTGCTTGTCAGTCAAAGCGATCCCATGCTGGCAGTCCTCTCAAAAATTGGCACTATTTTTATCTTTGCATACAGCAATGGCAAAAAAACCTAAATCTGTTTGCAGTGTCAGTTCCCAGACAGACAGAACTTGCATGAACTGGATAGAGGCAGATAATGCTGTTTAAGGGGTTATATAAGGATAGAAATTTGGACTTACATCATATTAGCTCTGATACTAGCTCAGTCTGGCTTGGGAATCATACTCTAGTTTGTCCAGTGATCTCTACCTGGCTGATAAAATGTTTCAGTCTCTAAGTCTTCTAAAAGATCTGTATAAGGGCTGTGTGCAGCCGTGCTGTGGAACGCAAATAGCGGTCCGCAATCCACGGGCACCGGCTGTGTGCCTGCCGTTTACGGATGTGGAAACATTCACTTGAATTGGTCTGTGATCCGCACTGAAAAAATACAGAACATGTTCTAATTTTTCCGTAATGCTTCCGTGGCCTTCCGCTAAGTATGTTGCAGATTGTGGACACATTCAAGTGATATGGAACGCAAACAGCCGGTGCCCATAGATTGTGGACCTGCTGTTTGGGCATGGGCAGCACATGAGCCTTAATTTAAGGGTCCATTCACACGTCCACATGTGTTTTGCGGATCTGCAAATTGTGGATCCACAAAACACAGACACCGGCCACGTGCCAGCACTATAGAAATGCATTATGTTGTCCGTGGCTGCGGACAAGAATAGGACATGATCTATTTTTTGCAGGGCCGTGGAACGGAAGTACGGGTGGGGACAGCACACTGTGTGCTGTCCGCATCTTTTGCGGCCCCATTGAAAATGAAAATTGCGGAACCATCAGGGGTGGGATTCAAATTTTTAACAACAGGTTCCCTACTGAACGGCGGACATGCGGCATCATGACACATGTTTACATATACATCTCATATATGCAACAGACATACACATAAATACACCATATACATGGTACACATACATAAATACACCACATATACACTACACACACACACCACCCAACTTTTAAAAAGCCTAAGGAGCTAAACTATGGAATGGAAGGGCTCAGCTCAAGCTGCCAGACGGATCTGTAATTTTAACAACCGGATCTGTAGAACCTGAGGGAACTGGCTGAATCCCATGCCTGGGAACCATTCATATGGACATGTGAATGGACCCTTAAAGGGGTATTCTCATCTTAGACAATGAGGGCATATCGCTAGGATATGCCCCCATTGTCTTATAGGTGCGAGTCCCACTGCTGGGACCTGCACCTATATCCAGAACGGAGCCCCCGAACTGAATGAGGGCGCACTGCACACGCGCAGCCGCCCTCCATTCATTTCTATGGGGCCGCCGAAAATAGCCGAGCACTGGCTTGGCTACTTCCGTCGGCTCCATAGAAATGAATGGGAGCGGTGGCCGTGCTTGCGCGCTGCGCTCCCATTCATTTCTATGAGTGCAGCATGCACACTACCACTTCATTCACACAGGGGTCTCAGGGACACCTGTTCTTGTGATCAGAGGGGGTTCCACTTGTCTGACCCTCAAGGATCATTAATTGATCTGGATATAGGTGTGGGTCCCAGCGGTGGGACTCGCACCTATAAGACAATGGGGGCATATCCTAGCGATATGCCCCCATTGTCTAAGATGAGAATACCCCTTTAAGGGGTTTATCCTGGAAAAGGTAATAGCATATCCTCATGATAGGTCATCATTACCACATCCCTACATTCCCGCCAATCAGCTGTTTCACAGAGCCGCTGCACTTGCCGAAGCTCTGGTGAGCAATGCAGACTCCTGGCAACGCCATACATCGTATAGTGGCATTGCTTGGTATTGCAGCTCAGCCCCATTGACTTTGAATTGGGCTGAGCTGCTACAAGCCATGTGACCAATGTACAGTGATGTCACTCCCCTAGAAAGAGGCTGCGACGCTGAAGCCCTCTTCTTACAGCTGATTGGGGGTCCTGGGTGTCGCACCCCTGCAGATCTAATACTGATGACTAGTGTTGAGCGAAGCGAAGTATTCGAGGTGGTATTTGGTCCGAAGTTGAGGAAAACTTCAATCTGCAACTAACCTAATTTTCCTCGCACTTCGTAGTAACGAATCAGGTTTTCCTAAAATGGCAGCTGCACGTGTTACAAAGCGAAACTAAGTGTAGAGGAGACAAGCCGGGAAGATGGCCATCCCCTGTGATGTCACAGCCCTATAAAACCCTTGTCCCGCTCGATCTTTGTCATTGTCCTGTGAGCTGAGCATAGGGAGAGACATGGCAAGCTTTCATGTGCAAGGAACAGTGTTGTTGAATACAATTAATAGAATAATTCAATATCAATATCAAAGATGGAAGCCTTTATTATTACATTGCCAGCATGCCAATCAATACCATCCAGTCTGCACCCCTTAGGGGGGGGCAGGTTTTTTACTCGATTTACTTCTTCTAAATCATCCTTCAAAGGCTCCACGTTCTAGAAAAGTCAGCAAGATGCAGAGAGATGAGGAGCTGGATTTTCCTGATGATATATTCTCATCGATATGAGATGTGTAAGAGGAGGAAAAGCAGAAGCAGGGGTCTCACCTGTAGGGCAGGAGAGCGCTGGTTTTGTATTACTGGTTATGCCAGCATATTGTGCCCCCACCTAACCAGCCAAACCACATAACAGCAACAGCCTGTTTAAAGGTGCCGCTCTGCCATTAACAATAAAGGACTATACAGTGCGGTGTTCGTTATTAAATAAAAGGCAGCTGCAGGCTAATTGGGCTCACGTTTCTTTACTGCAGCATGGCTGCAACCCGCGGGTCCGTGTTGCTGTACCCTAAGGCAGAGTGGCCTGGGAATACCTGATTTATAGACATTTGTGACAAATTAATTCGTAACAAATCAAATTCCTTGGCAAACTTCGTTGAAGCTACCGAACCAAATTTTTCAAAACTTCGCTCAACTTTACTAATGACCTATCCTTAGGATAAGGCCTCTTTCACATGAACGTATTTTTTGCGGACTCCGATCCGCATTTTTCACATGAAAAATGCGGACCCATTCATTTCTATGGGTCCACAAAAAATGCGGTGTGCTGTCCGTTCTGTAGCCCACAAAAAAAAAATAGAGCATGTTCTATTCTTGTCCATATTACAGACAAGAATAGTACTGTTCTATTAGGGGCCAGCTGTACTGTTCCGCAAAATACGGAATGCACACGGATGCCATGCGTTGTTTTTGCGGCTCTGCAATTTGCGGACCGCAAAACACAACGTTCGTGTGAAAGAGGCCTAAGTCATGAAGGTCTTTTCCTGGATTACCCATTTTTACGAGCAGATGTGAAATATCACGTGTAGATAGAGACGTATGCTGTGTATTTATTCCATCACTGCAAATGGAGTGTAGAGCTCACTACTATATTAGCATTTCCTTATACAATTAGTGCCACGGTCTCCTCAGTAACATACTTTTGGTAACATTTACATGAGAATATTTCTTTTGGATTTCTGTGATGTGAAGTTTCGTCAAGTATACGCCAAATATAGCAATGTCTGCATCCTACCTGACTTTAAGCCCTTAATGTTCAAGCACATATGACCGCTGAGGCCTGAGATTGGCCGCAGTGGTCATGAGACCAAGTGACTTCTGGTCCAACATGGACCGGAAGAGGCCAGGAAGAAATTAATGGCATGGTAATGGTGGGACAGCATACACAGGTTACATCATTGGGGTTGTCTGGCCTAGGAGCCGACGTTGATTACAAGACACTTTTATTGATTCCTTAAAGTAGCACTATACTTTCATTACATTTTTGATATGTTGTAGTGACATATCAAAGGTTTAGATAGGTGGTTGTCTGAGTGCCGAGACCCCTACCAATCTCAAGAACGAGGGGAGAGAAGCTTGGTGCGCTCTCTGCTCATGGACACATATACTTTCTATTGAGTTGGTCTCCTTTCGAGTCCTGCTTCTCTCAACTCATTCTAGAGACCCCCACAGATCTAAACTTTTGATGTCGTTATAACATATCAAGAGTTTAATGAAAGTATAGTGATACTTTAAATTTACAAATGGATACCAAAATAAATTATAAAAATGGGTTCTCTAATTTATAGTGGTTGTATTGATATATAATATTGCATGAATGAGGCAGTTATGGTGGTGGCTTGGGTAGTTGTGGGCCTTTTTTTTTAAATTTTACTTATGTGTTTATGTTACAGGGAATAACAGCCCTGGGTGGTATTTTACACTCGCGGAGCTGATCTGGGTTCAGCTTTGACTTAGCAGCTCTGCTATCCTGGGACCTGGTAACATGATTGTCGGGTCCAACAGAAGCAGTGGCATAACTGCTTCCTCTACTTATTACACAGGGCTGATTGACTCTATGTAGCCTGTAAGAAAGAAGCCAAAAGTGTATTAAACAGCTTCTGTCCTCTCCTCTGGGTCCCTGACTGTCTCTGGTAGCTGGAGACCGGATCTGCTACTGACAGACTGCAGAAACATCAAAAGATGTTGCTGCAGATTGAAGACCTGAACCTCCTGCCATCAAAATGATTATGTGGAAATATTGATGTACAATATATGGACAAAAATATTTTGACACCTAAAAGAGTTTTTATGACATCCCATTCTAATTCCATAGCAATAATATACTCCATATTCGGTCCCTAGTTTTCATTCTTCTGGGAAGATTTTGGCTGGGTTTGTAGGAATTTTTGCCCATTCATCCAGAGGAGCAGTTATGAGGTCAGACGCTGATGCTGGACAGGAGTGTCTGACTCGCAATCTCTGTTCTGGTTCATCCCAAAAGTGTTTGATGGGGTTGAGGTCAGGGCTGTGTGTGGACCAGTCACATTCTTCCACAACCAACTAACCATGCCTTGCTTTGTGCACTGGGGTACAGTCATGCTGGAATGGAAAAGGGCTTTCCCAAAACTGTTCCCACAATGTTGTTTTGCATGCAATTGTCGAAAATGTCTTGGTACGTTGTAGTTCCTAAACGCTTCCACTTTACAATAATACCACTCACAGCTGATGGTGGAATATCTAAGAGGGAAGAAATTTTATGAAATGACTAGTTGCTCTGGTGGCATCCTACTACTGTGCCACACTGGAATTCAGTTGGCTCTTTAAAACAACCCATTCTAGACTGCATGGATAGGTGGTGGATTTTATACACCTGTGGCAATGGGAGTAAATAACACACCTCCACATGATGATAAAGAGGTGCATCCCAATACTTTTCTCTATATCCCACAGGTGACCTTGGTTAGGTGGTACATATAGCTGTGTGTACTCCTCCTCTTATCAGCTGCTTGATGCACACAGAGGTAACTAGGAGCAGCACACTATATGTGCAGGGTCTGCTCTCCTGAATATAGATGCCCAATGGCCTAGGTAAGTTTAGAGTAGGTCCTGCCTGACTGAGACCACTTTGGCGCCGGTAGGTGGGCACCGATGTGTTTTGATCAAAATATACTGGCTGAGAGTCTTAGCTTATATCATATCAGAGTGAGGGCTTAGTCCATATATAATGTTTGCATCTATCGTGCATTATTTTCTGTGATTTTTCTTTTACAAAACGACTTCTGTCTAAAAACTGCGTGAAACCAGCCTGACACCTCCTGCACATCGCCATATCACATGCTGCATGGAGTTTTTTTTTTCTCTTTGAGTTCCACATAAATAAGGCATAAAAAAAATCATGAAATGTTCCACTGGATGACAGATTTCAGAGATATTTTCCCCAAGAGGCAATGTGTCAAGGGGAGAATATCTCTGCCATGTGGCACCAGACCAAGCATCAGATGACGGGACACGGAGGTCTGTTTGAAGGAAGCCTTACAGTACTAGCCCTGTAAGACAATCTGCCCAGTGTCTGATGTTGCATCTGATGCGAATTCTCCCACAGAAAATGCTGGAACCCCCACCAAAGATTAGAACAGAGATCCCGTATCATCTATGAGCTGGCAGAAGTCTGGAGCTCAGGCTGCATGTGTGTGGGCACTCGCCACTCCGGTCAGAAACATGGACGCTCACTTAGCGGTTTCTTTTTCTTCCATGAACCTGTGATAGGAGTGCTTTTTATTCAAGGAAAAATGAAAAAGGGACATAGTGAATGTTTTTAGTGAAAAATGTCTTTTAATCATTTTGTATATAAAGCAGAGCAAGTACAACAAGAAAACGGTATAAAACATGTTACACGGACAGAAGCTGTAGAAGCAGTAACTCGGTGTAAACAGTATGCCTTAATTATAAAAACCCCCAAAAACAACTGTCTTTGAGGAGCAGCAGAAATAAAAGTTAACAGGAATCCGTCAGCAGTTATGCCCATGCTAAACTGCTGACAGCACTATATAGCGGCTGGAGAGAGCAGCACAAACAAACCTTTTATGGAACTTTAAAGGCCAGTATTACCTTATAGTAGCCCCAGTGTGTTATTAATCATGTGTTTCATCAGGTAATTTGATCCCCTATACTTGATAAAAACGATATTTTAAGCACCATCAGCGCTAGCTTTCCAGTCAGCTTGAAGTCAAGGGGGCATCGGCCTCCTTGCTTCAAGTCAAGCTAAGCACGCCCCTTACCCGCCCCTCTTGCTTGTGATTGACATCCTGCAGTTAGCCGGGTTTCATCTGCTCACTGCGCAGGCCCCGGCAGTTCTAGGAAGCCAAAGGAATCATGTGCTGTCGGGGCCTGCGCAGTGAGCAGATGAAACCCGGCTAACTGCAGGCGCCGGTGACGGGATCGCGCAGTAGCAAGAAGGCCACACTGCATCTTGTCACTCACAGGCAAGAGGGACGGGTAAGGGGCGTGCTTAGCTTGACTTGAAGCAAGGAGGCCGCTGCCCCCTTGACTTCAAGCTGACTGGAAAGCTAGTGCTGATGGCGCTTAAAACATCGTTTTTATTAAGTATGGGGGATCAAATTACCTGATCAAACACATGATTAATAACACACTGGGGGCTACTATAAGGTAATACTGGCTGTTTTATGTCTGTTTTTGAGGTGACAGGTTCTCTTTAAGGATTAATGTAAAGTTAAAATTTTATTCTGCCAAGCGCTGTTCCTGCAAGTGCCCAGAAGGTGGAGCTTCACTGTGAAGAACTGCTTACAGCTCCTCTGCTCAGCTCTGACTACTACAGCTGTCACCCAGAGCAGAGGGGAGGGGCTGTGAAGGAGAGAGCAAATTATGGTGACACTTGTAGGATCAAAACCTGGCAGACAAAGAAATCTAATTCTCACTACTCAACAAAAGGTATATTTGTCCTATTCACCCTGGCCCATACCTAGCACTGTCAGCAGTTTAGCATGGTTCTAACTGCTGACAGACTCCCTTTAAAACCTAGGTAACCTTTCTGTCTTCTGTCTGTAGTCGCTGGGTTTTTGCTGTTTCTAACAGCAGAGACCCCCAGCGGATGTATGCGATCGGCCCTGCGGCTGATCCCATTCATTTGACCCCTCAGATGCTACATCTGAGCGGTCCAGAAGCGGGAGCCGCACGCTCCCGCACATGTAACTGCCTTCCCCTGCTGAGATCGGGGAACCTGTTAAGTTATAGTAATAGCCCGAAGCCTCAAGCAGGCTTTGGTAGCCATTACGAGAATCTACCAATACTGGCCAGCAGGTGGCATTAGTATAATGTAAATGAATGATTGCCAGTTATAGTCACCCAGTAAAAAAAAAAAAAAAAAAAGTAATAAAGGTTTTTTAAAATTTAAAGATTTTTCAGATTTTTCAAATCACCTTCTCCCCTTTCCTAAAAATTAAAATACGTAACTAATAAAAAAATACACTTGATAGGCATAGCCACGTGTGAAAATGCCTGTACTATTAAAATACAGTATAACAATTTTTATCCCATACGTCGAATGGCGAAATGGAAAAAAAATTGCCATTTTTTCTCACTTCACCGCCCCCGAATTTTTATTTATAAAAAGTGATCAAAAAGTCACACACACTGACAGTGGTATTACCAAAAAGTAAAGATTGCCCTGCAAAAAAATGAGCCCCCATACAGCTCTGTACATATAACTATTATAGGGGTCAGAATATGGCGAGGAAAAGAAAAAAACATTTTTTTCAAATTTTTTTTTTTTTTTTAAGCATTAAAACGCAAGAAAAACTATATAAGTGTGGTGCCATTGTAATTGTACCGACTTGGACAATAAAAGTAACAGGTCAATTTTACCGCATAAGGAACACTGTAAAAAAAAAAAAACAACACTCAAAAACATAAAACGGCAGAATTGCGTTTTTTTTCCCAATTCCATCCCATTTGGAATTTTTTTCCAGCTCCCCACTACATCATATGCAATTTCAAATCGTGTCATTAGAAAGTACAACTTGCCCTGCCAAAAAAGCCATCATAAGGCTATGTGAACGGAAAAATAAAAAAGTTATGGCTCTGGGAAGGCGAGGAGTGAAAAACAAAAGCAAAAACTGAAGTGAAATAGCTGCTGTATCTAACTTCTAACATAACATGATGTACCACTGTTTCATTTGAAATTTCATTAAAGGGGTTGGCTCATCTCAGATTTTGATGGAACATCGCTAGGATACACCAACACAGTCATATAGGAGCGAGTCCCAGAGTTGGGAACTGCACCCATCTCCAGAATCGGGCCCCCCAAGGTGAAGGAGAGTTCACTGCGCATACATGGGTGCTCTCCCTTCACTGCTATAGGAGTTCCAAAAATACTGAGCTTGGCTATTTTCGGAATCCCATAGCAGTGAATTGAGGATGGTCACGTGGTGCACTCTCCTTCACTTCAGGCGGTCCGTTCTGGAGATAGGGGTGGATCCCATCTCTGGGATTTTCTCCTATCTGACTTTGATGGCGTACCCTAGTGATATGCCATCAAAATCTGAGATGAGACAACCCCTTTAAGGGAATGTATGGAGCTGGCTCAAAAGATTAGCTTGTTCCATAAGTGGGAGCAGGCTATTTTTTTGTCAACTTACCTCCCCCAAAAATGTGATAAAAAGTGATCAAAAAGTCGTATGCACCCCAACATGGTACCAATAAGAACTACATATCCCCCTGCATAAACCAAGCCCTCAAACAACTCTGTAGACAGAAATATAAAGTTATGAGTGTGAGAATATGGCGAATCAAATAAAATTGATATAAAATATTTTTTGAAAGTAGTAAAACATAAATTTGGTATTCATACTGACCTGCACAAGGTCGTCATCTCATTTGTAGCGCATGTGACAAAAGTCCATCCCTTGGTGTAATTGTGTTTTTTTTTCCAGTTTCGTATGACAACATTTTACCAGTTAAATTAAATGGTTCCATTAAAAAATACAACTTGTACCACAAAATAGGCCCTCATATAAAGAGAGAAAATGCAAAAATTTGTGGCTCTTTGAAGGCAGGGTGGAGAAAACAAATGCAAAAACAAGGGATTAAAACACAGTGGGGGAGAGCTCCAAAGGAGCTCTGAAAAATGAAAGGTGGAATCTGATTGGTTGCTAAGGGCAACTAAGCCAGTTCTACTTTATACCAGTTTTGATAAGTCTCTTGTGCTCAGACCAAGGACACATCATCAATGCAGAGTGTACAGTAGCAGCAGCATGTAGAGACATTGTACTGGGGGCTTCTCTCCAATATCTTCTATCCTCATGAACATACAAAGTAAAGCTAGTTACTGGGGGCTTTATATGACTTGCTAAATACCCCCTCTGCTCCCCAAGCACACCCACTGCCACCTCTCTCCCCCACACTGCTCCCCATTGTTCCTTTCTCCCCCACACACTGCTCCCCATTGTTCCTTTCTCCCCCACTAACTGTTCCCCATTATTACCCCTCTCCCCACACACTGTTCCCCATTATTACCCCTCTCCCCACACACTGTTCCCCATTATTACCCCTCTCTCCCCACACACTGCTCCCCATTGTTCCTTTCTCCCCCACTAACTGTTCCCCATTATTACCCCTCTCCCCCACACACTGCTCCCCATTATTGCACCTCTCTCCCACACACTGCTCCCCATTACCCCTCTCCCCCACACATTGCTCCCCATTATTCCCCCCTCTCCCCCACACACTTCTCCCCATTATTGCACCTCTCTCCCACACACTGCTCCCCATTATTGCACCTCTCTCCCACACAATGCTCCCCATTGTTCCTCTCCCCCACACACTGTTCCCCATTATTGCACCTCACCCCCACACACTGTTCCCCATTATTGCACCTCACCCCCACACACTGTTCCCCATTATTGCACCTCACCCCCACATACTGCTCCCCATTGTCCCCCCCGCTTCCCATGATCCCCCCCTTCCCCCCCCACACTGTTCCCCATTGTCCCCCACACACTGTTCCCCTTCCCCCTGTCCCCCACACACTGTTCCCCTTCCCCCTGTCCCCCACACACTGTTCCCCTTCCCCCTGTCCCCCACACACTGTTCCCCTTCCCCCTGTCCCCCACACACTGCTCCCCATTGTTTCCCCCCTCTCCCCACTGCTCCCTCATACTGCTCCCGCTTGTCCCCTGCCCCCACATTACCTTCCACCACAGCCTCAGCCCCTCCAGTGTCTCCTCTCCCCACATCTCACTGCATTAGGAGTCAGCCCCGCCCTCTTTCTCTCCGATCACATGACGTCCCCTATACCCCCTCCACTTGTCTTGTACCTGTCGTAATGGCCAGACCTGGTATGGGACTATGCCTGAGGAGGCGGCGGTGAAGCCCCTATGGATGCTATGCGCCCACCCAGCCCCCAGTGCATTCTTGCATTTTCAGGAAGCCTCTTTGCTCGTTCGCTGCCCGGTAGCAGGACCGTGAGCCCTGCAGCATGCTGACTCAGCAGGCGTCCCAGCGTACTGAGATTCCAGCTGCAGACTCCACGGGTGAGTGCAGCCCGGCACCTGCCGTGAGAACCGCATGCGTCTTCTTGTTGTGTAGGTGACAGGTATCCTGAGCGAGGATGTGACGTCAGCAGCACCCTGTGTTTGCCGGAGGCTGGTGGTGAGGCCCCTCAGTGTAGATGACCTCATAGCATGGCTATAGTATACCTGGTACCTGATACGTGCAGAGCTGCTCACGTTGTATTCGCTGGCATCACTTTAGTAGGATGCCCCATTGGGGCTCAGGTATCACTGTCCCTGTTGTCTGCTGCGTTTTTCATTCCTTGCACCTTGTGTGAATTTATGTCGGTGAAATGTGTGGCAAGCTTGTTTGAGCTGTAAGGCCGGGTTCCCATCACTGTTTAGTTTTCTGTTCTTCTGATCCGTCATATTTTTTGCACCCCTTATGCTCAGTTTTGCATCTGTTTTAGCGATTATTTCTGTCTGAGATCTGTTATTTTATCCCGAAGAAAAAATACTCTTTGGAGAAATTTTGTAAAAATAACAGGTCTCAGATGTCAATAGTTAAAACGGATGCAAAATTAGCATGACGGGTTCTCAAAACAAAGGATCCGTTTTTTTTTTGCTTTCTGTTCTTTTGATGGATCAGAAGAATGCAAAATGAAACAATGATGTGAATCTACCCTAAGGTTATGGACACACGGTCAGGTTTCCTGATGCAGTTTGTGAAGCCAAGACCAGGAGTGAATTCAAAGAAGAAGAGACATCGTATCCGTCCTTTATACTTTCCCTCTTTTATGATTTCCTCCTGATTTTGGCCCCCAGAACCGCGCGCAGAAACCTGACTGCATGGCCGCACTCTGAGGCTACATTCACATTAAAAACGACAAACGTTTTCAATGAATAACATGGGTCCGAAGTCGGCTTTGGTACCAGCTGGTACCTCAGTATTGAAGCCGACTTTGGATCCAAGTTTTAAAATGGTTTTCAAGTTCTAAAATTGAAGTCTGAAGTTAATCAATAAAGACCCGCGAGCCTTTGTTGATAAAGAATTTCTCTCGGCAGAGTCCATACATTTGAATGCTGTACGGAGACAAAGTTTTGATGGAAGCTCGCTTCACTCAACACTAGTGAAAACGGACAAAATAGGATGGTCCGATAAAAAAAACAGCTATGTGGGGCGAACCATAGACTGCAGTGTTTCACACACGGCACGGTTGTTTTTCACTGTGGTGTGAATCCGGCCTAAGACTTATGGTCACAGGACTAAATAGTTGTGCTGACATATGTGACACGGCAGAAATCCGAGGCCCTGTCTACTGAATGGATTTCTGTTCCGCGTAGGGATCCACGTAGAATCCGCCTCCCATTGCTGTAAGTGAATTATAAAAATGACCCAGGAGAGGTCATCCGTATCAGATCAGGGGAGGTCTGACTCTTGGTGCCCATCAGTCTGAAGAGGGTGCAGTACTTCATTGAGCGTCACAGCCTCCATGCAGCTTATCAAGTATAGCGCCCTCTGTGTTTGATATTTCACCTCAGCCTCATTCACTTGAATGGGACTGAGCTGAGCCTAGGCCAGTGATGCCCAACCTGAGCCCCCCAGCTGTTGTAAAACCACAGCTCCCACCATGCCCTGTTGTAGGCTGATAGTTGTAGGCATGCTGGGAGTTGTACTTTTGCAATAGCTGGAGGGCTGCAGTTTGGGCATCCCTGGCCTAGGCCATGTGACCGATGAATGTGGCGTCAGTGGCCTAGGACGAGGTGCTCACCTCAGTATTGCAGCCTCTTCTAACAACTGATCCTGAGGATTGGTCATAAATATTAAACACCCGGGCAACCCCTTATATGATGTATGTTCATTGTAGCATGCAGCTGATAACTATGAGGGGTGGTATTTGAGTAACCTTGCTCTGTTTTCTGTGGTACTGTGCACACTGGTCACATCTCTGTGAGAAGCCTCCTTCACAGATTCTGTAAAAAATGCAGAGTTTTTTTTTTCTGGTAAAATGGCAGACGCCATGATGAAAACCCAGTGGACCGATTATAAATTAATGGGGTTTTTTGGGTGCCACTGATGTTGTGGTACCGTCATCTGGCTTCAATTCTGTTTTTCTGTTCCTTTAATGCAACAGAAAAGTAGAATGCCCGATGCTAATGTGAACACCGCCCAGAAATGGTCATACACTAGAGATTTTGGACAGCTGAAGAGGTTGGTTTAGACGATTTTCCGACGACCTTGTGCTCCTTTTTGTGACATAAGCATACTTGTCGGACGCCGACTGATGGCAGATAGCTGTTTAGAAGTAATCTGCCATGTTGGATTCTCAGCAACAGATCTGCCGGGCAGACACCAAGATTACAGCAGAGATTTGCCATTTTAAAAGGGTTTTCTGAGATTTTAATACTGATGACCTATTTTCAGGATAGGTCATCAGTATCTGATTGTGGGGGCCCGATACCCGGGACCCCCGCCGATCAGCTGTTTGAGAAGGCTCCTGTGAGCACCACAGCCTTCTATCTGTATACCAAGCACAACGCCGTACATTCACTTTAATGGGGCTGAGCTGCGCCTAGGTCATGTGACCGAATGTGATGTCACATGGCCTAGAGAAAGCTGTGGGCGCCACTGTCTTCTCGAACAGCTGATTGGCGGTTCATCAGTATTAAAGAGGACCTTTCACCAATCCTGACATGCCTGTTTTAATAGCTTCATGCATTCCCCATGTAATAAAAAGTCTGGAACATCTATTTTTATGTCTGTATGTTGTGCCATTCCTTTATTATTTGCACTAGAAGTTATGAATGAATTGCTATTTGTCTTCAGTAAGGGAACAGAGGGGAGATGACCAGTTGGGTGTGTACCTGCACAGACTGAACATGGCAGCACTGATTGGCTAGAGTCAGTCTGTGCAGGGACACACCCCCAACTTGTTACCTCCCCTCTGTTCCCTTACTGAAGACAAATAGCAATTCATTTATAACTTCTAGTGCAAATAATAAAGGAATGGCACAACATAGAGACATAAGAATAGATGTTCCAGACTTGTTATTACATGGGGAATGCATGGAGCTATTAAAACAGGCATGTCAGGAGTGGGGAGAGGTCCTCTTTAAAGTCTCAGAAAACTTCTTTAAAGGGGTATTCCCATCATAGACAATGGGGTCATATCGCTAAGATATGCCTCCATTGTCTGATAGGTGCGGGTCCCACCTCTGGGACCTGCACCTACAAGGAGAACAGAGTGGGAAGAGCTGAGGCTGGAGGACCCCGGATTTCCCTGGGTCCGTCCACCACCAAGCGCTGCTTCCATAGAAGCGAATGGGAACGCACTGCGCATGCGCGGCCCCTGTTCCCATTCATTTCTATGGTGCCGACGGAAATAGCCTCGGCTATTTTTGGTGGCCCCATTGAAATGAATGGAGAGTGGCTGCGCAGTGCACCCTCCATTCATTTCCCTGCTTGGTTCTCATTGTAGGAGAACCTGCACCTATCAGACAAAGGGGGCATTGTCTATGGTGGGACAACCCCTTTAACTACAGTCTTAAGAAACCAACCATGAATGAATGAATGATTTTGAGGAAGTATCCAACCATAGACCTTTTTTTTTTTTTTGTGGTAGAAAAAGGCAGTCCTGTGTCAGGGACCCCCTCTTTATTATTTTAACATGAGTTGTAGTGAAGCTGAGGATCCTCCGGAGATAGAGGGCATGACACAATGATGTGGCCCGGTCACAATAAGACAATGATTTTCCTAAAATAATACTGAGATCTCTACATTTTTTTATGTGATGTATGGGGACATCTAAATCTCAGTTTCTCTGGTGGGCCGAAGTTACCCTAGTCCGAGACGTATGACACACAGTCCTTTTCACATCATAGAAGAGCTGTAAATCTTCATTGTCTTCCTCTCGTTGGTCTTGAAATAGATCACATTATAGATTAAACAATACCACAAATGTATGTAGAGAGGAACCGCCATCCAGGGACTGAGGTAGTACGGCACTACTTTTAGCTCTGATCGTTACTTAACCCTTCAGTGTCCTCCACATGGTTAGTACGTCTTCACCCGGCGTAGCCTCTCTGATGCATTAGGAAATCTCTAATGTATATTGGGGCTCTTGTGCCTGTTGCACAGTTTATCCCACGTGTGCCTGTTTCTTAAAGTGGGTGTGTTGTGTGCCCCGGCCTCATTTTACATTTAATATCATTCACACCAGAAACTGGCATAAATGATAGCTCAGCTTATTGCTGGCACATGGCGGGCCAGAGATGTGTATCATTTAAGAGGCCTTGCCTCTTAGGGCTCTTTAACACGAGCGAGTTTTCTGTCTGGATGCGATGCATGTTGTGAACGGATAGTAGCCGGACTGAATCCTGACTCAAAGAGTCTTCTGAACGCAATGCGTTTTTTTCTGAAGCCCCATTCACTTCTATGGGGCCAGGGCTGCATGAAAAAAGCAGAATATAGAACATGCTGCGATTCTCCTGCAACGCAGAACTGGTGCTCATGTACACAGACCCATAGAAATGAATGGGTCAGGATTCAGTGCGGGTGCTATGAGTTCACGTCACGCATCGCACCCGCGCGGAAAACTTGCTTGTGTGAAATCGGCCTAATACCAGGAACCGCCAGATCCCTATTGACTATAATGGGATCTGCCAGTGATTTTGGCTCTTTCCAGCATAAATGCTGGGTTTTGGCTGGACACATACTGCTGCATGCAGTGCACCATTTTTTATTTTTTTTTGGTCCTGCCAGCATTTATGCCGGAACAGGCTGCCGTATCTCCAAGCAGTACTCAAATGTAGGCAGCAACAGGAAATTTTAGGCGCACTCTTTGCTTTTTTTTTTACCTTGGGCATGTCCGGCTCTGAATTGTGTTTTAAAGGGGTTATCCAAAGTTATATTTATTGATGACCTATCCTCAGGATAGGTCATCAATATCAGATCGGCGGAGGTCTGGCACCCCTGACGATCAGCTGTTTGAAGAGGAGGCGCGCGCCCTGCCAGTGCTGCCTCCTCTTCATTGTTTACCTGCTCGCCGTAACATCCGCAGTGGTGAGCAGGTGTAATTACACCTAACCGTCCCATTCTCCTGAGGATAGGTCAAATATAACTTGGACAACCCCTTTAATGTTGCAATCATGAGAATAGTTTGTATCTGATGGTTGTGATATATGGCCTTCATCGCCTCTGTGTAATAGATCTATACATCCTGTTATTTCTCTGTCTCCAGGATATGAATATTTCTGAACTATCCGTGTCCTGTGTCAGGTGCTGCAGGCGGTGCGGTGTGTCTGTGGATTGTCATTAAAGGTTTTCCAGGCAGGAACAGCACTCATTACAATTTCATCACTCGTCCTCGGCCTGTTTACCTCCATTCGTCATTTGCGCGGGGCCTGCTGAATGTCCTAGATCCTCCATACTGTCTTCATCCTGTTCTAAACCTTTATCTGGCTGCAGTTATATTTACTTCTATACAAACTGTAAAGACAGACGCATGATCTGATGCTCAGGATGAAGGGTTTTGTAAAAGCTAGAAATTAGCTTTTTTGATAGAAGGGGAGCCAGTCATTATACGGTGGACCGTGTCCCACCGACCTTCAGACGTCTGCCTGTGTATGGCCATCTTGGCTAGATTTCTGACAGATGGCAGGTACTGAATTTTATTATGTCAGCTACAAAGACAGTCGTGTTATTTGCTATTATATGCTTTACCATTATCGAATTGCTTTCAGGAAACCTGATAATGATATACAATCTTCAGTTATGCATCTTGACAGGAGCTGTCACAAGCTGCTTATTAGCCATTGACCTGTACGCCCATCAATTGAAAGCTGCCTCACTGTATTTGTTCCACTTCTTTATGCTAGACGAAAAGGCTAAACCCCAACCGTGCACACTCTGCGGAATATGTGCGGAAAAAACGCAGCGTATTACAGTACCAGCAAAGTGTATAAGATTACGCAAATCTCATGAGCACTTTGTGTTAGGGCTCATTCAGACGGCCGTATGTTGTCCGCAAAAATGCGGATCCGTTTTTTTGCGGATTACATAATGACCCATTCACTTCTATGGGCCCTTTTTTTCTAGTCCATGGCTCCGCAAAACAAATGAAACATGTCTTATACTTATAAGTGAAAATCGGGATATGGCCCCATTGAAGTCTATGGGTCCGCAAAAAAACGGAATGCTATCCGTTTTTTTGCGGACATGTTGAATTGTCCGCAAAAAAAATGATCTGTATTTTTACGGACATCATACGGCCGTCTGAATGAGCCCTAAGGGTTCCCCCTGCCGACGCTGCCTCCGTGTGGCAGCAGCATGCAACGGGGCTCCGAAGCGTTGGGACGCTCATCACCTGGCATGCAGGGACGCTGGCGTGAGCTGTTCCTCACTCAGTACAAAAGGCCGGAGCCTGCATTTACAGGTCACTGTGAATTTCTTGTCCTCTAGTCCCCTGTTGTTCCCTTGTTGTATTGAAGACACCCCTGGCTTTTGGATTTCTGGATTGGTATTGACTACGTGTTTGGCCTCTGGCAATTTGGTATTGTATTGATCTCCTGGGTTTTTGACTTTCTGGAATGTTGGTTTTCTCATTTGCCTCTGGTGTTTTTGTACCTCATTGTCCAACTGGCATTTGACCCTTTACTGTAAGACTAATCTATATGTTTGTCTTTTTGTTGTTTTGTGTATTGCCCTCATATGTATTTCAGCGTAGGGACTGCCGCCCAGTTGTCACTAGGGACTGCCTAGGGAGACAGTGTTAGTAGGTAGGGATAGTGGGTCCAGGAAATTTTAGGGCCTCACTATCCTTTTTTGTGTGTGATGATAGTTGTCTTATCCTGACACTTTGCTTTTTTCTTGGGTACGGAAATTTAACTGTGCGAATTTTGAAACCTGTTTTTCTTGTGTGCGTTTTACTCTTTTAAATGTGGGGGCGAGATCTGCAGAAAAGCTGCATCAAACCCGCTCCATAAACCACGTTAAAAACGCATAAAAAAGGCAACTTAAAGGCTTATGCACACAAATGTTTTTTTTTCTTTTTTCAATGTCCTGTTTTTTTTTTTTTTTTGTGGATCGTATGTGGAACCATTTACTTCAATGAGGCTGCAAAAAACGGAAGTAACGTGTGCATTCCATGTCTCCATGACCGTTCCACAAAAAAATAAAACATGTCCTGTTATTATCTGCATTACTGTGCTATTTAGGGGTCGGCCCTTCCATTCCGCAAAATACGGAATGCACATGGCCGGTATTCATTTTTTGCGAATCCGCGCAGTTAACAGATCCCAACAGTTATGTGCATGAGCCCAAATAGCGCAGTTTTGGTGTGTGTTTCATGCAGATTTTCTGTGCACAAATCTGCGCTGTGTGCAGCCACCCTTAGGCCGGGGTCACATGTGACTGATTTACTGTGGATTTGCTGTTGCGGATATACGCGCAGCAAATCTGCAACGTTGTACAGCACCAGCAAAGTTGACGAGAATTTCCGAATTTTCATCCACATGCTGCTTGAAAAAAAAAAAAAAACGCAGCAGAAAAGCTGCAGTATTGCGTTTTTCAAATCCTCAGCATGTCAAATTATACAGTGGATGTCACTTGTGGTTTTCACCCTTGTCCATGGAGAGGGTGTAATCTGCTGGCATTTCCACAGCAAGAACCACATGTTACATGTGCGAGTTTGTTGTAGTTATTTGTGTGTTTTTTGCTGCGGAAACACCCAGTCTAAGGGCCCATTCACACCCCAGTATTTGAGACCTTTTCATTTCAGGGCAGCCATAAAAGATGTCAACAGCACACCATGTGATGTCCGCATTCGTACTTCCGTTCTGCGCAAAAAAGATAGAGCATTATCATTATTATTCTTGTCTGTAACTGTTGGCAAGAATATGCATTTGTTTCTATCATAGGACTGACCACGTGCGTTCTGCGAAATGTGGAACGCACACGGGCGGGTATCCATGTTTTGCGGATCTGCAAAACGCACACAGCCGCCTTTGTTTGCCAGTGTTTCCGTCCAGAACATACGGTCACATGCTGACAGTGTATAAACCAGGAGGATCACCAGGGAAGAGGTGAATACTGTTTCTTGGCTGTTCCTAAACACATTAGACTGCTAGTGAATCCCATCCAGACTGACTTAAAGAACTCCCGACAAAAATTTTATTCCATGTCCTGCTAGAAATGTACATGATATAATCTGTAGCGAATGTCATTTTCTTACCAGTGTCTGAATTTTTGACTTCTGGCATCCTGAAGTTTCTTATCTGTGTCATGTGACCAGCAATTAGACCCACCAACTTACACATAGACTTATGTGTGGACAGGAAGTCTAATTCTCTATGTATTCCTATGAGACTGAAAGTGAGGCTCCCATAGGAATGAATAGAGCAGTTACTGGCTTTCTGTCCTGGGTCAGTTGGAGGTCAGGGAGTTGGTCACATGACCCAGCTACAATAAGAAGAGAGGTTTTTACTCACAGAAACAGTCACTGATAAGAAAATGACATTCACTACAGATTATATCATGCAGGTCAGAGAATAAAAATTTTTGCAGGAGTTCTTCTTGAACTTTAACTCATCTACAATCACGGGAAAAAGTTTTGCCACTTCCCAGTTTCTTCAGTTTTTCAGATTTTTTGAATGTTTCTGATCATTAAAGCATGTTTAATATTAGACAGATATTGCTCATTAAATGAAATGATGATGAGCCTATGTGAAAAAGTAATTGCCCCCTTAGCTACTAAATAAGCCTATTAACCAAATCCAATTGGCAATTTAGTTCAATTTCATTAACCATGCCCAGGCATGATTACTGCCAGACCTGTTGAATTTAGATCCTGTCTGGCAATGCAAAGCAGGCAAGCAGCAAATGATGATCTCAAGAGATTCAAATACAGATGCACAATAGAGTAATTGAAGTCTAGAAAGGATTACACAGCCATTGTTCATGGCGGGTTTACATTGCCCATTTGTCAGATTATCGGGGATAAACGTTCCTACAAACGCTTGTTGCCAACAATCTGCCCGTCTGATAGTGTAGAAGATCACCCGATGAACAAGGAAAATGCTCGTTCATTGGGTGAAACTATTCGTGCAGGCTAGTAAATCCTCGTTTCTGGGCAGCAGATCGTTCTGTCTAAACAGCACTCTGCTGCCGAGAAACAATGCAGCTGTATGAGGACGAGTGATGGCAGCAGCAAGGGAAAGAATGCACTTTTTTCCCCAAAATTCTGCTGCTCCTTTGACCTTGTAAACCCATCATAAGGCCTCATGCACACGAACGTGTGCCGGCCGCGCCCGTGCTGCGGGGCGCAAACTGCTGTCCGCAATGCACGGGCACTGACCGTGAGGCCACCGCATGTGGATCCCGCAAAAAAGTAGTGCTTGCGCTACTTTTTTGCGGTGCGGAGGCACGGCCAGAAACACCACGGAAGCACACCGTAGTGCTTCCGTGGTGTACCGATCCGTGCCTCCGCTCCGCATCTCCCGGATCGCGGACCCATTGAAGTGAATGGGTCCGCGATCCGTGATGCGGCCTGCACACGGCCGGTGCCCGTTTATTGCGGACCCGCCGTATGTGGCCCGCAGCACGGGCACTGGCAAGGCTGAGAAGGCCAGAATGAGATCCAGTATTCACAAATAAAGAAAACTCAGAACACTGGTTAACCTTCCAAAGAGTGGCTAGGTGGAGGTTTCCGCTTAGCAGTGAGCCCGGTGACGTCACCGGCTCTGATGGGCGGGCTCTAGTGCTGCCCTAGCTTGTAAAACAACTAGGGCAGCGCTAAAGCCCGCCCATCAGAGCTGGTGAAGTCACCGGGAACATTGCTAGGTGCAAGCCTCTGCCTAGCAGTGTACCAATGTACAGAAAAAAAGCCCTTGCCCTGCGCTGTATTGCATGAAATGTTCCGATGCTCATATCAGGAGAGCCGGAGGGGTGAAGATGGGGATATGTCCGGGTTCAGCTCTGAAATCTGACAACCCCTTTAATGTACAAAATGAAACAAAGATACCGTGTTTCCCTGAAAATAAGACAGGGTCTTATTTCTTTTTTTCTCTGAAAAAAGGGTTAGGGCTTATTTTCGGGGCAGGTCTTATTTTTGCCCCCACTGAACATATATGTCATTTTTGCCCCCACTGAATATATATGTCATTTTTGCCCCCCCCTGAACATATATGTCATTTTTGCCCCCACTGAATATATATGTCATTTTTGGCCCCTCTGAATATATACTGGTATGTCATTTTTTTGCCCCCGGGCCCCTTTGCACACACAGACAAAAAATATACTTACCTCAACTCCGCTTCGGACTTCTTCTCACCCAATCCTGTCATCTGGCAGGTGCTGCGTCATACAGTCAACCAGCGTGATCCCGCAAGACCCGGCACTGAAGTCACGTCTCGTGGGATCATCACAAGGGAGATGTCTTGCAGCGCCGGATAGGGTATGGGTATAGGGGTGTGTATAGGTAACTAACTGCGCAGCGCTGAATACTATAGTACGCAGCATTGCGCAGGTAGCGCCACCAGCAGAGAGGCCCTGACTGGCCATTAAAATCACTTGCGGGCTGTGGCCTTTCCCCCCCCCCCCCCCCCCCCCCGGGCCCGGACTGTAACCCTATTGTCAGTGTATCCACAATGCACCTAGGGCTTATTTTTGTAGTAGGACTTATATTTTAAGCCTACTCCAAAAACAGGGCAAAATAGCGCTAGGGCTTATTATCGGGATAGGTCTTATTTTCGGGGAAACAGGGTAGAACCAGCCCTATATTTCACATGGATCCAGAGATCTCCCCATTGCTCTGCTAGATTTCTATCAAGCTGACCGCTTAAGAGGAGTGTCTTTTCTGCTGCAGCTTAGGGGGCGTGTCCATGCTCTCCCTATCACAGCTCAGGAGGCAGCTGGAGGATAAAATTGAGCATGTGCGGCCATCTCAGTGAGCAGGTCAAAGAAATAAGAACAAGAACAAACAGCAGGTGGCGCTATACAGATACATTTTACTGAATAACTCAGTTGCTATACAAACTCTCCAGTGTAGCTGAACTACAACAGTTCTGCAAAGAGGAATATGCCGTAATTCCTCTGAGCGATATAAAAGACTAGTTATCACAAATGTCTGATCACAGTTGCTGCTGCAACCAGTTCGGTTCAATTACTTTTTCACATGAGTGATACAAGTTTTGATCAAATCTGTATTTTCAATAAATGGAATTATAATTTAACCCTTAGAGTACCGGCGCCGTACATTTACGGCGCTGGTGCGGTGCGGGGACATGACGCCCGCTCGCCCGTGTGGCGGGCGTCATGGCCGGCAAGTCTCTGCTGTTTCTAACAGCAGAGACTTGCGGCTACTTACCGCCATCGGCGGCGTCTTGCTGGGCCTTTACATGCCGTGATCACACGTGATCACGGCATCAGGATGCGTCTGAACCCGGAAGCGTACGCTTCCGGGTGGTGTACAGATGCCCGAGTGGCCAATCGGGGTGTCTGTACACCATATGAAAACTGTAATCCTCGCTGGTGAGGATTACAGTTTTCAAACTGCAATTCTTATTCTGGCTACTAGATGGCAGGCCAGTATAAGAAATGAGCGATTCTTGGCTTTATCTCCATCTAGTAAATCCCTGATTGCTCATAAAGAAAAAAAACAAACACAATATATTAGCTCATATTTGAGCTTTAAAATAATCACAAAAAAATGTAAAAAAATGTTAAATATATAAAAAATATATAAAAGTTCAAATCACCCCCCTTTCCGTATAATTAAAAAATAAATACCTAAATAACAATAAATATAGACATCATGGGTATCACCGTGACCGAAAACGCCCGTACTTTTAAAATATAAAAAAGAATCCAATACGGTGAATTGTGTGGCGGAAAAAAGTGTCCAAATGGTGATTCGCTGTTTTTTGTCGCTTTTTTTTTCTAAAAAAATTAAATAAAAAGTGATCAAAAAGTCATACACACCCCAGAATGGTATCAATAAAAACTTCAGATCGCCCCGCAAAAAATGAGCCCCCATACAGCTCCGTACACATAAATACCAAAAAGTTATAGGGGTCAAGATATGACAAGGAAAAATAAAAAAGGGCAACTTTATAATTATTTTATCACTATCAAAACGCAGAAAAAACTATACATATTGGGTATCACCGGATTCGTACTGACCAGTAGAATGAAAGTAACTGGTCAGTTTTAATGAACATCGAACGTTGTAAATAAGCAACCCGTAAAACTAGAACTGTAGCGGAATAGCGTTTTTTTTGCAATTTCACCCGATTTGGAATTTTTTTCCCGCTTCCCACTACACCATATGCAATATTAAATGGTGGCGTTGGAGTTATGGCTGTTTGAAGGCAGGGAGCGCAAAACGAAAATGCATAACCGAAAAAACCTCCGGTACTGAAAGGGTTAAAAGCTGCATTTTGTGTCTAATCGTGTTGTATTTATCTTATATTAAAATTAGTTGGATGAACTAAAACATTTAAATTGGACAAATTAGTGGTTGTAGAAGAAATCCGTGAGGCGCAAACAGTTTTCCACAGCACTGTATATGGCCAGCTCTGGATTACATTTTTTTTTTTTTTTTTTAAGTTGGATGACATTTTTAAAGTTTTTTTTTTTTTTTTTTTTTTACTGTTTTATACTAATGATCTTTCCTCAGGGAGATCATTACTATCTGATCATCGGGAAACCGACAATTGGTACCCCCGCTGATCAACTGTTCCAGGAGGCCGCGGTGCTCCGATGAGTCCCGCGGCCTTCTCACAACTAACCCTAAGGGCTCATGCACACGACCGTATGTATTTTGCGGTCCGCAAAAAACAGATCCACAAAAAATACGGATGACGTCTGTGTGCATTCTGTATTTTGCAAAACGGAACAGCTGGCCCCTAGTAGAACAGTCCTATCCTTGTCCGTAATGTGGACAATAATAGGACGTGTTCTGTTTTTTTGTCGGAACAGAAACATGGACATACGGAAACGGAATACATACGGAGTAACATTTGTTTTTTTTTTTTTTTTTTGCGGACCCATTGAAATGAATGGTTCCACACACAGTCTGCAAAAAAAATCGAAACGGAAAGAAAATACATTTATGTGACTTGAATAGAGCAGAGCTTCTCCTAGGCCACGTGACTGATGAACGTGTCATCACTGGCTTAGGAAAAGCAGAGAGAAGGTGGCGTTGCTTACGGGAGTAGCCTTCTCAAACAGCTGATCGGCGGGGGTCCTGGGTGTTGGACCCCCACCAATCAGATACTGATGACCTATCCAGAGTATAGGTCAGGTTTGGCCAACCTGTGGCTCTCCAGCTGTTGTAAAACTTATAATTCCCGCCATGCCCTGCTGTAGGCAGTCTTTGCATGCTGGGAGTTGTAGTTTTGCAACAGCTGGAGAGCCTCAGGTTGGCCAACCTTGACCTATACTCTGGATAGGTCATCAGTATCTGATCGGTGGGGGTGTGACACCCGGGACCCCTCCCGATCAGCTGTTTGAGAAGGCACCGGCGCTCCCGTAGGCAACACCGCCTTCTCTCTGAATATCCCGTAAGCAACACCGCCTTCTCTCTGAATATCCCGCGAGCAACGCCACCTTCTCTCTGAATATCCTGCGAGCAACGCCGCCTTCTCTGTGAATATCCCGTGAGCAACGCCGCCTTCTCTGTGAATATCCCGTGAGCAACGCCGCCTTCTCTGTGAATATCCCGTGAGCAACGCCGCCTTCTCTGTGAATATCCCGTGAGCAACGCCGCCTTCTCTGTGAATATCCCGTGAGCAACGCCGCCTTCTCTGTGAATATCCCGTGAGCAACGCCGCCTTCTCTGTGAATATCCCGTGAGCAACGCCGCCTTCTCTGTGAATATCCCGTGAGCAACGCCGCCTTCTCTGTGAATATCCCGTGAGCAACGCCGCCTTCTCTGTGAATATCCCGTGAGCAACGCCGCCTTCTCTGTGAATATCCCGTGAGCAACGCCGCCTTCTCTGTGAATATCCCGTGAGCAACGCCGCCTTCTCTCTGAATATCCCTTTAACTGCTTCCATGTTAAATACATTCAGTCATTTATCAATATAAGCTGTAGACATTTATTACAGACCTGATGGTACGGCTGTCCATTTTTCAGAGAAGAGATGACAATAAATGTATCAGGCATGAAATTGTAGATGAAGTACCCTGGTTTATTCCAGTGAGATTAATCTGCTCCATAATTATGTAATTATTACAATAGAAAGACATACATTATTACAATGACCTCTTGCTTTGATGAGAAAATTGCCTGACATGCTCTGGAAATATACAATGCATGAAGTATACAGTATATATTTTCTCTATCAGCACCAGGAGTATGCCTTCTCTGCTATGTAGGCTCTTAGTGTTGAGCGAACTTGTGTTTTCAAGTTCGGCGTTCGGGTTATCAAAGAAGACTTCTGCTACCACGGAACAACTTGAAAACACAAGTTCTCTCAACACTAGTGGCAATCACAGCATACTTTTTGGTCATCTGGGAATAGAAAGCAAAGCGTCATGCGTGTACACTGCTTTTTGGATAAGTAGCGGTTGCAGTAGTATTTCCAGCTTTGGCAGGCTCATTAGCTGCATTAGTACATAAAATTGGGAGAGATTGGTAGGGGGAAAGGATGTGATGACAAATGATACTAACTGCACAGTGATGCGATCAGACTCATTTATTGATCAATCGTCCAACCTCTGGGACTCCCACCAATACTGTGTGCCTCATTGACTTGAATGGAGCTACGCTGCAATTCCCTGCACAGTGGGCTGGCAGAGCTGGTCTCCTGGGCAAAACCGCAAAGGAGGAGCAGTGCTACACCAGTGCTGTGCTGCCTTCATTCATAGGAATGGTGGGGGTCCAATATACCATCACTAATAAGCTGGGAATAACCCTTTTAGGGTGGCAATCCTCGTCAAGGAAGGTGGTGGTCCCAGAAGTGGAACCCGCACCCATCAGACTTTTATTGCATATAGTATGGACGGGAATACCCTTATCCTTTTAAGAACATCAAGACCATTAGCTGAGGACAGTAATAGCCTGCAGCAGACATGTGCCATATACCAGCACGTCCCCACTGCAGTTTGTAAAGAAGCAGTGGCCGTAGGAGCCAGTACTGCAAAGAATGGCTGTGGAGAAAGGGGTGAGTATAAGATAATTATTCATTCTAGGCTATTGCAGGACTTGTCCAACTCCTTTAAGCACATTATCCCGTACATGTATGGCATTATGTGCAAGGGCTTGTATGGAGTGGGCTGCTGCGCTGAGCCCAGGGGCGGATTGGCCATAGACCTTACAGGAAAATTTCCCGGTGGGCCGATGCCCAGGGGGGCGGCCAATGGAAGTTTTTGGGGATTTATTTTGTGCTGCTGGCAGTATTTTGTGATAGACTGTGGTATTTGGCTCTGTTGGGATGGTATAATGTGCCACAATATGGTATTGCTGGCCCTGCCTTCCATCAATTCGGACCCCACTACAAAAAGGGGCCACTTTTAGTATTTTTTCCAGGGCTTTAAGTTCCCAGTCCGCCCCTGGCTGAGCCCACTCCATACATGGCAGATACCAGCTGTATATTGCTGCAGGAAACTGGTTGCAATGACCAGGATCGGCAGTGATGCAGAAACTAGTCATTTAACCCCTCAATAGCGATTGCAGCATCTGTGAGGTTAGGCAGACAGAGGGACTCCCTTTGTCTTTATGATCAGAGCCCCTGCAATGAAATTGCAGGGCTCCGATCGTTTACCATGACAGCCTGCGGCCTGCTGAAGGTTACCAGGCCTGTAAGCTGCCTGTAAAGCTGTGCACAAGTCACAGCTCCACATGCAGACAGTGAAAATCACATAGATCATGAGGGCTGTTTTCACACACAGACCATAATACAGAACTACTAGGGCTGTTTCACACAAGTGCGGGAATCGCGCTCTGTGTGTGCATGGCATTATACTGATTTATAATGCTGTATGTCTCTGAGCTTCCTTCTACAGAATCATAGTGACATAAAGCTGTCAGTATGATCCTGTATCGGTAAGGTCATGCAGAAGTACACAGCATTATAAATCGGTA
Source organism: Rhinella marina (assembly GCA_900303285.1). Classification (NCBI taxonomy): domain Eukaryota; kingdom Metazoa; phylum Chordata; class Amphibia; order Anura; family Bufonidae; genus Rhinella; species Rhinella marina. The sequence goes on along the minus strand of ONZH01010186.1, from coordinate 134,796 downwards.
TAATGCGGTGCGCTCCTGCAAGTCCAGAATGGAGGATCACACTCGCACACAGAGCGCGATACCCGCAATGGACTCACTTGTGTGTAACAGCCCTAGTAGTTCTGTATTATGGTCTATGAATCAAGCAATCAGAAGATCGCAGGTTATAGCCTAGCTTATAGTTATAGGGGGCTATAAGTTATTGAGTAAAAAGTAAAAAAAAAACAAACTCCCCCCTTTACATATAAAAATAAATAATAAGAAATGTCTGAACTGTTAAAATAATAAAACATTTTTCCTGCAAGGTGAATGCCATAAAAAAATAAAATAAAAAGACGTGATTCGCCATTTTTTTAGTCTTCTTGTGACCCCCAAAAATTCAAAAACTGATCAAAAAGTCATAATACCCCAACCACTAAAGTTCGTTTAGCAAAAAACAAGCCCATATACCACTCTATAGATAGAAATATAAAAAAGTTATGGCTGTCAAAAAAAGTGATGCAAAGAAAATTTAGATTTTTTTTTTTTCAAACGCTTTTATTTTTTTTACAGTAATAAAACAAAATAAACTATACAAATTTGGTGTTGGCGTAATTGTGTTGACCCGCAGAATAAGGATGTCATGTCATTTTTAGCGCACAGTGAACGTTGTAATACCCAAAAAACTTTGGTGGAATTGTGTTTTGAATTTTTTTTTTTTTTATCTTACCCCACAAACAATTTTTTTCCTGTTTTCCAATACAACACATGGTAAATTAAAAGGTGCCATTAAAAATACATCTTGTCCAGCAAAAATTAGCCCTCTATATATGGCTGCGTGAACATTTAAAAAGTTATGGCCTATTGGAGGAAAAATAAAAAAATGCAAAAACGAAAAAGGGCCGGGTCTTTAAGGGGTTAAAGAGGTTCAGGTTTCAGCACTGCTTAATTTACTTTTAATCACTCTTTTTCTGATCGGCCTCATGCACACTTCCGTAGCAGTTTTTGCGGTCCGCAAATTGAGGATGCGCAAAACACGAATATTGGCCGTGTGTTCCGCATTTTGCAGAATGGAATGTCCTGCCCTCTATAGAACAGTCCTATCCTTGTCCATAATACGGACAAGAATAGGGCATGTTCCATTCTTTTTGCAGAGCTGTGGTGCGGGCATATAATTAATTTAAATAAATTATGTCTTTGTAGTGAGTTAGCTGGCTTTGCGCAGAGTGATATGCCTATGGCTGTTACTACTGCAACCTTCTAGCTTGCTGACTATGCAGACTTAACCAAATTCCTGCCTTTGGCTCGTATATGGAAAAGTTTAGTAGCTAAATAAATATTTTACATACTGTAGAAAATGGGGGATGGCACTCCAGTGGAGGTGATAGCTTTCTGATTAGTCTTTATTAGTAGTTAATGCAAACAAAACATTACTGTGTGACGTTACATGTAACAACACTTCTAGTTTAAACCCCTCATCAGGTCCAAGGACCAGTAGTGTATATGTCCATTGTATGTATTCTACAGGTCATAGGGAGGTGTCTCCACCCAGGCATATATACAAGTGACGGCCATTTAAAGAGTATTTCCTGTTTCAGTATGTTTTTAATCGCCATCCAGTTCTCTACTCCTGCTCCTCTGTAGCTACCACCGTCCATACGTCCCTCACAGAATGCAGGGCTGCATTATAGACATTTGGACGGAAAGGCAGGAGGAGAACATTAGTTAGCAGCCTTTGCCTAGGTTGATGGTATTTTACTGACAAGATAAGAAGTCGTCGTGTTGCTATTCTATTATTGTAGGTAAGTGGCCGTGACAACCACTGATGTAACTACCGTATATCACATATATTTACACCACTACCCAAATCTAACCAGATCATTAACTATGTGCAAAGGTAGGTTGTTTTCATGTGTTGTTTTAGCAAACTGTACCCTATACCCAAGACTGAAGCTTCAAACACCTGCTGCAACTGGATACTTGTTCCTGGCGGCCGGGCCAGGAAGCATCCAGGCAGCTGAAAATATCAGAATGACATGATTGTGCACTTATTCCACACATCAACAGGCCAATGATATTTGTACTTAAGTGGCACATTAATTGATCTCCTGTTTCTATGATAATGTTTACATGAAAAGACAATTTTCCGTTTAGTGCAGCCTTTAGACATGCCCAACACATTCACTTGAAAGCTGAATTGGCCAGAAAATGTTGAAAATCTAAAGGTGATTAGCTGAGAAGGCCTTTCTTGGTATTTCCAGTGTGCTTGGACAGGAATTCGAGAGCAGTGAGATCCCTAGTGGTGGGGATCTGTTGAGCTGAGAAATGATTCTGCTTTTTTTTAAAATTATTTTTAAAGGGCATCTGTCAGCAGATTTTTACCTATGAAACTGTCTGACCTGTTACATGTGCACTTGGTAGCTGAAGGCATATGAACATGGGACAAACACGGTTGTCTTCTGCTGCCAAACACACATGTAATAGGTCAGCCAGTTTCATAGGTACAAATCTGCTGACAGATGCCCTTTAAAATAGTCTGTATTGCTTGTATTTTTTAATAAGAATTTCTCCCTGGAAAACCCCTATTAACAATGTGGCCTCTTTCACGTGGCAGTATTTTGGTCAGTTTTTTTTGTACAAGTATTAAAGGGGTTGTTTAGCTGTGTATATATATATATAATATAATTTCTTACATTGGCCTAAAAATAAAAAAGACCCCATACTAGGCCTCACAGATCCCCCAGCACTGCCCCTGTCTCTGCTGTGCTGCTCTACAGTTTCCCATCCCAGCTGCAAATGCCAGGAGATGCCTGCTCAGCCACTTATTCACTGAGATGGATCATCACTTTAGTCAATCACTGGCCCAGTATAAGCTCTTCATCATCTAGGCCACCAAGGATATCAACCGCAACTCCTTGAGCAACCTAGACCAACAGGAATGTTACCATTGACCCCTTCAGCTCTAGGGAAAGAACGTCATGCCGTGCCAAGTAATACCAAAGAGTGGCCAGATAATACCACCGTGATCTGAGAGGTCACAAACCATCCCACTCTGAAAGAGTTGCCAGTAGTGCTGGTCCTTACTATGCACCCCACACACACTCGGCTGGGAAATCAACTTCATGTTCTGCCATTATGATGCTGTATCTGCATACCCTTCTTTCTTTTTAAACTAATTGTAGTGGGGATGTACAGCTCATAAAAAAAGAAAAAAACATGATAAAAGTATACTTGCATCCAGGGATGTGGAGTCGGTAAGCCAAAGCCCCGACTCCAACTCCGACTCCTCAATTTCCCCTAACTCCGACTCCCGACTCCGACTCCCAATCTGACTCCCTCATACATGGCGCATGTTTAAGTGATAACTTTAAACAAACTTTGCATAAATCAATAGTAGAGATATGTCATGACAAAAAGAGTTTGCAATATATGTTTTACTAGATATCTTTACTCTGAACTTTCAGTATCAGGCTTCTCTGGGTACAGCTCACTAAGGACCTGACGTATGAAAACTGGCTAGGTCTAAGACTTTCTTTGTTGCCCATAGCAACCAATCAGAGCTCTCCTTTAATTTCTTCAGAGCACTATATGAAATGAAAGGGGAGCTCTAATTGATTTCTATGGGCAACAAAGAAACTTCTACACCTAGACAGTTTTCATACATAAGGCCCTAGGTGTTTTACATCAGAGAAAAAGCAAACTAAAACATAAAGCATACAGAGAGAACATGCAGTGGACAATTGAGTTATGCACAGTTTATTGAAAATTTAGATATACTAAGAAGTACTTGCCTTAAAGGGGTTTTCTCAGCACATTGATTCACTGGCCGACAGGCAGTTTGCACGTACTATGTCTCCTCAGGCTGTGGGTGGGTCTCCAGCAGTTATTAGCATATATTATCTTACTCTGACAGAGCAGGAGATTGTGATCTCTAACACAATTACAGGTAAAGCCATCCTTCTCAGTCCTCACAACACCTTTTGCTTACTGCAGGTAATCTCACTCAGAGCTCAGTCCCATCATTCTTCACTGCTCTCAGCCAATCAGATAACAGTCTTTCTGGCCTGCAGGTTACCATAGAAACCTGTGTACAGTGAGAGACCTGCTTAAAGGGGTTGTCCGAGTTATGACAAAAAAATATATAGCACTGTAAATCTGATGGGTAGCAATATATAACTAAGTTAAGCAAGTTTTAGGCAAAAAAAAATCCATATTTCCTAATTTCCCTGGTTCTCTTCTGGTCTTTGTTTACATGCAATAACAACAATCTCAGCCCCTCCCCCTTCTCCCCCCTCTCTGCAAAGGGAATGAATACAAGTGCTGAGTGACATGTCTGCCTGCTGGAATACTCAGCAGCATGTTGTATGTGCAGGACTACAAGTCCCAGCTGTACAATGACACTGCTGATACACACAGGAATTTCTCCCTACCTGTTCTTGTACAATACAATTCCTCTACAGCTCTTGTGCCCAGCATTTGTCTCCTCTCACTGCTGCAGCTACTGTTTGTTATAAAGCCTTGAGCCCTCAGTGTGTTCTGGCTGAAGGGGTTAATGTTTTATCTGAAGGAAACCAGGAAGAAAGCAGATAGCAGCCCAGCAAAGAAAGGGGGCGTGGCCAGTGACGTCTCGTGTACAGACTGTTATCTGAACTCTGAGGCTTGTGAACGAAACATCACAGAGCAGAAAGATAAGGTGACATCACAGGTCATGTGACCCTCAGTCAACTCTGAGAAACCAGCAGCTTTAGAAACACAAAGTATATGGGAAAGTTGTTATACCTGACAAGTTAGAAACATATAAAGAACAAAAAAATAACTTGGACAACCCCTTTAACTGTCTATAGTTCATGACTAAAGTAAAGCTACTGACCACTGTATTTAGAAAATGTCTTCTTTTAACCGTCCCTTTATGATGAAAGCTAATCTTTGTAACTAGTGAGAAAACCCCTTTAATCCTGTTTTCTCTAGTAGCTCTGAGATGAGTGCAGCCATTCTTTCCCAGTGCCTTTTTCTTCTGATCTGTAGCAGAGGCGTTTCACTTCTGAGCATCTACATGAAGGGCAGCACACAGTCATCTCAACTGAAAGCCTAGATCTTTAGTTCAGGAATAGAACAGAAATTTATAGGACATTTCATCATTTTCCCAAATTCTTATGAAAATATATTCAGCACATACAGCATTGAACTAATTTTACCAATTTATTATATATTTTAGGAGTCCGAGTCGGTCCATTTTATACCGACTCCACCAAAATGGACACCGACTCCGACTCCACAGCCCTGCTTGCATCAAAGACGACTTTGTGACTCAATGCTTTAAATGAGGGCCCTTTAAATGCAAACTATACGCTTTGGCAATTCATGATAGCAGTCATGGCCAATAATAATTTTCACTTAAAGGGAACCTGTCATCTCCGAAACACCCCCTGAACTAGAGTAAGCAGTGTATAGTGTAAGTGATGCTGAATCCGAATATGTAAGTTTTATCTTCATACTCACTTCCATTCCGACGCTGTGCTCCCACAAACTTGCAGTAGAATGCACTCACTGGACTCTTCTTTGAGTCGTCTCCATTATGTGAGTGAGCACTGGAGTCCAGTGAGTGCATTTTACTGCTGGTTTGTCAGAGCACAGCGCCAGAATGCAAGTGAGTACGAAGATAAAACTTACATATTCGGATTCAGCATCACTTACACTATACAACGCTTACTCTAGTTCACGGGGTGTTTTGGAGATGACAGGTTCCCTTTAAGTGTTAAATGCATTATGCATTAAGTTATCCATAGGGTGCTATTAGCTGTCCACAGCTCAGCCGCAGGTACTACCTAGTGGATACAGTTAATTGCTAGGCTGCACCTGTACTGCCACCTTCAGGCCACATAGCTGGAGGTGGCAGTTCACATAGCTGTATGGGGGGCTTATATTTTTGCAGAACAAGTTGTACTTTCTAATTACACCATTTAATATGGTATAGAATGTAGTGAGAAGCGGGAAAAAAATTACAAATACAAATTGTGGGAAAAAATGCAGTTCCTCCACCGTTTGTGTTTTTTCCCACGGCATTCGCTTTGAAGCAAAACTGACCTATGCCCTTCATTCTCTGGGTCAGTACGATTACAACGATACCACATATGTATAGATTTATTTTTATGTCTAAATACTATAAAAATAAATTGAAACTTTGAATTTTTTTTTACATCACCATATTCTGACCCACATAACTTTTCTTTTATAGTTATATCTACTGAGCTGTGTGGGGACATCTATAGTTTTTATTGATAAAATTTTGGAGTGTGTGTGACTTTTTGATCACATTTTATTACATTTTTTTTGTGTAAGAGAAGCAATAAAAAATGGCAAATTGGCCATTTTGACCCTTTTTTGACCTTTATGCTATTTACCGTATTAGAATTTTTAAAAATATTTTAATAGCACGGGCGTTTTTGGACACAGTGATGCCTGTGATGTTTTATATTTTTTGTTTGTGTTGACCCGAAGAAGAAGGATGTCGTGACATTTTTAGCGCACAGTGAACGTCGTCGTAATACCCAAAAAAACCTTGGTGGAATTGTGTTTTTTTTTTTTTAATTTTACCCCACAAACAATTTCTTTCCTGTTTTCCAATACAACACATGGTAAATTAAAAGGTGCCATTAGAAAAACATATTGTCCAGCAAAAATAAGCCCTCTACATATGTCTGTGTGGATCTTTTAGATCCATTATTTGTAGAGAATATCTCAGTTCTTATGTTGGCCTGCCACCTGCTGGCCAAAATGAGACTTGCAGCTTCAATACCCTGGACCCAGCGCACAGAATTCAATTACCGGCAGCCTCATTGGTCGCAGAGGATGGCGTTTTTTCACCCTTTAGATGCCGTGATCTCACTTGAAACTGTGGAGACCAGTCGGCATTGCACGCATGAGCGGACGCCTTGTTTGCACTTTGCTCCAGTGCCGTACATATACGGTGCTGTTAGCGAAGGGGTTAAAGGGGAGCTGAACCTGGACATACCCCTTTTTCACTTCTCTGGCCCCCCTGATATGAGCATGGGAGCATTTCATGCTCTGATGCTCTCCCTTGCCCTGCGCTGTATAGTTTTTAACACTGCTAGGTGGAGGCTTCCGCCTAGCAGTGTTACTGGTGATGTCACCAACTCTGATGGGCGGGACTAAAGCCCGCCCATTAGTGCCGAATACATCATCGGGCTCACTTATGGATGGAAGATTTTGTCTAGCAGTCCATATAGAGAGCCCAGTACGTTATCGGATCTCCAAAAACTGTCTTTGCCCTGTGCGATTCACCACTGACCAACGCCAGCATGGAGCCGTAGTCTTAGCGGTGGAATATGGTGTCGGTTTCTGTTGTTTGTTTTGCTGAAATCGGACATCTTGTGCTTTATGCTGATGGTAAATTGATATTAATCAACACATCTAAGTGGTTCGCTTTGCAGAAATATTCTGATGACCCAGTAATTAGGAAAATGCAGATTTCTCTACTTGTGCCAGATTTTATGGAGCTGATAAAGATAAAAGGCATCACTCTGGTTACATTTGCGCTTTTCACTGAGTAATTACATATTTGAAGGCCGGTTGTCTGGCATATTACAGTAAATTGCAAAGTGTAGGCCTAATTTGCGCAATAATAAATACCATTCTGCATAGAGCTTCTGTGATGTAAGTTTTTCATAGCTTATAGCAGATCAAGAGGCGTTGCAGCATTTTTCCCTGATGGTCTTTTCACCTGGGTCGATGTGGGGATCATAAGAGACTAATCAAAGGTATAACAAGTCGATTTTTGCTAGTTTACAGGGCATTTTTTGCTGCCCAGTGCAAACTGTATGGGGATGAACAGGATCGCTATACCTATTCCATATTGTTGGCAGCACGTGGGAGGTGTGCTGCTGACTGATAATTTTTAGTACTGCATAAAACATAAAATCAGCCAGCTCTTTTGTGGTCTGATCGGTGTCATTTTTACACAGGACAATGATGGGAAGCAAGTATTCTTCTGAATGCTCATTTGACCGTACCGACCTGTATAAAAGAGCCCTAACTCATATTTGCCTTTTTTTTTTTTTTTTTATCACTGAGGATGAGGAATTTCTTGTCTCGTCTGCTTGGTATCTCTCCTTTTACTGCCATCTGGTACAAACTTCTATAAAAGATCGCTGTAATGCTCTACGGGTGCAAACCCGCCGTCCCACGAGGCCAACTCCCTCAAGATGGCGATGTCTAATGAGGGCACTGGGAACTGAGTGTTAAATGTGCTGATGTTAAAGAGGCCTAACATAAAGGGGGACGTACGGAAGGGGAAAAAGCGGCATGCACATCTGTTAAAGGGGTTCTCCGAGTTACATATATTGATGACCTATCCTCAGGATAGGTCATCAATATCAGATCGGCGGGGGTCCGACACCCGGCACCCCCGCCGATCAGCTGTTTGAAGAGGAGGCGCACACCGTATCAGCGCTGCCTCCTCTTCACTGTTTACATGCTGGCCGACACAGGGGTAGTGGTGAGTAGGTGTAATTACACCTAATCGCCCTATTCATTTCTATGGGAAGAATCGCTTCCATAGACTTGTATGGAAGCGATTCTTCCCATTGAAATGAATGGGGCAGTTAGGTGTAATTACACCTACTCACTACTACCCCTGTGTCGGCCAGCATGTAAACAGTGAAGAGGAGGCAGCGCTGATACAGCGCGCACCTTCTCTTCAAACAGCTGATTGGCGGGGGTGCCAGGTGTCGGACCCCCGCCGATCTGATATTGATGACCTATCCTGAGGATAGGTCATCAATATATATAACTCAGAAAACCCCTTTAACAGATGTGCATGCCGCTTTTTCCCCTTCCGTACGTCCCCCTTTATGTTAGGCCTCTTTAACATCAGCATTAGAGATCTCCAGCAATCTGTTCCAGCAGAGAACAGCATGCAGGAGCTCTCTGGATTCAGCATAGCCGGATGTTACCGCATGCCTGCTGGCCTCTATTGACTATAATATGATTATAATATGCTGAGATTGGGTTGGACACAAAACCATTATAGTCAGTGGGGGTCGGCAGGCATGCTCTAACATCCAGCCGTGCCTGATCCAAAGAGCTCTGGCAGACGGCTAATGTTAGTGTGAAACTAGCATATTCTTGTATGCAAAATGAACAAGAATAGAACATGTTCTATTTTTTTTTTTTTTTTTAAGGGGACGGGTAGCGGACAGCACACGATAGGGACTAAACTGCTGACAGCTCTAGGTAGGGGCTGCAGAGTGCAGGACAATCATACCTTTTGTGGAGTTTTCATCAGGAATTGTGACGTTATGCGGGTTGTCCGCTTTTTACTACTAATCCTCAGGATTGGCAGGGGTCTGACTCCTGGCACCCCCACCAAAGAGCTGTTTGAAGGGAAGGCATCAGTCATACGAGCGCTGCCTTCTCTGCTCCGTTTACCTGCTCGCTGCAGCAATTGCAGTGGTGAGCAATGTAATTACAAGTATGGGGTCTCCATACACTTCTATGGGATGGCTCTGTCTGTTCAAGTGAATACTACAGAGCCGTCCCATAGAAGTGAATGCAATTGCTGCTGCAAGAAGGTAAACAGAGCAGAGAATGCAGCGCTCGTACGAGTGCTGCTTTCTCATCAAACAGCTGATCTGCGGGGGTGACGGGAGTCGGACCCCTTCGATTTGATACTGCACCTAAGGAGCAGAATCGGGCAGAATAAAAGTTGATATTCTCACTACTCTTGATGATAAAAGCTGCACAAAGGGATGTTTGTCCTGCTGTCCCCAGCCCCTACCTAGTGCTGTCGGCAGTTTAGCATCTTCAAATCTGCCGACAGATTCCCTTTAAAGGGTTTCTGTCACCAGTTTTTTCGGTATGAATCAGGCTGACATTAGAGATGTGCTAATGTCACCTGATTCCAAATATATATCTGTTTTATTTACTGGTGCCCCCATTTTTATATAAAATGAACTTTGATTTTATTCCAATAAGGCCTCTTAGTGCAAGGGGCGTTACCCCTGCTTCTAGAGGCTCTGTTGATTGACAAGCCCAGGCAGAGAAGAAACACTCCATTCACCATAGCTTGCAAGGACCTTCAATGATGTCATGGCCATGTGATCAGTCACATGGTTAGGATCACACAAACAGCCTGTCTCCTCCTAAACCATGTGACTGATCACATGGTCATGACATGATTGAAGGTCCTTGCAAGCTATGGTGAATGGAGTGTTTCTTCTCCAGGGGTTCATTTATTTAGACTGGTGTTTTAGATGCCGGTCTTAATAAACTCCTGTGCTGGCAGTGGATCTGCCGGAGTTAGGAAGAGGCTCCGGCCACCGCCGCTTCTAAAGAGCTTCCTAGCTGTATTACATTTAGACCTTTTTCTACACGTGAAACAGGCATAGAAAATGGTAAATGAGACGGGTCTGCCAGCTCGTCTCCTTACACGCCCACACCACATCCACTTTTTTTTAGACCTGGCATGAGTGGGGAAAAGTCGCAGATTGTGGTGCAACTAACCATTGCATCGCAATCCGTGCCTGAAATACACTTATAGGAGTATTTCAGCTTCATAAATGACCCCCAAAATGCTTAAAGTGATGGTTCACACTGATTTAATCAAGTTTCCATATTTTATTGTATTTCAGGCTCTTTTAATAAAAGAAGACGAAATTCCGTATTTGTTACTGTGACGCTTTTCCTGGTATCCATATTAATTTTAACTGTGGGTCTGGCTGCAACCACCAGAACTGAAAATGTCACCGTGGGCGGCTACTATCCCGGTGTAATAGTAAGTCTAAATGTTTTTAAATTATTTCTGTATGATTGTAATAGGCCTGAGCCCAGCGGTGTTCTAAATGTTATGTACTGAGAGTCTCTACTTACTGTACAGATAACTATCATCTATACATGTGGATGACAGAAATATTATACTTCCTGTAGTTGAATCTTGAATATTTCGGAATTAGCCAGTTGTTCACATAAAACAGCTTTGTGTTTCTTCTTTCTCCAGCTTGGGTTTGGATCCATGCTTGGAATAATTGGATCCAATTTAATAGAGAATAAAAGACAGATGGTGAGTGGAAATACATTGTATAATATAAGGCAAATATTGCCTTACGGCACATGTTACTAATCATCCTTTTATCCCCTGTGACATAAGTTTTCTTTTGTGCTAGTATTATGTTTAGAGTATATTCACATTGCAGTCTTATCACTGTCTTTGCCATGATGTTTGTGAAATGGCAGCAAAATGCAGCAGACTTTGCATCTATTTAGCGGAAACGATAGCAAAAATGTGTGAATACGAGTAGTTTCAGGAATTAAACTCATTATATGAGTATAGATAAACTATAAAGGGGGCTATGATGTCAGTCACCATGTTAAAAACAGGACTTTTAGACTTCTGAATGTATGAAAATGTGACACTGGATGGGTTAGGGAAGGGGGTCTCTTAGTGTTAATTGAACACTATTTTGGGATGAACAGAGAGATCACTAGATGCCTACGGATAATGGTCTAACAATGTATTGTGTGTCTATATGATATGTTCACAAATTATGGTAAAAAATATTGAAATTGATTACAAAAATGACAAATGGCGTTTCACTTGTTTTACGTTTGAACACCATTTTGCCGTTGATAATATACAAGTGCATCTCAATAAATTAGAATATCATCAAAAAGTTTTTTTTTCAGTAATTCAGTTCAAAAAGTGAAACCCATATATTATATAGAGTCATTACAAACAAAGTGAACTTTTTCAAGTGTTTATTTATGTTAATGATTATGGCTTACAGCCAAGGAAAACCCCAAATTCATTCTCAGAAAATTAAAATAATTAACCCAAAACACCTGCAAAGGATTCCTAAGCCTTTTAAAGGTCCCTTAGTCTGGTTCAGTAGGCGACACAATCATGGGGAAGACTGCTGACTTGACGGATGTCCAGAAGACAGTCAGTGACACCCTCCACAAGGAGGGTAAGCCACAAAAGGTCATTACTAAAGAAGCTGGCTGTTCACAGAGGGCTGTATCACAGCATATTAATGGAAAGTTGAGTGGAAGAAAAAAGGGTGGTAGAAAAAGGTGCACAAGCAACAGGGAGAACCGCAGCCTTGATAGGATTGTTAAAATTCCTAAATTTGAGGAAGATTCACAAGGAGTGGACTGCTGCTGGAGTCAGTGCTTCAAGAGCCACCACACACAGACGTATCCAGGACATGGGCTACAAGTGTCGCATTCCATGTGTCAAGCCACTCATGACCAATAGACAACGCCAGAAGCGTCTGACCTGGGCCAAGGAGAAAAAGAACTGGACTGTTGCTCAGTGGTCAAAGGTGTTGTTCTCAGATGAAAGTAAATTTTGCATTTCATTTGGAAATCCAGGTCCCAGAGTCTGGAGGAAGAGTGGAGAGGCGCTCAGTCCAAGCTGCTTGAGGTCTAGTGTGAATTTTCCACAATCAGTGATGGTTTGGGGAGCCATGTCATCTGCTGGTATAGGTCCACTGTGTTTTATCAAGACCAAAGTCAGTGCAGCCGTCTACCAGGAAATTTTAGAGCACTTCATGCTTCCCTCTGCCGACAAGCTTTTTGGAGATGGAATTTTTATTTTCCAGCAGGACTTGGCACCTGTCCACACTGCCAAAAGTACCAATACCTGGTTTAATAACCACAGTATCACTGTGCTTGATTGGCCAGCAAACTCGCCTGACCTTAACCCCATAGAGAATCTATGGTGTATTGTCAAGAGGAAGATGAGAGACACCAGACCCAACAATGCAGATGAGATGAAGGCTGCTATCAAAGCAACCTGGGCTTCCATAACACCTTTTCATTTGGCCAACATTTCTGTGTTTAAAAAAAAAATACAGTTGGTCTAATAAAATATTCTAATTTTCTGAGATAATGAATTTTGGTTTTTCCTTGGCTGTAAGGCTACTTTCACACTAGCGTTAGCACGGATCCGGCACCTAAAGGGTGCCGACGGATCCGTGCTAACGCTATACATGTGTGGAGCCGGAGCAGCGCTCCGGCCCCACACATGACACACATTAAAACAACACACAGACTACATACAAACAAACATACAGACATACATACAAACATACAGACATACATACATACATACTCACATACTCCCGGGACGCCGGCAGAACGTCTTCACGCGCCTCCTGCGCGCAGTGATGACGATTCCCCACAGCGCCCTCTGCTGGGCGCAGTGGGGAAACGTCATCGCAGCGTGCAGGAGGCGCGTGAAGACGTTCTGCCGGCGTCCCGGGAGTATGTGAGTATGTATGTATGTCTGTATGTTTGTATGTATGTCTGTATGTTTGTTTGTATGTAGTCTGTGTGTATGTATGCCGGATCCGGAATGACCCCCCATTGGAAATCAATGGAGGACAGATCCGGATTACTGGTGTGCCACACCAAACGGATCCGTCCCCATTGACTTGCATTGGGGGTCATTCCGGATCCGGCTTGGTGCGGATGCCTGGACCGGAGAGAAAACCGCAGCATGCTGCGGTTTGTTCTCCGGTCTGAAGACGGAACGGAATGCTTTCAGGAGCATTCCGTTGTCTTCAGTTCAGTTTTGTCCCCATTGACAATGAATGGGGACAAAACGGAAGCGTTTTTTTCCGGTATTGAGCCCCTTTGACGGAACTCAATACCGGAATTTAAAAACGCCAGTGTGAAAGTAGCCTAAGCCATAATCATGAACATTAACAGAAATAAACACTTGAAAAAGTTCACTCTGTAATGACTCTATATAATATGTTTCATTTTTTGAACTGAATTACTGAAAAAAACAACATCTTTTTGATGATATTCTAATTTATTGAGATGCACTTGTATGTTCACTGTATTTTCCGGACTATAAGATGCATCCAACTATAAGACGCACCTCAGGTTTAGGCAACAGAAAAAATTTTCTCTGCTAAATGTACACACAGATCTGCAACATGCACACAACAAACACAGCCCTGCTACATGCACACACAAACAGTTATGTATGCTACATGCAAACACAGGTCTGCAAAATGCACATCACAAACAGCTGTGCTACATGCACACAGACACAACTATGCTACATATGTACACAGCACTGCTACATGCACTCACACACAGCACTGCAACACATAAGTCCATATTTACTCATTTTTCTAGACGTCCTGTCAGGCCCCGTCCACCAATGACATCATCGAAGGGCCTTGCAGTACAGTCACTGCAGCGTCTCCCCTGCCTGCACTAATCACACAGATCAGTGTCGGGCAGGGAGGGAGAGAGAAGTGTACAGACACACACCTCTCTCATTGATCCAGCAGATAATTATTGAAGCAGTCAGGGGGTCTGGCACTTATGGACCACCCTGACTATGGATTATAAAAGACGCATGCACTTCTTAGCGGTATTTTTTTTCTTAAAAAGTGTGTCTTATAGTCTGGAAACCATAGTATTTGGGATAAGTGTGTTTGGCATGTGGTTAAAAGGGTTGTCCAATCTGCACTTACACAGCACTCTGCTGGATCAATGAGAGAGGTGTGGTCTGCACTGTTCACCATAAATGTCCTATATGTGTCAGTCCCACCTCTGGGACCCGCTCCTATCAGAAATGGGGCCCCATCGTGCACTTCTGGGAATGGAGAAGAGGCTGCACATGTGCGACCCTCTCTATTTACTCCTGTGGGGCTTACTTGTCTATGCAACTATATTCATCTCCATTTATGGTGGCATGTGATGGATCCCTTTCAAGAGAGAGAAGCGGATTTCAGAGGTGGGACCCACCCCTGCTGGACTTTTTTGGCATATTCTGTGGATCTCCAATGCGTGCCTAGATAAAAATACTCTTTAAATCCCCTTAAACTTGGCTTTATTTAGTACAAAATAAAAAGTGACAGCAAAGTTACGCCAGCACTCATCAGCATAGAACACATGCAGTAATGGTGCAGCCACATGTGGCGTAAATGCTGCAATGCATAGGATGAAATCTATGGTAATCTACGAAAATCCTCAGCAAAATCTGCACTATTTCCTACACTTTGCTGATTCTGTACCATGCTGCGCTTTTTTCACATGGGAATCTTTATGGAAAAAACATGCATATTCCACAATGTTTGGTCTTAGAGTACGCAATCTAGTGTTGAATGCAGATATGCAAAAGTGCATGTGATTATTTTCAAGGTATAATTATCTTGGTTGCCACGCTCGGGTCCCCCACTGTCAACATCCCCGTTGATGCCGCTGTACCCAATCACTGGCTGCAGCGGGGACCTGCCCCCCTTACATCAAGTGACCAGTTGAACTGATGTAAGGAGAGCAGGTCCCCGTGGCAGCTGTGTCAGAGCAGATGTTGACAGCCGGGCATCTAAGCGAGGCAGCCGAGGCGTGGAGCAAAGGAGCTGGGACCCAGCACTCGGGAGCAGGTAAGTATGCGTCCTCTTGGCAGGTCTACCCATATTTTAAATGGGTCAAAATACGGAACACTACAAGCAATGTGTATGTTCATCTTGTGTTTGTATGAGACCATACACAGCTTTTGTAACTGGTTTCCTCCTACACCCCAAGAACGTTCTGAGGCTGAGTTCACATCACCGTTTAGCTTTCTGTTCTTCTGATCCATTAGAAAAAGAGGAAAAAAAAAATGAAACAAAATTCTGTAAAAAAAAAAAAAAAAATTGGATCCTTTTGCATCAGTTGTCATCCGTTTGAGCCATTTCCATCCGAGATCCGAGAAGAACAGAAAGCTAAACGGTGATGTGAACTCAGCCTGACTTGGGTAAGTGGGTTCCTGTGACAGTGGCCCACGTGTCTGATATTAGCTTGTGAGACACTTGGGGGACAAGGACTTTTGATTATTACAATCTATTCACAGCTCTGTGGAATTTATTGGTGTATATATTAGAATGGTAAGTATCTCTGTTATTTCAGAAGTGTTTCTGGTGGTAGTTCTGAACCAACCACATGCAGAAAGCTCATTAAAAATTCAGAATTCATGTTGAATGAGGTTTCTGAGTGCTTTCGCACATGACTCTGAAAAAGTGTTTGAAGTGTCAGAAGTGGATTATAAAGTGAAGGAAACATTCTACTTCTCTTTTTTTTTTTTTTTTTTTTTTTTTTTTTTTTTTAAATCTGCTCCATATTTTGGCTGCAAAAACTGCAGCAAAATAGCAAGTGGAAAGCACAGGGCTCCATGAAGTCATGGAGCATTGATCTAACAGCTAGAGCAACTAACAATTTCGGAAACACTGTTTTATATAATTATATTGGATATTAGTCTAATCTCAGCCTTATCTTGTAATATCAATTTTCTTGTATTCACAGCTTGTTGCCTCGATAGTTTTTATCAGTTTTGGAGTGATTGCTGCTTTCTGTTGTGCAATCGTAGATGGTGTGTTTGCTGCAAGACATCTAGTAAGTAAAGTAGCGTTCCTAGAGATGTATTCCTAGCGGATTAAAGAGGATGTCACATCTCCTGTCGTGTCTAAGTAAATCCTTAAAGGGGTTGTGCAAGAATTGGGGAGGGGGGGGGGTGACCTGTAAAGGGAAGCTTACTTACCTGCTTCCTGGCACTGGCTGCCCACCTCTTCTCCAGACCTGCGAGCTTCCTTCCTATAAACATCTGGTTTGACATCGCCTTAGCCAATCTCTGGCCACAGCGGTGACTGGCTCCCCATGTCATGTGACTATTTGTCATAACGTAAGGGGATCTGCATTGAAATTTTCAACAAAATCCACAAACGTTTAATTACAGACATTTCCATGTGGTTTTTGTGCAGATGAAATCCATGATGTATGAACTTAGCCTAAGACTGCATTCACATATCGTATGGCTCACATACACTCACCGGCCACTTTATTAGGTACACCATGCTAGTAACGGGTTGGACCCCCTTTTGCCTTCAGAACTGCCTCAATTCTTCGTGGCATAGATTCAACAAGGTGCTGGAAGCATTCCTCAGAGATTTTGGTCCATATTGACATGATGGCATCACACAGTTGCCGCAGATTTGTCGGCTGCACATCCATGATGCGAATCTCCCGTTCCACCACATCCCAAAGATGCTCTATTGGATTGAGATCTGGTGACTGTGGAGGCCATTTGAGTACAGTGAACTCATTGTCATGTTCAAGAAACCAGTCTGAGATGATTCCAGCTTTATGACATGGCGCATTATCCTGCTGAAAGTAGCCATCAGATGTTGGGTACATTGTGGTCATAAAGGGATGGACATGGTCAGCAACAATACTCAGGTAGGCTGTGGCGTTGCAACGATGCTCAATTGGTACCAAGGGGCCCAAAGAGTGCCAAGAAAATATTCCCCACACCATGACACCACCACCACCAGCTTGAACCGTTGATACAAGGCAGGATGGATCCATGCTTTCATGTTGTTGACGCCAAATTCTGACCCTACCATCCGAATGTCGCAGCAGAAATCGAGACTCATCAGACCAGGCAACGTTTTTCCAATCTTCTACTGTCCAATTTCGATGAGCTTGTGCAAATTGTAGCCTCAGTTTCCTGTTCTTAGCTGAAAGGAGTGGCACCCGGTGTGGTCTTCTGCTGCTGTAGCCCATCTGCCTCAAAGTTCGACGTACTGTGCGTTCAGAGATGCTCTTCTGCCTACCTTGGTTGTAACGGGTGGCAATTTGAGTCACTGTTGCCTTTCTATCAGCTCGAACCAGTCTGCCCATTCTCCTCTGACCTCTGGCATCAACAAGGCATTTCCGCCCACAGAACTGCCGCTCACTGGATGTTTTTTCTTTTTCGGACCATTCTCTGTAAACCCTAGAGATGGTTGTGCGTGAAAATCCCAGTAGATCAGCAGTTTCTGAAATACTCAGACCAGCCCTTCTGGCACCAACAACCATGCCACGTTCAAAGGCACTCAAATCACCTTTCTTCCCCATACTGATGCTCGGTTTGAACTGCAGGAGATTGTCTTGACCATGTCTACATGCCTAAATGCACTGAGTTGCCGCCATGTGATTGGCTGATTAGAAATTAAGTGTTAACGAGCAGTTGGACAGGTGTACCTAATAAAGTGGCCGGTGAGTGTATATGGTGCCAATAGAATCCTTGCTGTAGGTACAGCATTAGTGCGTATCATCAGGTTTATTTCATTTTGCATTTGGTCCATAAGGAAAAAATTGTGGCATGCAGCGTTCAATCACCTTTTACAGAGGTACGAGGGGTGTTAAATAAGTTATCTACCTGAATATGAAAACAAGATTTTCTGCGAAAATTTAATTTGTCAATGTAATCACCTTTGACTTCATTTTGACACTTATTCCACTTCGCCTCCGGTGATCGGATGCCTTCAGATTAGAAGAAGACTTCTTGCTGCTGCAGGAACCCTGTTACTGCCTCTTTGACTGCATTATCATTGTTTCCCACACAGAAATTTCTTCAGGTTCCAAAGAGAAAGTAATCATTGGGAGTCAGGTCTGGACTGTAGGGTGGATGGTTAAGCTCCATGAAGCCGCATTCCCTGATAGCAGCTTGTGATTTGCAAGACTTGTGAGCTGGCGCTTTGTTGTGAAGCAGCAACACCCCTACCGACAACTTCCTACAGCGCTTTTTGCCTTATGCAATGCCTTCATTGTTGAAGTATAGGTGTCGCCAGTAATTGTTGTCTTGTGTGGCGTGAATTCTCATAATCAAATGCCTTCTGGATCCCAAAAAACTGTTGCCACGATCTTTCAAGAAATGTCAGAAATGTCCTGGATTTTCTCTAAATTTGTCTAAATTCTCTTGCTAAACTGCTGGTGACACGTTTTTTGCCCAGACGTCAATATTTTTGGCTCCCAACTCGAACTGAACTTTGACATCGTCAAAACATCATGAATAATACTAGAAACTGTGCCAACTGTAATGCTTAATTTATGAGCTATAACACTGACTTTGACCTGATGATCTTCCAAAATTATGGCCTCCACTTTATGGCATATTACCACTGAAACTGCTTTGACAGGTTGCCCTGGATAGGGGTCATCTTCAATTGATTTCCTACTCTATTTAACCCTTTCACTACCAGCCCGGATCTGTATGGTGCTGAAGCGATGGGAAAACGTGGCGCCTGCTCACACATGCAGTAGGCACCATGGCCGGTGGGACTCACAGCTAATGACTGTAACCGGCAATCACGGTCATTAAAGTCATTTAGATGCCATGATCAAGTGTGATCCCCTGTGGCCAATGGGGATGCCGGTAATTGACTTCAATACGCTGGGTCTCTCTGAAGAGACCCAGGGTATTGGAGCTGCTATCCTTATATTGGCCAGCAGGTGGCATACAACATACGAAAACATACGAAACATACATACGAAATAAGCAATTCAGCTATTACCATGCTTCTCTATGAAACATGGTAATATTGAATTAAAAAAAATTAGTGAGTCTTGTGGCCCAAACACTGGCTACAAAAACGTAAAAAAAAATTGAAATTTAAATCCCCTTCCTTTCCGTAGAATAAAAAAAATACATAAATAAAAAATATAAAAGTCATGGGCATCACCACGTCCGAAAACATCCATAGTATTAAAATGTAAAAATACTTTTCCAATACGGTGGATGGTGTAACTGAGAAAAGGGGTCAAAATAGCAGATTCCCTATTTTTTTCATTGCTTCTATCGCCAAAAAAATGTAATAAAATGTGATCAAAAAGCCACACACAGTCCAAAATGGTATCAATAAAAACTACAAATTGGCCCGCACACAGCTCAGTAGACATAACTATAAAAAAGTTATGAGGGTCAGAATATGATGGTGTAAAAAAAGTTAATTTTTTTTTTCAAAGTTTTAATTTATTTTTACACTATTTACACATAAAAACCTATACATATTTGGTATTGTTGTAATCATACTGACCCAGAGAATTAAGGGCACAGGTCATTTTTGCTTCAAAGGGAACGCAGTAGGGCTAAAACCCATAAAACAGTAGAGGAATTGTGTTTTTTTTCCCCCCACCCATTCTACCCCATTTGGAATTTTTTTCCCACTACATTGCCATATTAAATGGTGGCATTAGAAAGTACAACTTGTCCTGTAAAAAACAAGCTCTCATATGAATGTGTGAATGGAAAAATAAAAAGTTATGGCTCCAGAAAGATAGGGAAGAAAAATGAAAATTCAAAAATGAAAAAACCTCTGGTATTCAAGGGGTTAAACTGTGTGGCCCAAAACTTTACTTAGTAGTAGGAAAGTGCATCACCACCATATACAGATCACCCTTTCATGGATTTCTTTAGGCTTATCTTCCTTTGTAAGGAATTTAATCTCAGAACGAAGCCCCAGATCCCTCACTTTCTTTGTAGACCCGCACTGTACTGCATTTGTCATCCTGTCGCTTCCAGGGCTTTCATCAAACGGAACTGCTACTGTGTGTGTTGGATGTCCAGACATGTCTCAACCTACACAGACAAGCTCAGCTATTTACACTGACACAACATGCTGGGTAGATAATTTATTGAACACCCCTTGTATATCCCCCCATCAAGCATGAAACGCAGACTGTCCTGTGCTAAAATGGGTGGGGATTGTGTAAGCTCCACCTAAATGGACAGTCCCACCTGGTTTGGGGGCCTTCTTGGAGCAGGGTCTATTTCTTAGATTAATATGAGAGAAGAATTTTTAAACGTTTTATACAACTGTTGAGGTTACTTAGGGTGTGTTCATATCAGAGCTAGATATTTTCGTTAGAGGCGCAGAGCAATGAAAATAACTGAGGTGCTGGATCAGGCACATAACTAACACGAACGGTGCCAAACAGCCCTTTGACTATAATTGGTGCCCATTTGGTTTCCAATCAGGTGCCTGCTTTTTTGTGGAAAAGAATCTGCTCTTTTTGGTGGACTCTGCGATTGATGCCCTGAAGGGAGCCTCCAAGGAAGATGTGAACATGCCTCTAGTCTAAAAGCACAAAATAGTATAATAGGGACATGATAAAACAGAATTTGTGACCAAAAATTGCATTAATTAAAAATTCTTATACTTTTAAAGGATCTGAGACCAATCTATGCAGGCAGATGTCGATATTTTCCCTCTGCAGGAGATGATCATGCTACGGATAGTACTGAGGTAAGATCACAGGACTTCCTTTACATAGTTTCCGTTTAGAATGGAATGTATTAGTGACATTGAGGCTTTTTGGTTTTTATTTGTTTTGACCAGGTTACTTGCCAGATGCCGACACGAGGCTCCTGTTCTGTGAAGATTAAGAGCAACACATGCTATTGTTGTGAGCTGTATAACTGTGGAAGGTGAGTGAGAACACCAGGAGATTTGGCTCAAATTTTACTCAATAGATGGGGCAGATTTATAAAACTTTTCTAAAAAAATAGCTATCCTTGTTGCTGATAGAAACCAATTACAGCTCGGCTTTCATTTTTAGGATGAAATGAAAGCTGTGCTGTGATTGGTGGCTGTGGGTGACAAGACAGTGTTTCTTAGTTTCATGAATCTGCCCCAGCGCTCTATAACTATACCAATGAAGTAATAAGGAGACAAAGCATGAGGGCTGTCCCATAAATCCTCTTGTGTCGGATGTGCATCCACTGGTACTTAGGCAGGGACTGGGTGCTGTCATATCGAACTTCAAGAAAAAAACACCTCTGTTCATGATAATACAATTGCCATCACTACTTACCTAGATGCACATGTCAGGAGGAAACTGGACCACCCCCAGAATCCACCTGAAATAAAGAGCAGGTAAGTACTTACGTCACAGATACAACAATGGCGCTATGGTTTTTCCGGCCGGGCCCTATTAACCCAGCTGCGCAGTGATGTCCATCGCAGGCCTCCTCAGGTAAACCTCTGAGGCCAGTGATTGGCTGCAGCAGTCAAGTGTGGTCAGCATGACATGACTACTGCAGCTAGGTTAATAGAGCCCGGCCGGGAGAATGGTAGTGGCAGCACAGGATCTGTAAGAACTTACTTGTTTTTTAATCAGATCCCAGGGTTGTCCTGTTTTCTTCTAAAACTGGAAAACTTGTTTAGGGTCCTTTCACACGTCTGCAAATTGCGGATCCGCAAAACACGGATGCTGGTCATGTGCGTTCTGCATTTTGCGAACTGCAGGTGGCCGGCGCTGTGATAGAAATGCTTGTTCTTGTGGCTGCGGACAAGAATAGGACATGATCTATATTTTTTGCGGGGCCGTGGAACGGAACTATGGATGCGGACAGCACACGGTGTGCTGTCCGCATCTTTTGTGGCCCCATTGAAATGAATGCGGACCCATTCATATGGACTGTGAATGGACCCTTAATAGGAGAAATTACTGTGTATAGAGCAGACATAAATGGTGATAGGATGGTACTCAGTAAAGTGAAGAACACTGCAGATCGCCCATGGCTCTGTCATATTGCATAGCGGGACGTCCTGCAATCTGTATATCATTGGAATATATAATACGGTCCCCGACTGAGGATCGCTCAGGATAACTGTGAATAAACTGCAGAGCAATTATACATCACAGGTGAATAGAAATATGAGGTCAGGCTGAGTTCATCAGTTGTCTAACGTGTGAGCTGGACAGAACTGATAACATTTTTATCATCAGTCCAATGGCGCATGGACATGACCGTATGTTTGGTCTTCATCCGATCTGCATTTTTTGCGGATCGACTGCAGAACCATTTGTATCAATGGGGCAGCAAAAGATGTGGACAGCACATAGTGTTTTGTCTGCATCTGCACGTCCGTTCCACAGCCATGCAAAATTAGAATTTTGTTTTTGTGTCTGATCCACATTTTTTGAAAACGGACAGCATGTACAGATCTCATCTCTGTGCTGTCTGCATCCATGTGACTGTTTATAGAACATGTACTATCATTGTCCATATTGCAGACATGAATAGTGATGGGAGTGAGAAAAATGCAGATTGCACATGGAAGGTCTCTGTATTTTGTAGATCTGCGGTTTGCGGACCACAATACAGACACAGTCGTGTGCATGAGCTTTAAAGGCTCCACATCTGGTGCATATTTAGACATCTAGTTTAAGTTTACACTGTCTAAATCTCAGGGCCCTATTAGACCGCACGATTCGAGCCAATTATCACTAACAAGCATTCATGATTGGCCTGTATAATCGATCAGCCGATGACTGAGCAGACGTTTGTTAGCTGATTGACATCTTTCATTAGGATCAGAGATGCACGATTATCTGTGTTACATCTCCCTGAATAATCAGTGATGTGCTGACAATAATGAATTGGAGAAAATGTGGGAGAAACAACTGTTCCTTCCTCATTCAGTTTGCATCCGCCAGTGTAATCCGGCTGGTGCAAACGAGTGTCGATGGATATGTTATCATACATTGGTGCTCGCACCGGGTCTTTAGACAGTGTTAGTAAATTCGCCCCACTATTTTAATGTTATATACGTTATACTTTAATTCATAACCACAGACGTTTTTCCCTGTTCATTTATTAGGCGGTGCACACCTTGTGTGGCTCTGTCCAATAATCAACCTTGCATTTTAGGAGGGTGGAATTTCCCCAATACATCCTGTATTGTACAAGTAGTAAAGTCTCATAGATTTAGGTAAGTTTGATAAAATGGAATGAATATGGCACCTTACCTGATTGATGGTTGAGAAAAATCAGCCCACCCTGATCCCTGGTTGGTGCCGCTGCTGCTGTCCACCATCAAGGTGCTGGTCCTAACAGTGCTTCACCTTTTCCTCACACACCACCGGTCTTCTTATCTTCCCTCACCTCTCTAATTGCTGGACGTGCCATTAGACATTCCTTCTCCTATATGGGTTTCCTTGCTTCTGTATAAGTCATGCTTACTTGATTCCACTAAATTTTCACATCTGGATATTTATGTCACACACTTAAAAATGTTGCCACATCATCCACTTACAGGCCACAGCCGTGACATATTTGGAGGCATTTATCAAGACTAGTGTTCTCTTCCCTGTCTGATGGAGTGAAGAGATGCCTCTTTATAAATTAGACTTATCTCTGGCTCTCCGTGCACCACAGACTCAAATCTATGCTAGCTAGAGACTGGCGTAGACTTGAGCTATATCTTACCCCAGTTTCTGGCATAAGTGATGGTAAATCTGGCGGGACATGATAGACCCGTCCATTCCAGGAAGCCCCACCCCTTTTGAAAAGTGTCGAGAAGCTTAAAATGGTCACAAATTATGGTGCAAATGTGGTGTGCGCTATAATTTGTTGCTTTTCAATGCCACTATAATACTGGTGTAAAGACATTGATAAATGCCCCTCATTGACTTTATGCACATCACTCCTGTGATCAGTGATTCTCACAGGTCTGTAAGCAGAGTTTGGCAGGGGACCAGGGAACACCAGGGCATTGGAAAGGTGAGTTAGTCATTTTTTTTTTATTTTACCATATATTTGCACATTTTTGTAAAATTCTGGAAAATTCCTTTTTTTTTTTTTAGCAGACTGAAATAAAACCTGAATTTTCAATATTGTGAAAATGCCACCCAGTGGTTTACAGTCATGGGACCTTCATACAATTTTGCATCAAATCGTAACAGTATGTAAAAAAAAAAGCCTTAAAAACTGAAAAGCAGAGCCTGAGATGCACAAAACCTGCATACATGTCTACATGCACATATTGTCACATATTAACCAGAATTAAAGGGTTTTTTCCAGAAGTATTTTTTTTTTCTTTTTTTTTACTGATGACCTATCCTCTGGAAAGGTCATCCGTACCTGATCGATGAGGCTCACACATCGGGGACCCTCTCTAATCAGCTGTCTGAGAAGGCACAGGTGGTCGCGGTAGCACCACGGCCTTCGAGCAGCTTTTCCTAGGCAATGTGACGTCGCGTTCATTGGTCACATGACCTAGGTGCACATCAGGCCCACTGAGGTGAATGGGGCTAAGCTGTCATACCATGCACAGCCGCTATACAATGTACAGCGCTAGAAGAGCAACAAGCCTCTGCACCCAAGAAGTTAGCTTGAAAATCATTCTATAACCTAAAAATTTAATATTATAAATCATCTAGGCATGCTGTGTACTTGATGATCCTGTCTTTTTTTTCAACCTACTGTATGTATCTAATCCTCAAAATACGGCAATGTATTTTTTTATTTTTTATTTGCAGGGCTGGAATTTCAGGTCTGTACTATGAATATATTGACGTTACTAGCTGCGACGATGTTGTACATCTATACCACCTACTTTGGTCAGTAACTATACTGAACATTGTGGGTCTGTTCCTGGGGATTATAACCGCCGCTGTACTTGGTGGATTCAAAGATATGGTAAGAAGAAGTGATTTTTTTTGTTTTTTTTTGCTGTATTTGAGCCTCCACATTTGGTGTAAATTCTGGCAATGCTGTGATTTCTGTTATTGCTCCATCTTTGGGGATATATGGTGTTATTTTTATGATGCCCATACAAATTATTAGGTTTTTGAAGGGTGCAAAATGATGCAAGTGACGACTTAAGCAGGCGTAGCTTTGTAGAAGACGAATTTTTGTAATTTTTTGGTATTAAGTTATTATATGATTATGTTTACAGAATCCTACTATTCCTGCCATTAGTTGTATTGTGGAGACTCCACGTCCTACTGTACAATACAACACAAGACCACCAGTGCCGTCCTATAATACCTACTATCACAGCACTCCACACCTGCCACCTTACACTGCCTATGACTTACAGGTATGGAAATATCATCTTTACCTGATGATAATGAGATTTTCATTAATTAGCAGGCAGATTGGACATAATATTTTCTGAGACTAATTGAGGCGCATTTCTAGTAACATTTATCTCTTCTGCTCCATGTGTCTATCATGCTTCTGTGAAGCATCATCATAAAGCAAAGAAGTGTGTGCAATATATGGTTTACAAGTTAAGTTAGTTATGGTTTACATGTAAGAACAGTTAAACTCACTGGTAAAATTAATTTCTTTGTTGTTTGATTCATGAAAAATATGGCAACATAAAGAAGCCATTAAAGAGGACCTTTCATCGCTCCTGACACGCCTGTTTTAATAGCTTCATTCATTCCCCATGTAATAACAATTCTGGAACATCTATTCTTATGTCTCTATGTTGTGCCCTTCCTTTATTATTTCTACTAGAAGTGATGAATGAATTGCAGTACTGGGGGGTAGTTGTGGCGGGTTATGGTGTCCCTGCACAGTCTGACAATGGCAGCACTGATTGGATAGAGTCAGACACCCCCTCCAACTGGTAAGTCATCAGTACCTTGACTGCTGGTAATTCATTCATAAACTTCTAACAGGAATAATACAGGAATGGCACAGCACAGAGTTATAAGAATAGAATTATTACATGGAGAATGCATGAAGCTATTAAAACAGACATGTCAGGAGTGGTGAAAGGTCCTCTTTAAATGGGCTGTCCCACTATAGACATTTATAACATTTTAATAGGATATACCATCCACTTAAGGGTAGTTGGGGGCTGACCGCTGAGATCCCCATCAATGGCTAAAACAAAGGGGCCCTTTTAGCTTTTGTCCTCATACAATGCCACCGTTTTCCTGAACAGTATATTAACAAGGGAGGACTGGAACGGGTAATATAAACTACTAGCTTGTAGTGTCCAGGACCGGAATGTAGCTCTACTATAGCTGTAACACTATAAACAATGGCAACAACTTTCTTTTAGTGGATTAGCAGAAAACTGACGTCTGCAGGACAAGTGGGTGAGCAAAAGGCTTAACAAAAGTACTGTACATTGTCTGAGTTCACTGGGTATTTTTTCAAAAAGATTAATGGAATATGAACTTCCAAGCTTCTAGAAATAGTGTCCATGACGGACTGTAGGTCTGCTATACCTGTAACATTACAGACAATGAAAACTACTTTCTTTTAGTGGATTAGCAGAAAACTGACATTTACAGCACAATAGATTTAGCTTTACAAAAGTAGTGTAAATCATTGTAAGTGCATTCACTAGCGTAGTGATGGCTAACCTCCAGCTGTAGTGAAACTACAACTCCCAGCATGCTCCATTCATTTCTGTGGAGTTCTGAGAACAGCCAAGCGAGTGTGCATCTTGGGAGTTGCAGTTCTACCACAGCTGGAGTGCCGGAGGTTAGACATCACTGCAGTAGAGGAATGCTTTACTAAAGGAACAAATTGCCATGTGTCATGATGCACGTATTTGTTCTGCAGCATTCCACTGTCTTTCCGGCTTCTACACCCTCTGGCTTATCTGATGATCCCAACTCAACCTCACAGTCTGGTCCCAGTTTCATGTGGCCATCCACTGCTCCCCCACGCTACTCTCCACCGTATTTCCCACCAGATGAAAAGCCTCCGCCTTACACACCATGATCTTCATTGGCACAGGTCTTTGTCTCCTCCTACAAAATATAGGCCGGAAGCCTGCCAAATAATATAAAGTTTTATATATTTACGGAATACGTTTAAGATATCTGTGTGAAATGGATGACTGTGTAAATTATAAGTGTACATATGTGTGCAAGATGCCCCAGATGCAACACTGACTTTTTTTTAACTTCTGCCAAATGGAAAATGCACATTGTCCGCTTTACATGGATGTGCTGAAAAGGTAAAAAATAATGTAATGGTGCATTGATTTCCTGGTTGCACTAGTCTCTGTGCTTCATTTGTTGTGAAAGTGTATACGTTACATTACTACGTGTAGTGATTCACGGTTTTTCCATGAGCACTGTGTGAATATGTGTCTTTGGCTCATGCTTCCTCCTTTTCAATCAAAGCACCAGCAAAGCAAAAGACATTGTGGAGAAATGAGACTGTCTACATAAGCTTTACAGCTCAATACAAACTTACAAAGGATAGATGAGAAGGTCTATGACTGCATATTTCATTTGTGAACTACCAGTTAAACTTACATGGAGGAGATCCTGTTTACATCGAAATCCAAGGATTCTATCATTCTAACATAGACTGGGAAATAACTGGGGAAGTCACATTTTATCATGCAACATTGGTGCCTCTGAATTGTATTATAAGTTTGTGAAGATATCACTATGTAATATACAATAAAGTTTGATGTGAAACAGTACTGTGGTTACGGGCAATATGCTTTCAACCGTTTTATTCTGTTTCATACTTATGGACAAAATCATCAGAAAATCAAGTGTAAGTAGCTTCATTTATGTTAAAGGGGTTTTCTGGGCCTTAAAGTGTAACTGTCATTTTTTTTATTTTTGTAATGTGTAGGGGCAGTGATACTGACCATTTTTGTAATATACTTTAATTACTGAAATCATACATTTCTGTTAGAAAAATAGCTCTAAAGTGGCCCATTTTGAGCCTTAGCAACGCTCCTCTGTCCTCTGTTTACATAACTGTGGAGACTTGCTCAACACTGACTGTGTTATGTAAACAGCAGACAGAGGAGCGTTGCTAAGGCTCAAAATGGGCTACTTTAGAGCTATTTTTATAATAGAAATGTGCGATTTCAGTTATTAAAGTATATTACAAAAATGGTCAGTATCACTGCCCCTACACATTACAAAAATAAAAAAAAGAAAATTACACTTTAACTATTGATGATCTATTCTTAAAATAGTTCATCAATATTAGATAGTTGTCGTCTGACTCCCAGCACTCTCGATGCTCAGCTGCTTTCAGTGGGAGAAATTCCGCAGTAATCGGGCAAGACCACCACACAGATTAGAGAGCTGTGTAATACCAGTGCCTGTTTGGGCACTGCAGCTCCTGAAAACAGCTGGTCTGCTGGGAGTTAGATGCCACCAATCTGATATTGATAGCCTGTTTTAAGTGAATTAGAAAATTAAAACTTGGCACTCAATGAAAATACATTTGCTATTAAATTTATTTTATAGCAATCCAAAAGGTGCAAATAGATGATGTTTTGGTCCAGAAAAATGGAGATTCTTTCTCAGATTTCTTGAGTAGCACAAACACATATGAAGCAGGCAACAGTGATCACCGCTACAAAAATGGCAATTTGGGCACTACTACATTGGGTCATCAATAGTTAAATGGTCACTAACTTTTCACCCAGCTTTGCATAAATCATTAGTACAAGCGACCACAAGAAACTTAATATATTTTATCAGAGAGAAATGTCTAGTTCTCCTGTTATCAGCTGTTTATTAGCTCCCTCATTCACCCTGATAATATCTTTTCACTTTGAAAAATGCATACCCCCCCCCCCCCCCCCATCCAGGATAGATCATTTCAGCAGAAGGATGATATTACACATGTCAATGCAGGTCTACGGAGAGGGGAGGGAGTGGAGCTAGGGAGACGCACACAGACAAGCAGACTGCACCGCTGCATAGTAAGGTTATAGCTCAGCACAAGTGCTTCATTCACAAAAATACAGGTCAGCACTTCTTTATAATGTCCTCCATTATCCTGGGGCTGCTTCTGAGTGACTGTGAGACAGTTGAGAAGCAGATTTTCCTCTACTTTCTGTGTGTGCAGTAGAAGGCTATCAGTCTCCACCCACAATGTCTGGGAGAACTGCTAACCAGATATTCAGCAAGCACAGACGAAACCTGCTAAAGTGATATAATGGCCAGAAATAGTTTTGTTGTTCATATATACACACACTGTACTATTGATTAATGCAATGTTTGTTGAAAGCTCAGTGCTGTTTTAAAGGGGTATTCCGGATAGAAAAGGTTATCCCCTATCCACAGGATGGGGGATAACTATTAGATCAGTGGGGGTCCTACAGCTAGGACCCCATACTCAGTGCAGCCACCCATGAAATGGACAGAGTGGCTGGTCGGAAAAAAGTCTGCTGTTTGTTTCCAACAACAATGAAGGGCTTGTCCATGAGCTGTGTCTAGTACTGTGGCTTTCCCAATTTTATTTTTTGGCGTTATCCAGTTTAGCTGTATGTCTCCCCCACAAAAAATGAATAGTGGGCTACGTTAAAGGGGTTGTCCAGGAATAAGTATTTTTACCTAATACTGGCGGCCTGCCTTAGTAAACAAAAGATTCATAACCAATTCCTTAGTCCTTTACGTTGGCTCCAGTGTATTCATCTTCCAGTTCCCGGCTTGTTTTATTCTGGCGCAGCATGGGCACGAGTTACATGCTCCTCTGCAGGCAATTCCTGCCTTCATGTTGGCTTTGTCAAACATGATTTGGATATTGGTAGATATCTCCAGGTTGGTGCCTTCTGTAAACTTTGAGAGCTTGTAGCCATGGTCACCTTGAGAGTAACTTCTCACATATTGGGGGAGATTTATCAAAACTGGTGTATATGAAAACTGGCATAGTTATCCATAGCAACCACACCGCATTCTGTCCGCATCCGTTGCTCCATACCACAGCCCTGCAGAAAAATGTGAATGTAGCCTAAGTCATACCATTTTCTCCCCTGCTGCATTCTGCGCCACGCTTCAGTGCTCGCCGATGACATGGCTGCAGACACCACGGCAGTCATGTGCTGTAAGCTGCTGAGGCCATTGATTGGCTGCATAGTGACCAGGTGTCCACAGAATGCAGCCAGCAAGATGTCTGTGCTGCTGGATTGGAGCCTGACGCGGGAAGTAGAAGGGGAGAAAGGTAATAAGAATGACTTTATCATACAGCTCCTGGGAAAAATACTCATTTAGCTTGGACAATCCCTTTAAAATAGATGAGCTTTGCTTTTGTCTATGATTTGTGTAAAACCATCAGTCCCGGTGATACTACCCTAGATAAGTGCAATTTTTTCTTAGAGGGGTATTCTGGTAAAGTAACTTAATTTTTGATAAACTGCATAAAGGCTGCAAGCTGTGACCCATCCAAAACCCATACCTATGCACATAACCAGAGCTTCAATTTACCTTACAATCCATTTGCCCAGCTCCTGTGTGCGTCTGCAGCACACTGAGAGTATCATGGCGCCTGATCGTCCCTCACAAAACTACAATCCCCACAATGCCTAGCTTTCCTGCTGTGAGTTTCTGCCTGCTCATGAGTGTTGATGATTACCGATTGGCTGCTTGATATTACAGCCCTGTCACGCCCCCTCTTCTCAGTAATCAGCAGCACACTAACATTTAGCTAGAGAATTTATAGCAACACACTGAGCGTGCTCGACCTAACAAAGGCTCAGAACTACAGGTCGGCGCCATGGTAACTTATGAGGAACACAGTGGGAAGCAGAGGAAGCAAACTACTTTTAGAACTACTGAACGGTAAATATGTGAAATAGACATTATATTAGGTAATGATTGATGATGAATTAGTCTAAAAGTTATATTTATGGTAACCGGAATACCCCTTTAAGTCTCTGCTCGCCTATCAGCATTGCAATCTATAGGAGGGATGCACTCAGTAGATTTCATCATCATAATAAGGGCTTATTCACACAACCATATCCGTTTTTGAGGGCAACAACTTGAGGTCCCGCACATTCTGTCCTATGTTAGAAATGCCTATTCTTGTCCATAAAATGGACAAGAATAGGACATGTTCTATTTTCTGCCATAAATGTGAAGCTGTAGAGGATTGTTTATCACAAACACCATGTTGCTTCCATAATGGGAAAATCTGCTGCATGCCTACTCTCCCATTAGTTGTGTACTCTTCCTCCACAGTGTGCAGAGTCTCTCTGCTTGGGGAGTGGAGCAAGTCTTGGATCAGGTCCAACAGTATATATGGGCCCGCTCTGTGGTTAGCAGTACAGGTAACTGCCAGGAACAGAAGGAGGTAATCTGAAAACTGCTATTAACCACGTATCGTTCGGCAGGGCATGCTGGAAATGATAGTTCGTGGGGAATAGATGATAACTGGCAGGCTGCTTAAATATTCTCTGGGTCAATGAGAGAGGCTTTTATGGGACTGCAGATTGTTGTGTTTGGATATGATGACACTTTTCCATTACGCCTCCTGACAGCACCCTGTGAGAGATCCTCCCCTTCCTGACAGGAAACAGGAACTTCCCAGATCATTTAAAAGGGCCCTCGTTTCCTTCCATCTTCAGTTTTTTTTTCCTGTTTCCTGTCCCAGGACAGGGAAGGATCTATCCCAGGTCTATCAAGAGGCTGCAGGTTCCCCAGGGCTCTAACTTATCCTATTGGGGACTACCTGGTGGCGTAAGACTCCATTAGGAGCCGCTGCAAGTCCGGCAGTAAGTCACCCGGGGGATTCCTGTGGGCTTCTTCCCGGCAGCGTCAGCCGGCGTAGCCGGCGGAAGAGGCTCTGACTTCTTCTGGAGCGAGCGCGGGGAGCGGTCTCCGTGCTAGGCGCTGTTCCGGTGACGCGCACGGAGTGACGCGTGCGTTCCACCGGGCGCCGGAAGGGGAGGAGCCTAGGGTGGCGGGCGACGCGCGGCCCTTCAAAAACGCCGGCCGGCCATAAAATGGAGGAGGAAAGAGCAGGCTTCGGAGCACCAGAGTACCAACGGCCCCAGAGGCACCAGTGGCACCTGGGCATCCAGCACCATTGGCATCAGCAGCAGCATCAGCAGCACCAGCAACAGGGGAAGAGCCTGACACCCTTGTTCCTGCTTTCATCCCCTCCATTCCTCCCATATCT
This sequence comes from Rhinella marina, assembly GCA_900303285.1. Taxonomy (NCBI): domain Eukaryota; kingdom Metazoa; phylum Chordata; class Amphibia; order Anura; family Bufonidae; genus Rhinella; species Rhinella marina. The sequence continues at coordinate 102,362 of ONZH01010186.1, read as the reverse complement.
GCCAAAATGCAAGAAGAAGGAGAGGTTCCACAGCGCGGTGACAGACAGGAACAACACGCTGAAAGCATGGTATTCCTGGGGGTAAGAGGGGTTTTCCCCGCCATCTCCTTTGGGAGAAATTTTTTATAATTGGGGTACTGATTGTGGTCTTGTATTATGCAGGCTAAGGAAGTCCCCAAGAAAGCCACCCATAAGTCAAGAGGGAAGGAGTGTGGGCTATGTAAGAGAAGGCTGGATCCCTCATATCCCAAAAGATGTTGTCAGTCCTGTGTGGATAGGCTCATAGCGGAGGAATCGCCATCCCTGTTTCAAAACATCCAGGAACTGATTAAGACGGAGGTCCGCTCTTCTGTAGAGCAGCTTAAAAAATCCCTGCCTGAGACATCTAAACGGAGGAGAGTTCAGGGATTGGATGATTCCTCGGATTCCGAATCTGAAGAGGAAGGTGTCATTCCAGATTCAGGTTCATCATCCGACGATAATACTGGCAGACCGCTGTTTAGAGTGGAAGATATTGACCCACTCTTAAGAGTGGTTAGGGCCACAATGGAGGTTGAAGGAGATAAAGAACCAAAGTCCAGACAAGAAATGATGTTTGAAAGTCTTAAACCTAAAAAATCCAAGGTCTTCCCCATTCAGGATTGTATAAAAGATTTAATCAAGAGGGAATGGAGTAAGCCTGATTAAAAAATTTTTCAGACCAAGATCGGTAAAAAGAAAGTATCCCTTTGATGATTCCGATCTGACAACCTGGTTAGAGGTCCCGAGGGTAGACGGTCCAGTGGCGAAAATAAATAAGAGATCAGCGTTACCTTTTGAGGATCTTGGAGCCCTAAAAGACCCGCTAGATAAGAGGGCTGACGTTTATTTAAGAAAGGCATGGGAGGCTTCTACGTCTTCCTTCAAACCAAACGTGGCAACTACCTCGGTTAGATAGAAGATAGATGGATAGAAGAATTAAATTCTCATATTCCAGGGGAAACACCTAGGGAACAGTTGTTAGAAGCCATTCCTACTCTTGCTAAGGCTGTAGACTTTATATCAGACGCATCAGCTGATGCCTTAAGATTGTCAGCCAGGGCTGCAGCGGTAGCAAATTCAGCTAGACGGTCTTTGTGGCTCAAAGGCTGGAAAGGAGGAGACGTATCATCTAAGTCCAAGCTTTGTGCCCTCCCATGTCAGGGGAAGTTCCTGTTCGGTACGGCTTTAGATGAGATACTTGACAAAGCTTCAGACAGGAAGAAGGGGTTCCCGGTACCATCTTTTCCCAATCAGAAAAAGCCCTTTCGGAAAGAAAAGAAAGGAGGTTTTCTGCAGCAAAAAAGGGGGAGCGATTGGAAATCTAATAGATCAAAAAGCTTCCTGTTCAAATCCAAGTCTCAGCCTGGAAAAGCCAATACCCAATGACGCCAGTCCCCAGGTGGGCGGCCGCCTTTCTTTTTACTCTCAAGCTTGGGAAAATATAACTTCAAGCTCCTGGGTAAAAAGTATTATAAAATCGGGCTACTGCCTAGATTTCAAGTCTCTTCCACCCAACAGACTAAAGGTTACAGATCTACGAAAAATTGCGGGAAAACAAAAAATCCTGTTAAAAGATATAGAGGTACTAATATGCAAAGCTGTCCTAATTCCAGTACCGCCAGCAGAGATAGGGAGAGGGTTTTATTCAACACTCTTCCTTGTCCTAAAACCGAATGGCACTTGGAGAACAATAATCAACCTTAAGGAACTGAATCTCTATCTAACTTATCAAAAGTTCCGCATGGAAACAATATCCTCAACTGTTCTTCAACTGTTTCCAGATTGCGTAATGGCCTCCGTAGATATAAGGGATGCCTATTATCATATCCCAATTCATCCATCACCACAAAAATTTCTCAGAGTGGCAATTCGGACAGGCAAGGAGATTATCCATCTGCAATTTCGAGCTCTTCCGTTCGGTATTTCCCAGGCACCGAGAATCTTTACCAAATTGATGGCAGAGACCATGGCACATATAAGAAGATCAAACATAATAATACCTTACCTGGACGATCTCTTAATAATAGATTCTTCCCCGGAATCCCTATCTCTTCATATTCAGGAAGTGTTGCAGATTTTGGAGGAGCTAGGATGGCTAGTGAATTTAGAAAAATCATCCCTCAGACCTTCTCAGCAGTGTGTTTTCCTGGGGATTTTGCTGGACTCGGTGGCTCAGAAATCCTATCTACCAGATTACAAGAAAGAGTTAATGATGCAAAGAGTGGCTCGTTTCTGTCAGACCAGATACCCATCCCTCAGGGAATCCATGTCACTGCTGGGCCTCATGACCTCCTGCATCCCAGCAGTGAAGTGGGCTCAGTTCAGGTCAAGAACCCTTCAATCGTACATCCTTGCTTGTTGGGATGGAGAAGGTTTTTCCCTGGACGTAAAAGTTCTGATTCCCAGTATAGTAAGAGACTCTCTTTTATGGTGGCAGAAGGAGAAAAATCTGTCCCGGGGGGTAGAATGGATAAAAACAGACCCCATAATAATAACAACAGATGCCAGCCCGACGGGTTGGGGTGCACATTCAGTTTTGGGGTTTTCTCAGGGCATATGGTCGGAAACACTGAGTCTACAATCACAGAATGCCAGAGAACTATCAGCCATTCGTTGCGCCCTAGACACCTATCTCCCCTTTCTAACGAACAGGCATGTCAGAATTCTCTCAGACAGTGCTACGGCTGTAGCATATGTCAACAGACAGGGAGGGACGAGATCGCCTCAACTTCTAGGAATAATATTCGACATGTTTCCCAAACTTCAGGGGAAGATTTTATCCATTTCTGCTGTCCACCTGAAGGGAGCTCAGAACGAGCAGGCAGACTTCCTCAGCAGACACAAGTTCAGCCAGGGGGAGTGGTGTCTCAACCAGGAGGTGTTTCTACAAATAGTGAGTCTGTGGGGGTCCCCATCTCTAGATCTTTTTGCATCAAGGAAAAATGTAGAAGATTCTTTTCTCTGAACCCGGGAGATTACCCGTTAGGGGTAGATGCCCTGACACAATGTTGGGGCAAGGGATTAGTGTATGCCTTCCCCCCCCCCTAGGTCTTCTATCCAGAGTGGTTCAAAAAATCAGGCAGGAGGAGGCGACAGTGATACTGATAGCCCCTTTCTGGCCAAAGAGAGTCTGGTTTGTCTGGTTGAGGAAGCTATCCATTGCAGACCCAAGGGTTCTCCCAGACAGAGTGGATCTTCTGAGTCAGGGGCCCCTCCATCATCCAGAGATCTCAAAACTCCATCTTACAGCTTGGATTTTGAACGGCACAGGTTCAGGTCTAAGGGGCTGTCAGAACAAGTCATAGATACTCTTCTTCAAAGTAGGAAAGAAGTTACTTCTAACATTTATTTAAGAATCTGGAGAGCGTTTTCTACATTTGCAGGTCCTAAATTAGATCCGTTGGCTCCTCCGGATATAGCCTTAATTTTGGAGTTTTTGCCGGAAGGCCTTAACCAAAAGCTAAAACCTAGTACTCTGAAGGTCCATATATCTGCTCTGAGTGTTCTGTTTGATTATAAGCTTGCGGCACATCCACTTATCAAGAGATTTTCTAGTGCCTCGGTTAGACTGTGTCCCTCCGTTAAATCAAGAATAGCCCCCTGGGATCTAAACATGGTTCTTTCTGCTCTTACTAAGCCCCCCTTTGAACCAATAGACGCCATTTCCCTTAGACATCTGACCTTTAAAACGGTCTTATTAGTGGCGATTACTACGGCCCGCAGGGTAGGGGAATTATCTGCTCTTTCTATGGCCCCTCCATATACCGTGATTCTTGATGACAGAATAGTCTTTAAACCAGACCCAGCCTTTTTACCTAAGGTGGTTTCAAATTTTCATCGTTCTCAGGAGATTATCCTCCCCTCTTTTTGCCAGAGCCCTAAAAATGCGGGGGAGGAGGTTTTTCATACCTTAGATGTCCATAGAAGTGTATGTCAATATCTGTCGGCCTCTAGGGAATGGAGAAAAGCTTCTCAACTCTTTGTCCAGTTTCAGGGTGTCAACAAAGGCAAAAGAGTATCCAGTCGTACTTTAGCCGGATGGATTACAAAAACTATCAGCCTAGCATATGTGTTGTCGGGGGCAGAAACCCCTACGGGGTTGTCGGCTCATTCCACTAGGGCAGTCGCCTCCTCGTGGGCGGAAAAGGGTTGCGCCTCTCAAATATGCAAAGCAGCCACCTGGAGCTCCCCTAATACCTTTTACAAACATTACAGGTTGGACTCCTTGTCTGCCCAAGATCTTGCGTTTGGCAGGAAGGTTTTGCAGGCAGTGGTCCCACCCTAAAGATATCTAGTCTAGTCTCTCACAGGTGCTGTCAGGAGGCATAATGGAAATACATTGATTACTCTTACCGGTAATCCGTTTTCCATGAGCCCATGACAGCACCTAAACTAAATCCCTCCCTATTGGATAAGTTCAAATTTTTTGTTATATATACTCCTTAGTTTTTGAGTTCTATCAGCATAATTATATATATATGTATCTTGGATTCTAGCATCATGGGGAATCCATGATTACTCATTCTTAAAGAAATTATTTAGGAATGTATAGTTAAGTGGTTATGGTATAATATTTAATCACAAGCTTGTGTTTATACAGCACTACTGGTTCTGTGTGTTTTCTGTCCTAAAGAAAAAATTAAAAAAAAAAAAAAAAAAAGTAACAGGTCCACTATGACTCCGGAAATCTTGGCACAAACTGAAGATGGAAGGAAAGGAGGGCCCTTTTGAATGATCTGGGAAGTTCCTGTTTCCTGTCAGGAAGGGGAGGATCTCTCACAGGTGCTGTCATGGGCTCATGGAAAACGGATTACCGGTAAGAGTAATCAATGTATTTCAGTGGTTTGTCCAGCTGTACATCTACATACAATGTTAAATGCAGGGCTGTTATGCACTGGCTGTTCTAATACTGGATTCTGAAACAAGACAAGAATATCCATCTATGCTGTCACATACTCCGTTACAACAGCCAAGTGCAGTGGAAGTGTTAGCCAGAATTATCTCGTCAGAAATCAGTGTTATATGGCTAATTGGAGCCTTCACACTGGATGTTGTGCTGCTGGCTGAGGCTCTAGTCTTCCTTCTGCGTTCTTCTCTTCCTGACATGTTCACAAGTGGTAGAAAGGCTACTGCATAAAACGCTAATCCAGAAGAAGGTGGCTTCTGCCGCTTATACCCAACACTGCTCTTGGATTGGTGGAATCCAAGTCAACTTTACAACATCACAGTTGACATGATTATTACCTGATGGCCGGTTCTGTGGAATTCACTATCATGACTTATACATCACTGACCAAGTGGCCAACAGTTTTGCACCTGGATTGGTGGAAATTCATGGTAGTTTGATAGTATTTCAAGTGTCGTTACCAGAGAGGATTACTTGAGTACATTCTGTCCAGCAGAAGGGTGGGTTATGTGAGTACCAGTCTGTGCTAGCATTTAGTGGTGGGGTCTCTAGCAGGCTGTAAGTCATATAAGGGATTTACTTTGTTCACATATATACAGTACAGACCAAAAGTTTGGACACATCTTCTCATGCCAAGAGTATGCAAATTGTGTGCAAAGCAGTAATCAAAGCAAAAGGTGGCTACTTTGAAGAACCTAGAATATAAGACATATTTTCAGTTGTTTCACACTTTTTTGTTAAGTATATAATTCCACATGTGTTAATTCATAGTTTTGATGCCTTCAGTGTGAATCTACAATTTTCATAATCATGAAAATACAGAAAACTCTTTGACGTGTGTCCAAACTTTTGGTCTGTACTGTATGTACACATAATGTATGCACATGTAACTAACCATTTTATAGTGACTGACATATATTTGGCTTAGTATGATGTGTATAATAATGATTGTCTACTCTGCATAATGTTGTAATAAAATAAATGGGTCAGGAGCTGCCTGGCAGGTAAGTCCTGTGTGTTTGATTCTGTCCATATCTTTGCGTTATTTCTGCTTTTCTCCGGTGATCACTACTTGCCTTTGTGAATTTGGATAAAACATCTGGCCAGTGCAGTCTTTTTGATTTCTATAACTGCAGACTGTGCAGTTGTATATCTATCTGTCCTTGTCCCATACTGTCCAGGCATCTTGCTCTAGCAGAAGGCAGAGCTGTCACCTTGAAAAAGGCGGCCTTGTTCCAAGGTGTTTCCCTCTTGCTGTGTCAGTGATGTGATGAAGGGGCTGGCTCAGTTCATTAGCTAAGCCAGGCCCCCACCTCTGTCTCAGCCCTGACAGAGAAACATGCAGTTTGCAGAATTAATCAATACCAATATGTTTTATTAATTCACATTATTTGTTGGTAAACAGTTAGGGCTCATGCACACAACCATAGACCACCCATGCCAGTTGGCCTGGAGGCACTACGAAGGACTTCCATGGGCTTTTGGGTCTGTGCCTCCACACCACACAAGACAGGACATGTACATTGCGTTCCGCACTACAATACAGGATTCACACAGCTGGTGCAGTACGGGCAAGGAACAGCCTACGGTTGTAAGAATGACCCCTTAAAGGGAATCTGTCACCTCAATCTTGGACTATTATCTGCAGTACTTCAAGAGTAGCACTGCAGATAAGGAATCCAGATCACTATTTTTTTTTTCATTTTTCCACTGTTCCGATAATCAGTGTTTAAAACTCCATTGAAATTCATTGCCGAGACTGCTTTGCATGCACACGGGTCCTTTCCACTAAGTCAGCACGGCACTGCAGTCTGGACTGTATATTTCAGTGCAGCTTTGAGCGCTGATAGCGGTAGAAAGGGGGACAGTAGGAAAATAAAAAAATAGCAATCTAGACTCCTTATTTGCAGCACGCTTCATGTAGTACTGCAGCTGATAGTCCAGAATTGTGGTGACAGATTCCCTTTAAACAACTATTTAATGTCTGTGGACAATCCCTTTAAACCAAGTACAGGCAGTACCCAAAAACCACAACTAATAACCAATGCTTGGCTTGACACGATCACAGCAGTTACGTGCAATGACCACTAGGGGATGCTCACTGCTTTCTACAGCTACATAAAGCCATATACAAACAGCTAAGGGCTTGTTCACATATCAGTTATTTGAATCAGTTTTTCTGAGCCAAAACCAGGGGTGGAGGCTACACAGAGATAAGGTATAATTGAAAGATCTGCACCTGTTCTGTGTTTTTGACCCGCATCTGCTTTTGGCTCACAATAACTGATGGGAATAACTGATCAAATAAGGCTACTTTCACACTAGCGTTTCTTTATTCCGGTATTGAGTTCCGTCATAGGGGCTCAATACCGGAATAAAACGCTTCAGTTTTGTCCCCATTCATTGTCAATGGGGACAAAACTGAACTGAAGACAACGGAATGCTCCTGAAAGCCGGGGGGGGGGGGGGGGTCATTCCGGATCCGGCTACACAGAAATGCATACAGACATACAAACACATACATATACATACTCACATACTCCAGGCCAGGACGCCGGCAGCATGTGTTCACGCGCCTCCTGCGCGCAGCTATGACGTTTCCCCACTGCGCCCAGCAGAGGGCGCTGTGGGGAATCGTAATCACTGCGCGCAGGAGGCACGTGAAGACATGCTGCCGGCACCCCGGCCTGGAGTATGTGAGTATGTATATGTATGTGTTTGTATGTCTGTATGTATTTCTGTCAACATGTGTGGGGCCGGAGCGCTGCTCCGGCTCCACACATGTATCAGCGTTAGCACGGATCCGTTGGCACCCTTTAGGTGCTGGATCCCTGCTAACGCTAGTGTGAAAGAGGCCTCACTGACATGTGGACAAGGCCTAACATATGTGCTGCCATATGTATGTTGTTTGCTGTCTGCATGTTGGCTTTATGGATGTGCACCTGTGACTTTGGATGTGCCAGTCTAAATTTTCTTGTAGTAAAGCCATATGCAGTTAGCGCCTCTTAGTGGTAGCTTATGCAATGGCAATGATATAACGTTTTAATGAGCCCACCAAAGGAGTTAATTTTAAGGGTCAATGCTTAAGATTTATGAAGTGATTGTTTGTTGCCGTATGTTTCTAATGAATGTGAGAAATAGATAATTTTCACTGAAATCAGAAAGGGAGTTTGCCTGGATTTGTCCTTCAATACTTCTCAGCCCAAACTCATCCAGTATATGAGAGTATACTATACAAATATCAAATCTAAATAAGAAATTATAAACTTGAGAAAACTGGTTTGTTATGTTACATTCTTTCAACATGAAGAACATGTGAGGACAAATCCCTAGGAAAGAGGGCTCCTTGTTTTTAGGACCAGACACCCAAGCCATTGTCATCTACAGGCTATTAGGGACAGGTAAGGCTACTTTCACACTTGCGTTTGGACGGATCCGCACGCAATGCGCTTGCGAACGGATCCGTACGCAAATGCATTAGTTCGCATCCGTTCAGAACGGATCCGCATTGCCTATCTTTTACATAGGCAATGCGGATCCGTTCTGATCTCCATTGAAAGGTCCATAGGGAACGGGTCCGCTCCCATTGACTTGCATTGGAGACTGATCCGCCTCCATTCCGCTCAGTCAAGCAGACACCAAAACGCTGCATGCAGCGTTTTGGTGTCCGCCTCCAGAGCGGAATGGAGGTGGAACAGAGGCAAACTGATGCATTCTGAACGGATCTTTAACCATTCAGAATGCATTAGGGGCAAACGGTTCCGTTCAGGACCGTTTGTGAGACCCTGGGACTGATCTCACAAATGGATCCTGCTGACGCAGGTGTGAAAGTAGCCTAAGAAATACCAGGTAACCAATCGCAATTGGAAATTTAAGCCATGGTCACAATCTGTCACAAAATCTGCACGATTTACAAAGCTGCTGCTGATTTCACTCTCTTCAATGCAAGCTTGCACATGTAAATACGCAATTAATGGAATTTTTTAACATTCAAAAACTTTACATTGTCTAAATGAAAAATCCCAAACGCCTCTTCAGCACAGTGCCGGAACAGACACGAAAATGTGCCATGTACACACACGTGAATGCTACCTGCCAATTAATGTGGTCACATGCCATTCATGCCCACATCACTGGTGAGACCATGGATTGGCCAGCAGTGGTCAGGTGCACATAAAAGGCACATCATCACTTTTGAACTACAGGGAATGGGAGCCATGATGCTGGAACCGGGACTATGAGACAAACCCTTCAATGTAGGAAATCTGCAGAGCCGTGTGCATATGAAATCCTGAGGTACAGTCAAGGGCTCATTCTCTTCCAGCAAAACCATATTACAACACTGGAGCTACAGCAGAACTGCCAGGTATGCACACAATTTTAAAGGGAACCTGTCACCCCTAAACTGCAGTACCTCACAGCCGAAGTCATCTGGTTCCTAATAATGTCCTTGGCTAAATCGTACAATGAGTAAGCTCATAGCAAACATTTTTATTCCGCCGCGTGCTGTATGGCTTTTTTTTTTCTACAGGTGTGATTCCCCAGGGACTCTCACATGAAGTAAAAAAAACTAAAATAAATCCGTCATTCAAATGTGAATGGGCAGAAAAGGGCACGTGGCTTCAAAATCCTCATTTGCAATGAGTGGCAGAATAAAACTTTTCCTGTGATTTTGCCCATTTGATGAATTAGCCAAAGACATTATTAGAAACCAGATGACTTCAAGGGGTTTTCCGAGATTTTAATACTGATGACCTACCCTCTGGATAACTGATCAGTGGGGGTCCGACACCCGGGACCCCTGCCGATCAGCTGTTCGAGAAGGCAACAGCGCTTGCAGTAGCTTCACTGCCTTCTCTAAGCTTTTCCTAGGTCAGTGACGACACATTAGTCGGTCAAATGACCTTGGCGCAGCTCATCCCCATAGAAGAGAATGGGACTGAGCGCAATACAAAGCACAGCCGCTATACAATGTACAGCGCTGTTCTTGGTGAGCACGGAGAAGGCTGCCAGTGTCTTCTCAAACAGCTGATCAGCAGGGGTCCTGGGTGTCATCCCCCCACTGATCAGATACTGATGACCTATTAAAATCTTGGAAAGCCCTTTTCAGCCGTGAGCTACTGTGGGCAGTGGAGGGGGCGTTTTGGTGATAACAGGCTCCCTTCAATGTTGTGAGCCTCAAACGGCAGGTATACTTTTACACTGGCAGATTTGGTGCCCTGAAATGACTGACGATACAGCAAGTCAATCACTCCACAGTTTGGCAGGCGGCTCAGCCTGCCTCCGACTTACTTTCCATTCAGCACCTCAGTCCCAATATCCCACGACAAGATCCTATCCCAGTTGTGAAGAATATAAAATGCCATTTACTTGCAAAGCGTTATTAATTTATTATTCTGTTTTGGTGGCTTTGGTATTAAGCATTATTGCACGTGGGCTCAGACAAAGTTTCCAATGAAATCATGTTACACGAGTCAGATTGAAAAATGTTTATTGGTTTGCTATAGAAAGCTCTAAAGTCTAAAGGCTCAAGTATCTGTTAGTGAGAAGTAGCACACGACTTAAAAAAAAAAAAAAAAAAAAAAAGTTAAGAAAAAGCTGTACAAGTATAATATATATACAACATGACTGGTACCAAAAAAACCATTTCAGAATAAAATCGAAGAATACAACCCAAATGTCTTAAAGACAAACATACACATTCCATGATGGGCAGTGACGACAGACACGCAGACGACACAGTTTTCATTCTGTACATACAAGACTGGAATGCCATCTGAAAAGCAATATTGCAAGGGCTCAGAAAGTGAAGGCTTTGGCTAGGACTTCAAATTTAGGACTGTAACCTCAATGTACAAGAGACGTCTAGCAACCAGAAGGGAGGAAGTTGTGCCAGGACTAACGGAGGTGCTGCGGCTTTCCTTGCTTGCAGTTTAGCATCTTTAGACAGCATAATAGTATTGAGTAAGTGCAATGGTCGAAATAAATACTGCAGGGGCGGGTTGCATCATTTCTTAGAATTCCTAGTATCTGTCACCCTTCCATGCTGCCCAGACCACCTGCTAGGACATGTCAGTTTTCAAGCCCTTTCCCCTACATAATGCTGTTCATTAGTATACGTCCCCTCTTCTGTAAACTGTAAGTTATCATTTCTACATGAAAAATACACAAAGTGAATTACTGAGCCATTGAAATAATGGGGGGGGGGGCCACGCTGATCAAACATTTACAACATAACCAAACTATATGCCATAAAGAGTGATGGAGGCGCCCCATTACTGGGTCTAGAAGATGGCAGTCATTAGAGGTCCTCAATGCACTGTATTAGTATGCGGTACTATCGGAAGGTGTAAAACGCCATGGCCCGCGGATATTCATTAATTCTCCTAGTAAACAAATACACAACCCTGTGATTGTAAGCTTCCTGTGTCATACGACCTGGGCTAGCGCGCTTCAGTCTTCTGTTACATACAGCTGTCATCCTGCACCTTAGCTTATTATATATACAGATACCTGTACAATGTTAAGTATCCACAATGGTATAACCACACATAAAACGAAGCCCATAGTCATTTGCCTACTTGTACTATGCTACTTGTAACTACATGAGCCCAGTCTCCTGCCCGGATCCTTTATAACAAGCATGTAGGAGGGAAGAGACGTATACCTAGACTAAGAGGAACCAAACAAGTCCACAGTAAGAAAAAATGAAAACCGTAGAAAAATAACATATCTGTCATATCCAGTGGGAAAAAAGTGTAATATTAATTTAACTAAACACGGAGTAGGTCCAGTACGAGAAGGCATCTTGTACCAAGGTAGAAAGTATCTGCATTGTGACGATAAGCTCTGCAGCAGGAGAAGCTGGACATCTACTACTGACCACAGTCCCCATGCTGCAAATTAGAAAATTACACTGCAATACCACAATCCAAAAAAGTCAACACAATTGCTTTTTCCTCTGCTTTATGGGGCATTCACACGACCAACGTTTCGATCTGCATTTTTTGCGGACCCATTTACTTCAATGGGGGAGGGTTATCCGCATCCGTATGTCCATTCTGCGGCCCAGCAAAAAATAGAACATGTCCTATTCTTGTCTGTTTTGCGGACAAGGATAGGCATTTCTAATAAAGAGCAGGACGTGCTGATAACCAAAATTCGGAATACGCACAGCCGGTATCCGCTAAAAGGATACGGCCATGTGAATGCCCCCTTAATCACTGAATATACTTACATTTGAAAGACATTTTTGGATTAGGTACAATTTTTTCACATAGGGGATATTAAAAAAACTACATGAAGTGGGTTTATGTGATGCAATCTGTCACCAGCGACCTCCTTATCCAACGCATACATACATACTTTTTCTTAATATGCAAATGAGGCCTCTGGTCACCGTTGCTCTTGATGCATCCAAGCTTCACGACTTTCTGTGGCCAGCCCCTCCCTGGCCCTGTCAATCAAAGCATCCACAGAGGGGCTGGTCATAGAAAGAAGGGGAGCATGGGCGCAACAAGAGCGATGGTGACCCCCTTATTGCATCAAAGCCCTAATTTGCATACCAAGGAAAGTGTCATAACTCGGGAATGGCGACTTGGATCAACCAAGGTTTTATAATCAGGTGAACCACAGCTATGTGTCCATGCAAAATTGGATGGGAAGGTCTCTGGTGACGGATTCCCTTTCAAAAGAGCGAGGGGAAATTTGTGACATTAAACCATAGTCCGTTGGATCAGCTGACCGTCTAACTTGAATTTGAAACGTTTGTTTGGCCTATGTTAGACATGCTCCATTTCAACATGCCTGATCCTTTCTTCAAGGAAGATAAGGAGCCAGAGGTGTATGGCAGCATTTTCCCGTATTGAGAATACATGCATGCTCGGCCAAACCAAGGGTCAGTCTGTAGGGAGAGGTCATGAGAACGTGTACGGGTGAAATGAAATACAATGCTCATGTATATCGTACATGATTTTGGTACGGCTATCTGCTGCAATGTCACAAAATGTGCTGTGTAGCTGTAGTGCAATTCCACGTATCTGTGGGCCGCCGTGCCTGCACCCTGCATAAGAAATCCAACTGCAGTCTTAATGTAGCGCAAGACTAAGTCGCGAGTTCTGTTTAATGTGGAGCCAACTATGTGCTGATCTACCCTTTATAACCTTGAGGCGCCTGCACAGATGCAAGTATTACCAGTAACATACATGCACAGTAACTTGTGCTCCTCTTAAAGGGATTTAACAGATTTCCGGTGTGCAAGGTATTCTTTCTTGTGTAACACAATCCACATACAAATGATACCTCCCTTACAGTAAATGTGACACATGAATACATTTCCAGAAGACTGAAAGCCCTTAACCAATTCTGTAGCTTATGTCTGAAACATCAGCAGGTCCAACCTGTCTGAGAAAACACCTTATAAAGGGTGTAATATCTATCGCATTACACAGTGCTAGCGATCCACTTCAGAAGCGGAAGACCTTCCATTCTGGCCCCTTCACGAGAGAACGTTCAGCTTTATTTTTAACCCCTCAGACCGCTGAATCAGGTTACGAGTCCAGGCACTGCCAAACCAATGCCGATGGACTGTAAAGTGCGAACATGCCTAAAGGGGAGCGTGTCTGACTCACACTGGAACAACGGCGGTGAAGTGTAATACACACGTCTTTATTTTTTTGTTATTACAAAGTTCTGTGCCTAATCATTTCCTATACAATGACTGCGAGAAACCAAGTTATGGCAATTGTCTCTGTAAAACTTGCACCGGCGGCCGGCTAAAAGAATGGAGAGAAGATGCCCTCGCATACTGCCTGTGACTCGTAAGAAAGACTAAAACTATGCCGCTTTGTAGGCTATATTAAAATGATAAAACGCCTGACAGCAGTTCACCTGAAGATCATGGACTCCGAGCTCTTACTATGCTGAACTTAAAACGTTAATATGATTAATAGGATTCTGGTATAACAAACTCAAATTCTGTATTGCCTTCCGAAGTAGTTGGTTTAAACATGTTCTGGTTGGACTGCTGAAGGAAGATATCGTCCCAATTTACAGGTTTTGGCCCCTCATTAGAGTGGTCCTCTGCGGATGCCGGTTCAGATTTGTCCGGGTCAATGTCATACACGATTCCGCCGTCACTGATAACGGGGACAGAACTGGAGTTTTCCGCCATGTATGCGTACTGCCTAATCTGTAAAGTCTTGCATGGGTTTAGACGGTAAAGCTTTGAATCTCCGGCAGGGTCCATACTGTGAACAGATCGAATGTGTGAAGCCATGACTTGGTAATTAATAAAAGAACTACCACAAGTCAAGCACTGATATCTTCTTTCACCAGTATGGTGAATTTCATGCTTTGTGCGATACTCTGCAAGAGGAAAGACTCGCTCGCAGTACCGACAAGGATATTTCTTTTCCCAGGAGTGCACGTTAAAATGTCTTCGTAAACTCGTCAGGCAGACGTAGGATCTTTTGCATACAATGCAGATATAATAGACTCTCCCATCGACGATGAGCTCATAGTGGTCGTCGTGTTTTAGTTTCATCCGTTTACGATCTGGAAAGCCGTCGTCATCCTCCAGCTTGGGCAACACATCTTCAGGATCTTCCTTGATGGGGATTACTATGTCGTATGTATCCTCGCCAATGTTTGCATAAACTTTGCATCCTGTAGACAATCCCTCAATCTCCGAGGCCGTGTCCAGCGTAATGATTTTCTTCCCGTCCATTATGCGCCGAGGCTCCGAAGAGTCCTTGCTGGTCCCAGAAACAACGTCGGCAATCTTAATTTTGAATTCTCCTGGTTTCGAAGATGATCCAGGGCTGAAGGTGACCACTTGCTTTTTTTGAACGCCATCAAAAGACACGTTTTTGTGTGTAATTGTTGGCTGTTCCAAGGACACTGCTGAAGAAATAGGAGAAGTTGAAATGCCGTTTCCATCTAATATCAGTTCTGTTTTGGGCTTAATAATACCAATTGGCTGCAGTTTTGGCAAGTTTTGGTTAGCATCAGAAGGTGCTTGCTTCTCAGCCGATGCTGTTGTAACAGAAGATGAAGTGTTCTGGGGAGTCTGGACCGGACTTGCAGTTGTAACCGGTACCGGTGGTGGACCAGGAGGGGCGACAGAACCGTTTGCAGGGGGATTTGGAGGTGACTGGTTTGAATTGGTATTACTCGAAGCAGCACCCATGTTTTTTAAAGGGGTTTGGGTCTGAGGCTTAGTGTTTTCATTAGTCTGCTCAGGCTGACTTGAGGGCGCAGGACTTTTTGTGTCTGACACTTGGTCATTAGAACTAGGAGTTGGGGTGAGCGCAGGTTCTTTCTTTTCTTTAGTCACCGGTTTGGCTTGCACAGTCTCTGAACAAAAGATCACATCGTCGTCATCGGACTCGTCCTCTATCACGTGCGTTTCCATATTGGACTCATTAGTGAACGATAAGGAGAATGCTTCGGTGATGACTGGCATTTCCTTGCCTCCCGCAGCTTTGCCTGTACTTGAGGATGGACTGTTTTTTGTAGCTTTTGGGTCCGCGTTAGACTGAGCGTCAGGGGCGCCATCCTTAGCTCCACCAGACATGCTCTTCACTTGTGACAGAGGTATTCCAAGCTCTGCTATAAAAGGAACGCCGAGCAATTTTCCAGATTTTATCAGTTCTTCCAGGATGTCGGATTTCACACGAACAATTTTAGCACTGTAGATATAGTTAAGAATTTCTGCAAAAATTTCAGCTCTGACGAAATTCAATTCCACGACTGGTCCAGCCACGATGAAGAGCTGATGGAAATAAGTGCTACAGGCAGAAAGAATATTCTTGTGAGCCCGGAACTTGCGGTCCTCAACGATGACTGTGACATCGCAGAACAAGCCCTGCAGCCGCTGGTCATTCAGAGCTTGCAGCAGGCTGCCAGAGTACTGGGTGTCAGTTGCCGTAATCAATTTTTTTGACTCCATGTCTGCAAATAAATATAAAAATGTGTCAACAGATTAGCAATATTCCTCATTACCCTGCATCAAAAATCCTCTATACACTGCTGTGTGTAAATAAAGAACATCGGCAACACAAACACATTTCATTCTAGTTTCCTACATCCGGTGACCCTGGACACAATCTTAACCTGGTAGTAAAGACATTTAGGGTATAGCTACATGGGACAGAATTGTTGCAGATTTCACCCTATGCATCGCCTCTCCGGACATGTCCGATTTAGCAACTAGTTGCATCCCCATTGTGACGACAATTCTGGAGCATCTATTGCTGTGCGACTCCTGATAGAAGCTATGAATGAACTGCCAACGGTTTCCAGTGAAGATCCACAGTCTGACACTATTCAGTCGGTGTCAGACTGTGCAAGGGCACACCCCCAACACCCAGTTGGACTCTTTATTGCAAGCTGCTAGCAATTCGCTCATAACTTCTAGCAGGAATAATAAAGGAATAGCACATCATACAGTTATAGAATAGATTCCCCAGAATTATTACATGGGGGATGCAAGTAGCTCCTAAAACACAGACGTCAGGAGAGGCGACAGGTCCTCTTTAAAATCTGCACCACAGGTCAATTTACTCCGCAGATTTTTGTCACAGCGTGTGGGTGAAGTTTCTTAAAATTTGTAGACCGCCAATATTGCTGGCAAATTGGCGGTCTACATGTCCTGTGTGGACATACCCTGACCATCGTTCTGCTGGGAAACAGCATCCAGGCTGCGGTTAAACTTCTTACCGACATTTGACATACGACTTAGGGCTCATTCACACGACTGTGGTTTTTGTCCGCATCCCATCTGCATTTTTTGCAGGTGGGATGTGGACCCATTCTCTTCAGTGTCCCATCGGTATGTCCATTCCGCGGCCCCGAAAGAAAAAAAAAAGGCCTATTTTCAACAGTTACTAATCATTATAAACTAATTCCGCTCTCATGAGCCGACTGGTGCTTCCAGGATCAGCATCTTTTACAAGAATGTCAAGCAATACATCACACGTGTCCTCCGGCTTGCATTATTTCTTGGATAATATAGGAAATTGCGCCATCTAGTGACACAATCCTATATGGCTGCATCCCTCCCTGTGCTTTCCTCTATTTAGTATGTTTTTCATTTACGGGGTTAATAAACTGCATGTGTCATTTATTTAGTTAGGTAGTTTGGGGGGGGGGGGGGTGTTTGACCTTTGAAGGGAAGCATACTTACCTGCTTCCCACCGCTAGGTTCCAGCTCCTTCACTTGTCAACATCCTGTTTACAGCGGGTCACCTCGCGTCCAGTCACTGGCCAGGATGTTGACACGTGGTGCTCGGAGAAACGAAGCAGAGGTGGGGGGTGAAGGAGTTGGGGAGCTTGTTAAGTCCCCTTCCCTCCACAGGCCACATGGCTGAAAGACCCCCAAAGGTGAAAAACCCCTAACCCTTGACAAACAGGTTATGGTCACAAGTACCAGAACAAAAACTTCTGCAGTGAATGGGCACATATTACACTGAAAGCGGTGAAATCTGCGGTGAGAATCCACAGAAAAAACTGACGTGCTGCCAAATAACATCGCAGGTCAACGTCTGCACAGACTTTTTCTGCAGCGTTTGGAAGAATTACTTTGCTGCTACTGTAATAAGCTGCAGATTTTCTGCTGGGAATCCAGGATAGAAATGAGGAAAATCTGCAGCGTATCCAGTGTGTGTGAACATACCCTTAGGCCATGTCCACATTTCCGTGTCAGTTTGACATCTGTGAAATAAGGCGTCTGTGTTTGGTCTATGTGTCCGTTTTTAACCTCCCTGTATCATCCATAATCAACGCACGCTGCTCAGCTGAAAATTACATTTCCAAAGCATCTCCTATGAGTCTTCAGTGAAAAAACGGTCTGTATCACGGACCAAAGTAGTGCATGTCTCTGTGATTTTTTTTTTACTGACCCATGGTCAATAAAAAAAAAAAAAAAAAAAAAAAAAAAAAAAAAGTACTGATGTGTGAACTGATACATTCAAATCAATTGGTACACAGCAGCACACGTCAGCGAAAAACGGAAACAAGGCTTTAGTGCTGATAAAAACATTTAATTTTATAGTTTTCTGTAGCGTAGTTTTTGAGAAAATTGGGTTTTTTAAATATGTAAATGAGCTTCCCTAGGTGCAGGGGGCGTTAACCCTGCACCTAGTTGCGGCGCAATTCCTCCTCTTACCCCTCCTCTGTTCCGGTGATTGACAGGGCCAGGCAGCTAGCGCTTTCGGCTGCTGGCCCTATCCGAGTCCGAAATCCCATTGCGATCACCAATGCGGGAGCATTGAGAGCTGCCGGCCGCCCGGATCCCGTCTTCCTCAATGCGCGGATTGTTGATCGCAATGCGCAGGCGTGGGATTTCGGACTCGGACAGGGCCGGCAGCCGAAAGCGCTAGCTACCTGGCCCTGTCAATCACCGGAACGGAGGAGGGGTAAGAGGAGGAATTACGCCGCAACTAGGTGCAGGGTTAACGCCCCCTGCACCTAGGGAAGCTCATTTACATATTTAAAAAACCCAATTTTCTCAAAAACTACGCTACAGAAAACTATAAAATTAACATGTCATCAGTTGTCATTTGCGCATTGCAAATGACACTCGGTTTGCAATGCTAAATTCTGATGACAGAAACCCTTTAAGCGACATTCATGACTTTTTTTTTAATGTGTACCTATTAATTTCTATGGAGGTGCAATAAATGCGGAAATTCTGTCCCATGTTTAAGATATACCGTATATTGGGGAAAAAAAGGATGAAAAAGCATAGAACAGCGCGCTTTATGACTCTGCAGAGTTCATCAAAAAACAATGGAGTTCTATGGTGACAGACGCCACTGTGTGGCATCCGTATACGTCATGTGTACATTAAACGTGGGACAAAAATATAATGTGAACACAGCCTTCAACTAAAACACTGATACACAGGCTTCTACAGAAAAATTGATGCCAAAAGTGCGTCAGTGTCATTTGCACTTTTCCATCAAAAAAAAGAAGGCAGTACTTTCAGTTGCAATCTGGCAAAAAAAAAAAAAGTTGGACGTAATAGGAGGATCAGGTAAACCCCATACAATGGCATTCCCCGTTCACTGTGACAGAAGTTCCAGAAATCAGCCAAGCGCTCGCTCAGGTATGAAGTGTCGCTGCAGTGAATGGAGAGGATGCTGCGAATACGTAGTGTGATCTCCTTCACTTCTAGAGAGAGGAGCAGGCCCTAGAGGGGGCCCCGCACCTGTCTGATATCTGTGGCATATCCTAGTGATACGACACAAATATTTTGATGGGAAATCCATTTAACTGATTTGTTAAAAATGTATAGACAGATAAATCTCCGGTCACTTGCCTGGTAAAAAAAATGGTAAAACTGGATCAATATTTTTTCCACTTTGGGTCAGTTTTTGGAACAGAACTCATTTCTCTAAAAAAACTACCAGAATTCTGTGCCTGAAACAAAAAACAAGAAGCGAAAGATGCCGATAAGGATTGTGTCAGGGTGCGTTCAGTGAAACGTGCACCATTTTGCAAACAAGTTCAGTTGTTCAGTTTTTTTTCCGCGCGGATGCAATGAATTTTGATGCGTTTTCCACGTGCGTGGAAAAAAAAAAAAAAAATTGAAGGTTTACAAACAACATCTCTACCATCAGTGAAACGCGCTTTACACCCAGACTGCAATTACATCAGGATGCACGTTTTTCACTGAAGCTCCATTCACTTCTATGGGGCCAGGGCTGTGTGAAAAACGCAGAATATAGAACATGCTGAACGCTCATGTACACAAACCCATTGAAATGAATGGGTCAGGATTCAGTGCGGGTGCTGTACGTTCATGTCACGCATTGCAACCGTGCGGAAAACACGCTCGTGTGAAAAGGGCCTAAGGCAGAGTTCACGTCTCTGATGAATATTTCTGGCGGCCTGTTCCAGCCGAGAACAGTCTGCCGGTGTTCACCAGATTCTGCATTGCCAGATTCAAAAGACCACTGACTATAATGGGATCTGGCGGTGATCTAGCCAAATTCCGGCATAGATGTCAGGTTTCGGACAGACAAATACTGCTAGATACAGTGGTTTTTGTTCGGCTGGCATTTATGCCGGCTCATCGCAGCCTTATCAGAATGACTACAAATGACGTACGTATCCTTGGCTAAAAATACTCCTAAAAAAATGAGCATCTTACTCTACTAGATGATGTGAACGGCAACCTCTAGTCATCAGAGATGTCCTAGAACGGTCATCTATGGAATACCATTATGTACTAGTACAGACATCAGGAGTGGCTACAGGTCCTCTTCAAAAAAATTTTATTCCACGTCCTGCTAGAAATATACATGATGGAATCTGTAGTGAATGTCATTTTCTTACCAGTAGCTGAATTTTTGAGTTATATCATCCTGAAGTTTCTTATCTGTGTCATGTGACCAGCAATTAGACCCACCAACTCACACAGAGACTTGTGTGGACAGGAAGTCTAATTCTCTATGTATTCCTATGGGAGCCTCACTCTCAGTCTCATAGGAATGAATAGAGCAGTTACTGGCTTCCTGTCCTGGGTCAGTTGGAGGTCAGGGAGTTGGTCACAGGACCCAGCTACAATACATACAATACTCTGACACCCCCCAATCATCTATTCAGTAGTTCTGGCCTGGAGAAAGGCTCCAGAACTTCTCAGCTGTCCATTGTTTAGTGGGTACTGCAGCGCCGCTCCCATTCACTTTCATGAGAACAGTGCTGCAGTAACCAGCCATGTCCACTACTCTATGGATGCAGCTGGCGCTACTCCTGATGAGCAGGGGTGCAGGATATCAGAACCTCACCGATCAGATATTGATGGTCAATTAAAGGGGTATTCTCATCTTAGACAATGGGGGCATATCGCTAGGATATGCCCCCATTGTCTTATAGGTGCGGGTCCCACCGCTGGGACCCGCACCTATATCCAGAACGGAGCAGGGAGCGCTGCCCGCGCCGCTCATAGAAATGAATGGGAGCCGGGCCGTGCATGCGCGGTGCGCTCCCATTCATTTCTATGGAGCCGACGGAAGTCGCTCGGCTATTTTCAGCGGCCCCATAGAAATGAATGGAGGGCGGCTGCGCATGCGCAGTGCGCCCTCATTCACTTCGGGGGCTCCGTTCTGGAAATAGGTGCGGGTCCCAGCGGTGGGACCCGCACCTATAAGACAATGGGGGCATATCCTAGCGATATGCCCCCATTGTCTAAAATGAGAATAACCCTTTAAAAGGTCTGTCACAAGATTGAAACCTACAATCTATCCACAGGTTAGGCGGTAAGCGATGGGGGGGTCCACCCACTGAGACAGATAATTACTTTGTGCACCACGTTTTATTAGAGCAGCAGTCGAGCACAAGCACTCAGTCTATGAGACTGCCCCAAACACAGTGCTTGCCTACCGCTGGCAGTCCTACAGATGTAAATGGAGTGGCGGTGGGCATGCATGACCGAGAGGAATGGAACCTGGAATCACATGCGATACCGGCCTGCAATTTCAGAGTGCCAACCACTTAAAGGGGACATTGATGGCACATGACTAGGTATGACGTCAATGTCAGGTAGGAGCGGGTCCCCTGACGTGAAGAACAGCACACACACAGCATGCTCTCCCTTCACCGCTATGGGACAGGAGGTGAATGGAGGGCGGCTGCTCTTTCTGGAGATACCTGCACCTACCTGACATTGATGGCATACCCTAGCAGTATGCCCTCAATGTCCCAGCTGGCCCAAACCCTTGACTCAAGTGGCAACATTGACTTTAGGGAGGGGGTGGGGGGGGGGGGGGACCTGTTAACCCTTTAATGAGGTGGAGAAAAATTACTTATTCCCTGACGTACTAAATGGAGTAGCCTTGTATGACGAAGCATGGGTTTGCTGCTCCTGTCATGTGTGTTATACCTGATCCTTTGGCTTTTTCAAACTATCTGAGATGTCCTCCTTGTCATCCCACCCCGGTATTGGATGGCAACCATCCCCTCATGATGGAGGGCTGCGAGTCTTTGGCTCTGGGATGAAGATATGAGAGAGCGGACACATCTGGCCAGCCATCACTCCTCTCACCACGTCGCCCTGAGCGTGCCCCATGATCCTCCTCCTCCCAGAGCTGACAACATTGCAGAGGTTTTTCCTCTACATCTACAATCCTAATGCCAACAGATCAGACGCTGTGGGCAGAAACCTTCAGCATGGTGCCCGCGTCAGAGGGCCAGTAATACAGGAGCAGAGGTTTTCAGCCGGGGACGACCGGTGACTAATCACCATTCATCACTATGGTCATACACATACAGGAGCTGGTGCCCACAGGCAGTACATGGGTGCCAGTCATAACACACCCATCACTTTCATGTGTGCCCAGCTCTGGCCTCTTTGTACTAGTATTAATCCCTGAGAGCAGCATCTCCTCCTCCTGCCTCCATGTGCTGGACCAAGTCACACTGTCAAGACCACACATCACTTTCCATAGGGTGGATCGGCCGATCTGTGCCCTCACACTGACGGGACCCTCCTGCCATGCTGCCCTCACTAGCGGCCTACACGCCCAGCCAAGCCGCCGGCCTAGAAGGCCTCAGTGCCCGCCAACACGGAGCACCCTCCACCCGGTGCATCCGCCCGGTGTCCAGCCCCGAGCCCCACACCAGCAGGGCAACATGGCGGCAACGGCGCTCACAAAGGCGCATAGACCGGGGCTGCTGCTGGCGCCTCTAGGCCTCGAGACTCAATAAGCCACACGCTGCGGCCCCGGCTTCCGAACCCGCGCTCTGCTCCCTGCCCCGGGGATACAGACTGTTACAGGACAGGCCACGGCCACCCCCTGCGAAGCATGTACCTGGTGTCCCCGGGCCACCCGGTGCCTCGGCTTCCGCAGACAACGAATGAACAAGCTCCTCCCGCAGCCACCGAGCACCGCTGCAATACCAAGCTCTGAGCGGCAGAGGGCACCCGAGGCGACCCCCCCCACTGACCGAAGTGTGAAAAGAAGCGTTCGGAAAATGTCGACAATTTCCGTTTATAACGAATCTCGCGAGAAGTTTATTTATTATTCTTTTCCATTCATATAACGCGCTTTTCTTCACGAAAGCACGAGGGCTTTTATACGGAAGTACTGTGCTGTAGTGTTCCTTGATATAACGCGCTGTTCTTCACAACAGCACAGGGGCTTTTATACTGGTGTTATGTTTAAATAAGCCCGCCGGCGGGCACAGTGACAGTGTATGACCAGCGCCCGGTCATGAAGTGGTTCCTGTTTCTCTCCGTACTAAATGGCTTTCTTTATATGATTACACAGCACGTAAGTGACGCCATATTACTGGATAGAATAAAAAAAATCTCTTTGTTCTGCCGCACAATGCAGTGAGGCGGTGACCAACGCGATTAGCGCCCCCTGGTGTCCAGTGTCTGCTTTGCAAGAGGCTACCACACGGTGAGGATGCGCGCGCTTTTCCCGCGTTCATGTGAGAACTGTCCAGGGTTCTGCTGTTAAGTTTCACAGTTCTTTGTTCTCAAGTTAATAAAAGTTGGCTGCAGGGGAGGATTTGGCATAGAACTTACAGGGAAATTTCCCAGTGGGCTGATGCCCAGGGGGCCGTCTAAGCCCGCCTCACAGCCGCTAGTGGAAGTTTTTGGGGAAGTATTTTGTTATGGACAGTGGTGTTGGGGTGGTATTCACGCCCCGTCTACTTGTGTTGGCCCTGCCTTCCATCAAATTGGACCCGACTACAAAATGGGGTCACTTTTAGTATTTTTTTCCTGGGCCACTTTAAATTCCCAGTCCGTCCCTGGCTAGCTGACATGTTATTAAAAAAAAAGCACTTTTTCTGCAAAAAAAAAAAAAAAAACCTCTTCTGGGGGCTGAGCTTGGGAGTGATGGCAGCTTATTCTGAGTTCCTCACTATTAGGGCTCATGCACACGGCTGTGTTTCGTGGTCGTCAAATCGCGGATTAGCAAAACACTGATATTAGCCTTTTTTTATACTCCTGCGGAACTGTCCTATGCCTGTCCAAAAACGAACAAGTATAGGACATGTTCTATTTTTTTGTGGGGCTGTGAAACAGGCTTATGGACGCATCTTTTGCGGCCCTATTGAAATGAATGAGTGAGTCCATGCCCACAAAAAATGCGCATATGGGCTGAAACTACAGCCATGTGCACAAGCTCTTATGAGACGATAAACTGCAGCCATCTACAACACCATGGGGAAACTGATCAAGGAAAAACCTAAAGATACACCAGACACCTCTTTTTCAAAGAAAACCCAGCCAAATATGGAGAAATACCCGAGGAAAAAGGCTGCCACTTTACCAGGGTGTGTTTCCAAGATGGCACCTGTGCAGCACATCTCAGGCAGCCAAGAGGAAGACTCTGAAGCAGGAAGCTTCTCTGATGTCCCTGAAACAGCCAATAAAAACCTGATCTCCAGAATGTTCATCAGAGGGGTGCTAAAGAGCTCTCTATCTCTGGTCCTAGCCGATATCAAAGCGGACCTACGCCGTTTGGATAACCACGGCAATGCCTGAATCCACCCAGACCACCGTCTTGTCCTTTGATGAAAAAGCAAGAGAAATGCGCTTTCTACAGAATATGCTCCTCAGTGATGCACCTCTTCTCACTGAAGATCAAGAGAACAAGAGTAGAAGATGGAAGATCAAAATCAGAGTCTTACTTGAACAGATCTCTCCTGTAAGGTCTATGCGTGCTTCCGCACAGATTTCCCTGTAAGTTCTATGCGTGCTACCGCACGCTGCGAAAGAGATCTTCACGCCCCTGCTCAGGGAAGAAAGAGTGCAACAGATTACAACTGAGCAGATTTACTCCGCTAACCATATATCGAGATCTGGCGCTTCTACCTGAAATGGAGAATTCCAAAACCGCATATAGATAACTTGTGCTCTGTCAAGCTTCCCTTCTGTTGGCTATACCGCCTCAGAGTGACAATCCTGAAGGGAGGTTGGCAGATTACTGTTTAAAGATCTAGGGCAGTGGTGGCAAACCTACTGCACGGGTCCCAGAGGTGGCACTCAGAGCCCTCTCTGTGTGCACCCACACCCTGGAAAAAGTCTATGGTGTACCAATATGCCTTAGACTTTTCCTGCCATTCATCAGCACAGGGTGCACTATGAACAGCACAGGCAGCGCACTGAATATAGGCAGCTATTATAGCTAAATAATAAAGTACATGGAAGGTATACTATATTGGGCTATTAAATTGATGTGTTGGCAGTTTACGATAAATAAGTGGTTTTGCGTTGCAGTTTGGGCACTCGGTCTCTAAAAGGTTCACCACCACTGCTCTAGGGCCTGCCTTGGAGGCTTTGTGAATGGCTTCTCTGGATATCCATTAGTGGATGCCAGCAGACCAAAGCTTTGACCTGCCGTCACTGTCCGACCCAGAAATCTGGCAAGTGACTTCCAGGCTAAAATCCCCCAAGTCACAGATAAATAAACAGGATGCGCCTGTAAAGTCCCTGCTGGATCCATGCTTTCTCTATTGTAAGTGGACTTTCCAGTGTCCTGAGTACAGTGTAACAGCTACATTCTTCCAACATGACACCAGTAGTAGTATGTTCTCTTTCATTACCTGACAATGCTGGTGACTTTACTATTTGATGGTACTTTACTTCTTGTTAACATCGTTTGCCTTGTTAATAATTTACCAGGGGTCTTCCCCTTTTACTCTGCTGGGGACTCAATCAGCTGGTTCCCTCCATACATGGGTACTAGTTTGACTTTTGCATATTACTATTGGGCTCGGTCTACTAGCCATATTTCAGTTTTCTCCTCCCTTCTGCCTCATCATTTGCTCCTAGTAACAGAGTTACTATGTGGAGACGCTTTCCCTACAGTTTATGTAAGCAATGGTTTTCTTCTCCAACTTTAATTTTTGTATTGACATTCCAAAATCCACCCCCCTTCTTTTATCACCCCCTTTACCTCTGGGATGGTGCATATTTGATCACACACCTGTATGTTTTTTATGATGACATCTTTTACTCTATCTACATTCAAAGTTAAAGAACCACTCTGAGATTTTTTCTTTGCCTATATAGCACAGGATAAGGCTCTGATGTATGCCTTGTGTATACTTTGTGGGCTGTCATCCATCTTGATTCCTTCTCCCCTTAGATATGGTTTTACTAATAAATCCTACATTTCCCATCATGCCTGGCTTTGCAGAAACAGAAGGGGCAGAGTGTCTCTACACTGCATTGTGTAAGGACTGCCGTGGCAGAGAATTGCTGTCTCCTCACACTGCAGGGTCTCCATGTTCTCTTATGTGATGAAGCTTGAGTCTATCTGGCCTCTCTGCCCTGTCACCTCTCTCTCTCCTGTCAGTTCTTACATGCAGGAGGCAGGGTGACCAGTGTAAAGCTGGCATTATATATATACTGGCACTACAGAGAGTATGGAGGAGCATAATATACTGTCACTTCAGTGAGGAATTAATATACTGGCGCTACAGGGGGCATAGAGGAACATTATATACTGGCACTACAGGGGGAGCGTTTATATATATATATATATATATACACACACACACACACACATACTGACAAGCAAAAGGGTAACAATGTTTTGAACTTTTGACTTTCAGACTCCATATCTCACCATCCACTACAGCAGAGATCAGCAACCTTCCACACTCCAGCTGCTGTGAAACTACAACTCCCTCCTTGCAAATTTACTTGGCTGTTCTTGTAACTTCCCATAGAAGTGAAAGGTGGATTCTGGGAGTTGTAGTTTCAGAACAGCTGGAGTGCTGGAGGTTGCTGATCCTTGCACTATAGCTTTGAACATGAGACTACCATCATTTTATAGACAATCATCTTGGCTATCTCATACATAAATTGGACTTGCCACTATTTAGCATATGATTAGTTATGCAGATTCTTGTCACTGTGTAACTGCATTGTTACTGTTTTGCTCTTAAAATTCAAAATTTTAATTTTTATTATTTTGTTAGTACTTTTTAAATTCCCCTTTGGCTTTCAGCACTGCCTGAATTCTTCTGGGCATACTCTTGATCAGATTCAAGCATGTCTCTCAAAATCTGTTCCCAGGTCTCTTCTACACGTTCCCAATGTTGGTGCATACTGGTCGACTCACTTGGGTACGAATACAGCTTTTTCTTCAACTCTACCCACAAGTGTTCGATTGGGTTGAGGTCTGGGGACAGTGGGGACCAATCCAGCACCTCTACTTCATTGTCATTGAACCATTTCTTCACCACTCTCGACGTATGCTTTGGGTCGTTGTCCTGCTGGAACACTATGTTGTCTTTTTCATACCCATAGTACTTGAGTGTATGAAGTAACTCGTCTTGTAGGATACTCACATATAGCTCAGCATTGAGACCACCCTCAATCCTGGTCAAGTATCCAACTCCTTTGGCTGTGAAATAACTCCATATCATCAGGCTTCCTCCATGAACTTTCTCGATTCAGACTAATTTCTCGATCTGTTAGCCCCCTTTTCTCTTGTTTTTTTCCAGACCCATTTGCACCCATCAGAACCCAGTTTATTCACTTCAATCTCATTGCTCCAAGTCACCTGTTTCCAATCTTCTTCTGTCCACTGTTAGTACTTTTTTGCAAACTTTAGCCGACACTTCTCATGACGATATTGGAGTCGAGGCTTCTTCACCTTTTTTCGGGCAACCATTCCACAATTGTGACTACAATCTACAAAAAGAGCTGTGTAATGCCCAAAAAGGAAAACCAACTCAATTTTATACCAAATTAGTAAATCTTTATTAAAGGGGTTGTCCGAGTTATTTTTTTGTTCTTTATATGTTTCTAACTTGTCAGGTATAACAACTTTCCCATATACTTTGTGTTTCCAAAGCTGCTGGTTTCTCAGAGTTGACTCAGGGTCACATGACCTATGATGTCACCTTATCTCTCTGCTCTGTGATGTTTCGTTCACAAGCCTCAGTTCAGATAAGAGTCTGTACACGAGACGTCACTGGCCTGCTATCTGCTTTCTTCCTGGTTTCCTTCAGATAAAACATTAACCCCTTCAGCCAGAACACACTGAGGGCTCAAGGCTTTAGAACAAACAGTAGCTGCAGCAGTGAGAGGAGACAAATGCTGGGCAAGGAGCTATAGAGGAATTGTATTGTACAAGAACAGGTAGGGAGAATTTCCTGTGTGTATCAGCAGTGTCATTGTACAGATGGGACTTGTAGTCCTACACATACAACATGCTGCTTAGTATTCCAGCAGGCAGACATGTCACTCAGCACTTGTATTCATTCCCTTTGCAGAGAGGGGGGGAGAAGGGGGAGGGGCTGAGATTGTTGTTATTGCATGTAAACAAAGACCAGAAGAGAACCAGGGAAATGAGGAAATATGGATTTTTTTTTGCCTAAAACTTGCTTAACTTAGTTATATATTGCTGCCCATCAGATTTGAAGTGCTATATATTTTTTTTCATAACTCGGACAACCCCTTTAAACACTAAAAAGTCAATCAATAAAATGGAGGGTGAGTGGGGGACTACACCTGCAGACGCCTTTATGGTTACTCCATCACTGCTGGTAAAGTGTTGCCATTATTACTATTTGTGCCCTTTTTGAGCTCTACTTATTGGTAAGCCTGATTAGTTACCTTCTCTGTAATATATATTTCTTTAAGAGCTTTTGGGGTAATTTTCCTTTTTCTATACTATGGTAATAATTGTGTCGTGGCCTGCTATCACTATTGTGGGCCCACTACACGTTTTCCAGCTTGTTTTACTTGTTTCAGGTGCGGATGCATGTGTGTAGTCCCCGACAAGTGGGGCTTATTGCCTTTTTTATTCCTTTTGTCTCCTGTATATGTTGACTCCTCCATTTTATTGATTGACTTTTTAGTGTTTAACCCTAGAATGCGTATTGGGGGCCTTTTAGGCCCCCATGCTTACTTTTTTGTTATTATCTGCAAAATTACTTAAGTTAGAATTTTGAAACTCCAGGTAATCCTCAAGAATGTCGTTGTTGGTAATATCCAGTTGTTCATATATTTTTTTTCATAGGCATTTTGGTGTAACAATGCTTTTTTGGTGAAAAACACATCTGTACGGATTGGGGGCCTTTTAGGCCCCCATGTATTTTTTTATTATGTTCTCAGTAGTGTTTGTACCTCAAGTTACTTTATTTGTACTCAGTAATGCTGGTGGAGGGGCCAGGGTGTGGATAATGCCATATGAGGATGTCATGTGATTTTTGGAGGGAGAGATAAAGTCATGACATCATCTCAGGTCCTTCTGAACACAGTAATAAGCTGTGAAGAGAGTAATGAGGACAGTATACACTGTGAGCTAATTGTTAAGGACCTGAGATAAGATACGATGTTGAGAGCAAGTTTCTGTTATAATTAAAATTTTGTTTACTAATCATATTTTATTTAGCAGTTTTAAAATAAACTTGTAAAAGTTATATAAGTGTGTTTTCCATATGATTTGCATGGGGGCCTAAAAGGCCCCCAATACGTTAATATGAAGATTTCTGATGTCACGCATTCTAGGGTTAATAAAGATTTACTAATTTGGTATAAAATTGAGTTGGTTTTCCTTTTTGGGCATTACACAGCTCTTTTTGTAGGTTGTAGTCGTAATTGTTGGGGCTGTGCCCAGTAGTAGGCCTAGTTCTGGATATATCATTCCATAATTGTGTAATGTGCATCACACGGTGATTGTATGGATGTCTGTGATCTCACTGTTATGCAAGCGGGTGTGGACCCACTGTGCCACTGACTAGCTATACTCTGGAGGGGCGTGACTAAGCAACTACCTGGTCTTCACTAGAGCCTGGTGAGGATAAGCTTGGGCCATTAGGGTAGTTGCCAGGTGCCACAGAGCAGTCCCTGAGTCAGTGGCAGCTGACCAGGGGGTCAAAGATACCGGTGCCGGCACTGAGTGGAAGTATGTGGTTAGGAAGTCTGAAGTCAGGACAGGCAGCGATCAAGCAAAAGTCTATAAACGAAGTCCAAGGTCAGAGACAGACGGCAAACAAGCAAAATCCGATAAATACAAAAGCAGGGTCTGGTACACAGAAAAGCAGAACTCAAAAACACCTTCAAAGTAGGAACTAGACAAGCTAGTGACCATGCGTTGCTCAGGTATCTTCCTGGGGCAGGAAACGCCTTTAAATACTTCCTGCAATCCAGCCATATGCTGGTAAGACAGAGGGCGTGTACATGCTGCCTCACAAGGGAGGAGAGGCATGCCTATGCAAACCCTAACAAACGGCACAGATCTCCAGCAGGAAGTAAACTCTGGCATGGAGCACAGATGCAACAGTTAAGCTAGCTTGTTAGCATGGCACATCGCGGAAAAGAGGGAGCCCGGCGGCCATGCTCGTGGGTAGGGGCAGCAGCGCCGGCATGGACCGGTGGGCTAACACTCACTATTACGAAGCATACAAACCACCTCCACTGCCATGTTTGTCTTCTAGACATGATAGACCTTGTGATGAGCTGACTTTTGACTCTGATAATTTGCCTGGACGTCCACCTCATGGCTTTGGAATGGATGGAAGGACTTCATTTTGTATTTTTCCAACTATCATGATACTCACATGATGCAGTTTGGCAATTTTCTCGGCCAAGATACCGCTATTGATGAGCTGGATGATGCTGTTTCTCTTTTCCAGGGAAATCTTCTTCATGGCTGTTGCTGGATTTGAACCAATATCACTTGGGAATCAACCTAATAGCACACTGAGCTATTAGGGAATGTGAGAACAGGTTGTAATTTGTAGTATATAAGAAGAAAAAGATTGTTCCACCATCAGGAGCAAAATAGTAACAAAGCAGTTAGAAGAAGATTTGTAAATTCTCATCCACTTTGCTGCTGCTGTAAACGCTGCAGATTTTCCCCAAAATTCCAACACCTAACCCAACACCTAATCTCCAGTGTCACAAAGGACAAGAAGATGCAGAAGTGAAGAGCTTAACCTTTATTAGAAGAAATACCCACAAATTCTGCAGAGACAGATTTATAGATTTCACCAACATTTTGTTAATGTGCAAAAATTGTGTAGAAGAAGAAAGCGGCAGGTGTGGTGGTTAGATATGTAGCAACTGGGCCGCAGGGGTGCGCATGAGTGTGGTGGCCTGATAGGTATAGTAGTTGATACAGTTTAGCAGAGCTCCCTGGGCCGGCATGCAGTGACAGGAAGGAAGCCACTGGATTCCTTCAGGGCACACGCTGATGTTGAGGGATCTCCTGCCAGGTGTTGGTTGAGGTGCCCTTGATGGTATAGGGTTTAAGGTGCAAGGATGGCAGGGTCCCTGAGGTTCGTGACGCCAGCACCCTTGGGTGCAAATGAGGTGATAAAATAAAGAGGAGTCTGTTTGGATAAATAACTGGAACATTTACTGAGAATCACTTGTCTTGAGGTAGGTCTACGGATTACTGCAATGCAAAGCGGTAGTTCTAATCCATTCAAAGTACATCACAAGTTAGTTGTACTGTACCTGTAATCCTAGTAACAGGCTCTTGGTAAAGTATTGACTCTGGCGACACTCAGGCTATTGTAACTTCTGGCTGACTATCTTCTAGGTTTGGAGTATACATCAATAAACTTCTCTGTTTCACATGGCCAGTACATATATCTTCCTGGCTTACTGTCACGCTCTGGTGTGGAGGGTATAGCAACACCAAGTGTAAGAGGGAAGGGAAATAGACCAAACAAGGGAAACAGTCACCTACTGCAGGAAACCCTGAAACTAGGCCCTTACTGCCTACCAGTATGAACAGGCCTTAGTGGTAGGAGAGTTCATACACAGGAACCTAATAACACCTGACCCTAGAGAACCCTGCCACTAGTGACAGGGGAAGGAGTCAACCCGTTCCTCAAAAAGGACGGACGAACAGGAGACTCCAGAAGGTAAAACCACAACAGGGAAAAGTAGGATAAACACAAAAGGGAAAATGACACTTATCTTAATGCAGATATTGCCGCTACCGGATCTCAACCGAGAACCATACCACACACAACAATGTCAGCAGAAAGTATAAACCGCAAGGGATACTGGGAGAAGAAGGGATACATAGGGGAAAGACAATCACCACAGCCGCAACAGCTGAGGGGAAGGGGTGTGGTAAACAGCAACCAAACAAAGAGGAAAACATGTCAAATTATGTCACTTTTGAAAGTCTAGCCTATCGCTTGCAACCTGATGTGGGCACGTTCGTGACATTACCCCCCCTTTTACGGGTGACCTTTGGGCACCAGGCCCAACTTTATCAGGATGAGACCTGTGAAAGGCTTTCACCAAACTTGCTTTCATGTCAGATGCCGGTACCCATGTCCTCTTCTCAGGTCCATAACCCTTCCAGTGAACAAGATATTAAAGAGTCCCACGGAGAACTCGAGAATCAATGATCTTGATGATCTGGAATTTCAAATTACCATCTGCCAAGACAGGCGTGGGTGGCAAGGGAGATGGCTCCAGAGGTTCAACATATCTCTTCAACAAAGATCTGTGAAACACATTATGGATTTTCAGAGCCTGAGAAAGTTCAAGACGAAATGCTACAGGATAAATGATGGCCATGATCTTATATGGGCCAATAAATCTTGGACCCAACTTCCAAGAAGGAACTTTCAACTTAATGTTCCTAGTTGACAGCCACACAGAATCACCCACACTTAGGTCCGGACCATTCATACGTTTCCTGTCACCCACACGTTTGTACTTGTTACCCAAATTTATCAAGTTATTTTGAATTTTCCACCATATAGATGACAATATTGACGAAAAACGTTCTTCCTCAGGAATAACAGAAGTATCAGAACCAGAAAATGTGCCAAACTGCAGGTGAAAGCCATATGCACCAAAAAATGGTGACTTACCAGTGGAGTCCTGTCATTATTTATGGCAATCTCTGCCAGACAAAAACAAGGACCACTCCTGGTTCTCAGAGACAAAACATCTCAACTAAGTCTCCAGACTCTGATTGGTACGCTCAGTCTGTCCATTCGTCTGGGGGTGAAAGGCAGAGGAAAAGACAGTTGTACCCCAAGCCAAGTACAGAATACCTTCCAGAATCTGGACACAAATTGAGTCCCATGATCAGAGACCACGTTAGTGGGAATGCCATGAAGTTTCACAATGTTGTCAACAAACACTTGTGCAAGAGTTTTAGCATTGGGGAGTCCAGGTAATGCAATAAAGTGCGCCATTTTACTAAAACCATCTAGAACCACCAGAATAACTGTCTTACCAGACGAATCAGGCAAATCAGTGATGAAGTCCATGGATAAGTGAGTCCATGGTCTGGACGGGATGGGTAATGGAAGTAGGGGTCCAGAAGGTCGAGTATGTGTCACCTTAGTGCGTGCACAGACACTACAGGCCAACACATAGTCCTCAACACACTTACGCAGCCCTGGCCACCAGAATCTATGAGAGATGAGGTCGACAGTGGATTTACTTCCAGGGTGTCCTGCAAGCACCGAAGAATGATGTTCCTCAAACACCTTATGACGCAAATCAGAAGGAACAAACAACTTCCCAGAGGGCAAGACTCCGGTGCATCTTCCTGGGCCTCAAACACCTTCGCCTCAAGATCAGGGTAAAGAACAGATATCACCACTCCTTCAGACAGTATAGAACTCGGATCCTCAAAATCACCACCTCTGGGAAAACTACGTGACAAGGCATCCGCCTTCACATTCTTAACCCCAGGACGATATGTGACAATGAAATTGAATCTGGTGAAGAACAAAGAGCATCTGGCCTGCCTCAGATTAAGTCGTTTAGCCGACTCTATGTAAGCCAGATTTTTGTGATCAGTGAATACAGTGATAGGGTGAATCGCCCCTTCCAACCAATGATGCCATTCCTCAAAAGCCAACTTAATGGCCAGTAACTCTCTGTTACCCACATCATAATTTCTCTCCACAGCAGAGAGTTTTAAAAAAACAAAAAACAAATGGGCGCCATTTACCAGGTGACGGGCCCTGTGATAAAACTGCTCCTACCCCCACCTCGGATGCATCAACCTCCACAATGAAAGGTTGTGACACACACATCTGGCTTCACCAATATAGGGGCAGAAGAGAAGCACTCCTTCACAGCAGAGAAGGCTTGCAACGCTGCATCAGACCACACTGAGACATCCGTCCCTTTCTTAGTCATGTCAGTTAAGGGTTTCAGTATTGTCGAATAATTCTTAATAAATTTTTGGTAATAGTTGGTGAACCCCAAAAATCACATAAGAGCCTTCAGATTTTCAGGTCGGTCCCAGTCCAAAACAGCACGGACTTTCTCTGGATCCATACGAAAACCTGAAGATGAAAGCAGGTATCCTAAGAATTGCACCTCATGTACAGCAAAAACACATTTCTCTAATTTTGCATACAACTTGTTATCTCTTAAGATCTGCAACACCTGTCTAACGTGATCCTGATGTGTCACCATATCTGAAGAATAAAAGTGAGAGAAGGCAGCGCCTATGTGTAGTACCGCAACATTCAGGCTGATAAAAATGTTAGGTTCAGCTTACCCTTAATTGTTGTGAAGAAAAGTCACAACGGCTTATAAAGGCACTTCTGGTTTTGCCCGACCAGGATAACGGGATCCCCGTGCTGCTGCCAGTGCTCCTCTCCGCGTGGACGCTACGGTCTCCGGAGTAAATACAGAAGAACGTAGTAAGAAAAATAACTGGAACACTTAGGCTGGCGCTGCAATCAGGGGTCGAACTTCAGGTAGGTAGTGTTATGTTCTTTTTAATAGAGTCTACGTGTTTCAGGGGCAGACAGCCCCCTTCATCAGGACTACTACAGAGGACATGTGAGCAAACAGAGAATTTAAAACAGTTTTGGCGCGCAAGATAGACGGGGTTCCTCCTGTCCGAAGTGGGAGGGAAACCGGGGTGACGTCAAGCTGATTGACATAAAAAGTAACTACATATCTGTTCTCATTGAGTATTTGTTACAATTAGGTCGCTCTGATAAAAACTAAACTAAATAGGTCTGGATATTGCTACTAAATTTCTTCAGCATAAAAACAAAGAAGGAAACCCGGGACAGGGGGCAAAGACGAAACTTACATAAGGCTACAATTAGAACAGAATTAAGACATAGAATACATTCTTATATAAAAAAGATAATAAAAACCTATTAACTGCATTGCCCTAGACCGGGTTGCATTTTATAGCCCTCATGTATAAACAGGAGGGATATTATCTGAGGGTTGCTCCAGGATAAAATCGTAAGTATATAAAATCAAGAACTCCACTACCAGATTGACATTGTAATTATAGTTATAATAACCTGTATGTGGATGGGCACATGTGCAAGGCACATTTTCGTGCCCCCGTATCACACATACGGCGTATATCCCCATGTGATTTATCTCCCTGATATGAATAGACCGCATTGAGATTATATATTTCTTATTAATATTGTTATTATTATTATCATTATGAATCGTACTCCTTGTTATCTATTTTTATTGCTATTTTTAGTTTAATTTTTCTTGTTATTATTTTTTATATATATTTCTGTATTAGTATATTCCTTTTTATTATTTATTTCTTATTTTATATTATATTATTTTTTATTCTTTATTTTTCAATATACGTTCCATATATTTGATGTATATCCTCGTTCTCCAATATCAACCCTATAGAATAGTCTCGTTCAATTCATTTAGACCATGTGGGGTGAGCGTGTCCAACTGGAAGATCAGTATACCTCTCATTTTTGGAGGCTACTGTATCTGTTGTAGGGATTTTCCGGTATAAAATCTATTGGGGTTACTACCAATTTGTGTTTCTGTTTCTTTTGTATATTTGAGCAGTGACGTGAAATACTATGTTTTTGATAGCCCTTCTGTATATTATGCCTATGTTGGTTCATTCGGCAATGTAGGGCTTGTGTGGTATGCCCTATATATTGGAGTCCACATTCGCATTCTATCAGATAAATGACAAAGTTCGACTGGCAAGTAAGGTGGTGTTTGATGGTATAGGTGGAGCCATTTTTGTTGGATGTAAAAGTTGTTTGCTGATGAGTGATCATTTGGCAGCATAAACATCTCCTGTTGTTACATTTGTAGCTACCAGTAGGTTTTACGCTTTTTATTTTCACTTGGTGCTGTGGCCTACTAGGTGCTATAATGTTTTTAATGGTAGGTGCCCTTCTGTATATCACCCTTGGTGTTTTGGGAAGGTGCTTGGTCAGAAAAGGATCTTGACAGAGGATGTTCCAATGTTTCCTTAAAATGGATTTTATGGCTTGGTTGGACATATTGTATTGTGTGATGAAACTCACTTGAGTCCCTAGTTCCTTCCTGGGTTGTTTTTTAGGAAATAGGCACTCCTCTTGCGTATGTTGTACGCTTCTCTCATAGGCATTACTTATGACCTTTTTTGGGTAGCCTTTTTGTTCAAATCTCTCCTTTAGAGCGAGTGCTTGTTTCTTAAAGACACTCTGGTTTGTGCAGTTACGCCTAATTCGTTTATATTGGCTATATGGCACATTCTGTAGCCATTTTTTATGATGGAAACTTGAGTAGTCAATGTAGCTATTACTCTCTACTGTTTTAAAATAGGTTTTAGTATTTATGTTGTTCCCTTCGGCTGTGACTACTAGGTCTAGGAAAACTATTTCTTTCTTGTTATATGATGGGGTAAAAGAGATGCCCCAATCCGTTCTGTTCAGATTCTCACAGAAGGACAGAGCTGATCTCTTGTCCCCATTCCAGATGATGAACACATCGTCTATGTACCTTTTGTAATAGACTATGTGGTCACTCATCTGGGTATGGCCAAGGATATAGACTCTTTCGAACTCACCCATGAAGAGGTTAGCAAACGCGGGGGCCACTTTCGTGCCCATCGCGGTCCCGCGATTTTATTGTCATAAATAAAATAATTGTTCTGTAGGACGAACTCTAGGCTTTCAACAAGAAAGCTGATCTGTCTCCGATCAAGGGATTCATCCTTAGTTAGAACGGTCCGTGTGCAATTTAGTCCTAAATCGTGGCGGATATTGGAATACAGGGCTGTGACATCCATAGTGAATAGGGCATATGTATCACACCATGAGATGTCCTTCAATTCACGGATTAATTGGCTAGAGTCATGCAGATAGCTATCCAGAGATTTTACATACGGTTGGAGAAATAGATCTAGATAATGTGAGAGGTTACTAGTGGCACCGTTGGTGTTGGACACAATGGGTCTCCCTGGGGGGTTTTTCATATTCTTATGGATTTTAAGTAAGTGATAGAAATATGGTGCAGATGGAGATTTTGGTAATAAAAAATTATTTTCTTTTTTATTTATATAATGTTGGTCATAGGCCTTAGTTCTCAGTTCCCTGAGTCTCTTATTTAGGTCTGGAAACGGATTTTCAGTAATTGGTCTATAATATGTTACATCATTCAAAATGTTATAAGCCTCTTTTTTGTAGTCTGTCGAGTTTTGTAGAACTACCCCTCCTCCCTTGTCGGCAGGTCGTATGGTGATCGTTTTATTGCATTTTAGAGTTTTTAATGCATACTGCTCCTGCTGACTGAGATTCCCCTTTTGTCTGATAGACATTAGTTCCTGGTTGGTATTTTTTAGGTCAGAGCCTACTAGATCGAAGAACATTGGGATACAGTATCCCTGGCTTTGTAGGGGGAAAAAATTGGACTTGGGCCGTATCTCCTGATGTATGAATGGAAGGGGTTTATCACTGGGAGTGGCTATTTCATTACTAGTTTCATTTGTATTTTTATTAATATTTTTGTTTTTGTTTTTATTTTCTAAAACTTCAAAATGTCTTTTTATAGTCAAATTTCTGTAAATCCAGGAATACTTCTAATGGGTCCATTTTATTGGAGGGGCAAAAAGAAAGGCCTTTTTGCAGTACTGCTTTTTCTTTTTCGCTCAGTATATGATTAGAGAGATTAAATATTTTTACCATGGCTGCAGTATTATCTGTGCCTTGTGTTACTGTTTCTTGATCTAAATTGGTTTTCCTTTTTTGTTTAGGTTGCCCCCCTCTTTTGCCTCGTGTTCTGGTTTTCTTTTTCCAGGGGTGGGTTTGAAGTATTGAGTAATTGGAATATTTGTTCTGGGAGGAAGAGGTACTTCCAGTGCCATCGGTGTTATGGCAGAAGGAAGTCGTGCAGCAAGGTCTAAAAAAGGCACTAAAGCTGTGTTTCCTATG
Source organism: Rhinella marina (assembly GCA_900303285.1). Taxonomy (NCBI): domain Eukaryota; kingdom Metazoa; phylum Chordata; class Amphibia; order Anura; family Bufonidae; genus Rhinella; species Rhinella marina. The sequence goes on along the minus strand of ONZH01010186.1, from coordinate 64,297 downwards.
TCAGTGTTGTCTATAGTGACAATTTCGGTGCTAGTAGTCTCCTGAGAGGATATTGGATATAAGGAAATATTACTGACCAGGGATGTATTTAAAAGCAGGTCAGTAGTTTTGTTTGGTGAGTTGCTAAGGTCCCTATTCTCTGCGGGAGCAAGTTGGACAAGTGGAGAAACGGGGGCGTGCTCCCTTGGGTACCCTTTTATAGGAGTACGGTTTCTTGTACAACATACGCAAGAGGAGTGCCTATTTCCTAAAAAACAACCCAGGAAGGAACTAGGGACTCAAGTGAGTTTCATCACACAATCCAATATGTCCAACCAAGCCATAAAATCCATTTTAAGGAAACATTGGAACATCCTCTGTCAAGATCCTTTTTTGACCAAGCACCTTCCCAAAACACCAAGGGTGATATACAGAAGGGCACCTACCATTAAAAACATTATAGCACCTAGTAGGCCACAGCACCAAGTGAAAATAACAAAAAGCGTAAAACCTACTGGTAGCTACAAATGTAACAACAGGAAATGTTTATGCTGCCAAATGATCACTCATCAGCAAACAACTTTTACATCCAACAAAAATGGCTCCACCTATACCATCAAACACCACCTTACTTGCCAGTCGAACTTTGTCATTTATCTGATAGAATGCGAGTGTGGACAATATATAGGGCGTACCACACAAGCCCTACATTGCCGAATGAACCAACATAGGCATAATATACAGAAGGGCTATCAAAAACATAGTATTTCACGTCACTGCTCAAATATACAAAAGAAACAGAAACACAAATTGGTAGTAACCCCAATAGATTTTATACCGGAAAATCCCTACAACAGATACAGTAGCCTCCAAAAACGAGAGGTATACTGGATCTTCCAGTTGGACACACTCACCCCGCATGGTCTAAATGAATTGAACGAGACTATTCTGTAGGGTTGATATTGGGGAACGAGGATATACATCAAATATATGGAACGTATATTGAAAAATAAAGAATAAAAAATAATATAATATAAAATAAGAAATAAATAATAAAAAGGAATATACTAATACAGAAATATATATAAAAAATAATAACAAGAAAAATTAAACTAAAAATAGCAATAAAAATAGATAACAAGGAGTACGATTCATAATGATAATAATAATAACAATATTAATAAGAAATATATAATCTCAATGCGGTCTATTCATATCAGGGAGATAAATCACATGGGGATATACGCCGTATGTGTGATACGGGGGCACGAAAATGTGCCTTGCACATGTGCCCATCCACATACAGGTTATTATAACTATAATTACAATGTCAATCTGGTAGTGGAGTTCTTGATTTTATATACTTACGATTTTATCCTGGAGCAACCCTCAGATAATATCCCTCCTGTTTATACATGAGGGCTATAAAATGCATCCCGGTCTAGGGCAATGCAGTTAATAGGTTTTTATTATCTTTTTTATATAAGAATGTATTCTATGTCTTAATTCTGTTCTAATTGTAGCCTTATGTAAGTCTCGTCTTTGCCCCCTGTCCCGGGTTTCCTTCTTTGTTTTTATGCTGAAGAAATTTAGTAGCAATATCCAGACCTATTTAGTTTAGTTTTTATCAGAGCGACCTAATTGTAACAAATACTCAATGAGAACAGATATGTAGTTACTTTTTATGTCAATCAGCTTGACGTCACCCCGGTTTCCCTCCCACTTCGGACAGGAGGAACCCCGTCTATCTTGCGCGCCAAAACTGTTTTAAATTCTCTGTTTGCTCACATGTCCTCTGTAATAGTCCTGGTGAAGGGGGGCTGTCTGCCCCTGAAACGCGTAGACTCTATTAAAAAGAACATAACACTACCTACCTGAAGTTCGACCCCTGATTGCAGCGCCAGCCTAAGTGTTCCAGTTATTTTTTCTTACTACGTTCTTCCATATCTGAAGAATAGATTAGTATGTCATCCAAATACACGACTACAAACCTCCCCACCAGGTGATGAAAAATGTCATTAACAAAATGCTGGAAGACAGCAGGAGCATTGGTCAACCCAAAAGGCATGACCAAGTTCTCAAAGTGGCCCTCAGGAGTATTAAAAGCCGTCTTCCATTCATTTCAGTTCACGGAAATCCAGACATGGCCTAAGAGTTCCGTCCTTTTTCTTTACAAAGAAAAACCCAGCTGCCACAGGAGATTTGGAAGGTCTAATATGACCTTTAGCCAAACTGTCAGCAACATATTCCTTCATGGCTGTTCTCTCAGGTCCAGAAAGGTTATACAGCCTAGATTTGGGCAATTTTGCTCCAGGGAAAACATTGATAGGACAATCGTATTCCCGGTAAGGGGGCAAATCCCGACATCCACCTTCAGAAAATACATCAGAGAAATCCGATATAAAAGAGGGAAGTGTCTTAGTAGTTAAAGCAGAAAAGACAATTGTCAACGCAATAATCACCCCAATCCACAATTTGTCTAGTATGCCAGTCAATGGTAGGATTATGTTTGCTTAACCACGGTAAACCCAGAACCACAGGAGCAGGAAGACCTTCCAACACAAAACACGAAATAAGCTCCTGATGAAATTCACCCACTCTTAATTTGATATCATGCACCATTTGAGACAAACACTTCTGGGATAGAGGTGCAGAATCAATGGCAAACACAGAAATCTTCTATTCCAATGTACTCGGAGACAATCCAGGCATACGTACAAACTGAGCATCAATCAAGTTCACCCCTGCCCCACTGTCAATAAACATCTCAATTCTCACAACCCTTGACTCTAGCACCACCTCTGCAGTCAGGAGAAAACGGGTACTACAGGATAAAGACAAATGCACATTTTCAGTCTCTCCTCCCACCCCACCAAGAGTGAGACGAGAATTCAACGCCCCCTTTTCTTTTCTCTCTTTTAGAGATTGAATGCATGGACATACATTGACAAAGTGTCCTTTCTGACCACAGAAAAAATACACACCCTTCTTATTACCAAAATGCTTAAGAGTGGAAACAGGAGTAGCTCCACCTAACTGCATAGGTTTGTCCCCTGACATCAACCCAGGGGAATCTTCACCCAAAGTGTCATAGGAAGACAATACACTACGTGATAGTACGCCAAAGCGTCCTTCAGCCTTCCTGATAATCCTTGACAGAATTGGCTACGTAGAGCCAGATCATTTCATTCTGTATTGGTCGCCCACCTCCGGAACTCAGAGCAATAGATCTCAACCGAGCGCTCACCCTGACGAAGGTCACGTATCTGGGTCTTGGCCAGGGAGATACGATCCAGGTCATCATAGATAATCCCCAAAGCCTTGAAAAATTCATCTACCGACCGGAGAGACTGCGATCCGGTCGGCAGAGAAAAGGCCCATGACTGCGCATCCCCTTTAAGCAGCGAGATGACCACACCAACCTTCTGCTCCTCATTACTAGAAGAATATGGACGCAGTCTGAAATACAATTTGCACGCCTCCCTGAATAGAATAAAATTATCACAACCCCAGAAAATCTGTCCGGGAGGGCGACCTTAGGCTCCAAACAGGCCTGACACCCAGCACCCCCAGAACCACCAGTCTGTGGTCTCTGAATCTGGTTGCGGATGTCAGCTACCTCCAAGCAGAGTCTCTGCAGCCGTTCAGTAAGCGCAGTAATAGCATCCATTTCTGCACAAAAATTTTTGTTCGGCGGTTTATAATGTCACGCTCTGGTGTGGATGGTATATCCACATCAAGCGTAAGAGGGAAGGGAAATAGACCAAACAAGGGAAACGGTCACCTCCTGCAGGAAACCCTGAAACTAGGCCCTGACTGACTACCAGTATAAACAGGCCTTAGTGGTAGGAGAGTTCATAAACAGGAACCTAATAACACCTGACCCTAGAGAACCCTGCCAGTAGTGACAGGGGAAGGAGTCAACCCGTTCCTCCAAAAGGACGGACAAGCAGGAGACTCCACAAGGCAAAACCACAACAAGGAAAAGTAGGATAAACACAAAAGGGAAAATGAAACTTACCACACCATACACAACAATGTCAGCAGAAAGTATAAACCGCAAGGGATAAATAGGGGAAAAACAATCACCACACCCACAACAGCTGAGGGGAAGGGGTGTGGTAAACAGCAACCAACTATCGAGTGCGACACTGCTTTTAATGATTCACCCCTCATGGCAGTATATAGTTCCTCCAGACCCACATCACCTCTAGTACTATATAGATACCCTGTTGTCACTTATTACTCACCTATTGCTCAGCCTTTGCTCTCTTGACATGAACTAGCAGGACCAATCAGAATACAGATAACTTCCCCACTATCCAAGAGCAGTGTGTATGCTCACATATAGATAACCAGAGACAAGCCCTGAATTACATAAAATCAGTAAGCATTTGTATTAACCTCTTAATAGTCACTTGTCCCTCATTATCTTTCGCACTGACAGGTAGGGGGCTGCTTTAGCTGCTCATATCTCTGGTTTGGTACCAGCTAGAAATATGGGCTTTGAGACTGACATTTCAGGCTTTAAGATAATACCAAAATGACATAAATCTGTTCAGTACAAGGGGAGATATCACTCATACAAATCGGATGCTGTGAATGAAGCTGAAAATGAAAGTATAAGCAGATTTTACTCACAATTATTCCCGACTCGATTTCTAACAGTGATTTCTTCTCTGTTGCTTGGACTAGAGCTCTCATTCTGGTCTTGAATTAAAGCCTACACTGTCCTCTTTCAAACAAGCCATGTTTCTAGCTGGTACCATTCAGGAGATATCAGCCTGTAAAGCATCCCTCCCTCCTCCACTTTCTGCCTCAGCCCAGCACCAGGCACTCAGGGCTAAGCTCCTCCCCCCAGTGCTGATCCATCTCTTGTTATGAGATAGAGAAGACGGGCTACACATGGTTACAGATTGAGAACACAGCAGCTGAATAGGAAAGTAGCCTGCATCTGTGGAGGTTATTAGCAGGTAAAACTGAGAGTGATCAAATTTTAAAGCACAAAAGCATTTATACAGCAGGGTGTACTATACCATTAAGGGATAAAAAATGAAACGGCAGTTACACTTTAAAGATTACCCCTCCGTGATCCCCTTTCTCTATAAGCACATACATTTCACTTTTTCTACCCACCAAGGATTTGAGGGTCCTGGCCAATAGCCGGTCTACCTCCCACCAACTTCTATCTCCTATAAAACCCTACAATCCCAGGACAGGAGCCCAGAAAAGGAAATAACCAGATGACGGTAATAACCAGCACTTACAGTATATAAGGTTACATAGATTGTGCTTCTGAAGCTTAGACCATCAATCAAGCCTATGATCAAATATCTATCAATCACAAGACATCTTATGAACCCATCATAACCATCATAACCATAACTGTAGCCAGGGCTGCCATCAGAGTGATATAGTAAAGACTGCAGTAAGGTTTATATATGAGCTATACTCTACAGCACAGCTATGTAGATACTATTATACCACTCCAGGGAGGACACCATGTTATGTGGTTATATGTATAGCTGTTTGGTATTATCTTAGATGGGTCATTTACTTAATGAACTAGGGATAAGGGGTCAATCATCTATAAAATACTTGTTCAGAAGGTACAAATAACTGTGCTCTATAGGGTAAGTTTGGCTGCACAGGGGGACATCTGCTATGTTACGGAAGAGAATCCCAGCAACGTTTTTCTTTCTTCAATGCTTTGATTTTATTTCATAAAGAAGTTTTATACAGTGGACCCTGTATAAAACTTCTTTATAAAACTTCTTTATGAAATAAAATCAAAGCATTGAAGAAAGAAAAACGTTGCTGGGATTCTCTTCCATACAAGTGGGGTACGCTCCTTCCCGCTGCAACGTGAGTTGAGAGGATCGGGTGCCGGCCGGATTGTTGTTATATCTGCTATGTTTCGGCACATGGAAGGTGTTTTTTTTTTAATGTTATATAATACAATTCTTTTAAGGTTATTGTAGAATGCTGGCTGGTCAGGGTAAGCATGTAGTTACAGATTGAGGTTTACAGGGGTAAGCATGTAAACCTCAGTAGTTGGCCATAAGTTACATATTGTGATATCACCACATAGTAGAAGGGTGTATATTATACCCCGGTACTACAATACTTTATATTCACCCTGTCAATATTTATACTGGGCTCCATAACAGTTGTTATGTTATAGAGGCTTATATACTGTGACTATATGAGATTCTCTGATGGAAACTGTGCTTACACCAATCCTACAGGGGGAAGGGAGGAGGCACTGTTATATGAAGAACACCACACCCACCTCCGGTTGTGCCAAACCCTACAGAGAGTGGGAAGGAGCACCATTTTATGAGCATTACCACTCCCACTCCCTTGTGGCACTAAACCCTACATGGGCCAGGAAGGAAGCACTGTTATATGAACAGCACCACCGCACCCCTGGTTGTGCCAAACCCTACAGAGAGTGGGAAGGAGCACCATTTTATGAGCATTACCACTCCCACTCCCTTGTGGCACTAAACCCTACATGGGCCAGGAAGGAAGCACTGTTATATGAACAGCACCACCGCACCCCTGGTTGTGCCAAACCCTACAGAGCGTGGGAAGGAGTAACATTATATGAACAGTACCACTACCACTCACTCCCGTGCACCCAGTGTGATGATGTGGTGATGTCATTACATCAAGAGATTTGGTGTGTTTTCTTCAATCAAGATGACCACGAAAGCCTCTCCGCTATCAAATGGATGAGGTGAGTATGTACTTTTTTTAACCTCAGATTAAACCTTGAAAGGTCTCAATATGACTGTCAGATGGCGCGATCGCCGTTCCCCGTCATTGCGCCAGCTACATAAAATGGAATGCGATTTGTGACAAAGTACTTCATAACGAATCAAATTTCTTGTTGAAATTTGATGTAGCTTGATAAAGTTTTGAAAACTTTGCCCATTACTAATTGTAACAATGGAACCTCACATAGTCACTATGGTGATGAGCGGAAAGTAAAGGGCTGGCTACTCCTGCGTGGGGTCTGTGTGGAAGAAATAAAGTTGATTTAAGATTTTTTTCTTTTTGTGTATACCACCAACATGTCCTGCAGGGAAGTCACTCAGCATAGCGCTCATGATCACACCCCACACTAAGGATCATTTCATAGGAGACCAATTCACTGACAAGGATGTTTTAGGTGTAACTGGATTTAATAAATATGGAAATATCTTTGATTTCCAAGCATTTTAGAATTTCTGTAGTTTATTGTATGTATGAGAATAAATTTGATAACTGTGTGGTCTGTCATATAACAGAAGGAAGGCTGCACAAGACATAGGCTGCAGATCGAAAGACATCTGCTATTTGCAAAGTGAATAGCAGGGAAGGGGCCAAAGACGTCTTCATCTGCTAAGAAAATCCCAGCCACAAACAGGGATGAGGGGGTTGTTCAGGACAAATGTAATACCCAGTCCTCCCCCCGCACACAAAGAGCACCCCTGTGCCACAAGTTACAAATCCACCCCAGTGTCACTGTATTACCTGGCTTCATGGGTCAGTAGTTGTGGTTTTTACTTGCAGCATTGAGGTTCCAGCTGTATGAAGCTGGTATGTTGTACCCCGTTTGCTGGGGTTAAAGAGGACCTGTCACCACTCCTGACATGCCTGTTTTAATAGCTACATGCATTCCCCATCTATTCTTATGGCTCTGTGTCGTGCTGTTCCTTTATTATTTCTACTAGACGTTATGAATGAATTGCTAGCAGTCTGCAGTAGAGGTACAGAGGGGTGGTAACCAGTTTGGGGGGAAGGGATGTACCTGCACACACAGTCTGACAATGGCAGCAGTGACTGGACAGAGTGAGACACATGTCGCCACGCAGCCCTTGCCGTTATTCAAAGCAATAAAAACAATTGGTCACTAGGTGGCAGCATAACCCTATAACAAAAACAGCATTAGGGCTCATGCACACGACCGTTGGATCTGCAAAACATGGATTCCGGCTGTGAGTGTGCCATCTTTTTTTCCCCTGTCTAGAGAAAAGTCCTATTCTTCTTTCCAAATGGACAAGAATAGGACATGTTCTATTTTTTTTCCGCAGGACTACAGAAGGGACTTACGGATGCAGACAGCACATGGGTGTGCTGTCTGCATGTTTTGCAGCCCCTTTGAGATAAATGGGTCATCTAGGTCATGACCAAAACTATGGCTGTGTACAGTATGTGCAATGCCATTAATAGCCCATTAATAATATCACCAGTCTATAGTATGCCCCATACATATGTCCTCTGCGTGACGGGTGTTTATGCAGTATCCCAAGAAGAGAGTATCTGCAAATGGTCTGTTATTTCATACGTTGTATTGGTTTACATTTTCATACTATGTATTATACCCTGCATAGCTTTCTAGTATGGCATAGCCAGGCTGACTCCACCCATGGCTTGAGATTGTTCTAGGGGGAGTTCAGAGAGAGAGGAGACAAAATCCATGTGCCCCCTCTTCTCAGGCCCAGAAAACTTCAGAAACTAATATCTGCAAGATCTAGAGAAAGAGAAGGTGAGAAAGAAAGGTGAAAATTGGAGAATTTGGAATTTGCATGGCCAAGTATAGGAGTCAGTAAGTTAACCTGCTAATTTAACCATTCACACTTTGCTGCAGTGAGGGATACCATTAAGACCCATCACACTTAGACACATCCTGGCCAGATGTGCCTTCAAAACCCTGTATCCTGCAGTGGACAATGAACCAATTCTTGCAAGAGTACTATTGCCTGCCACATATTCTACTTTAGATACTTTAGCAAAATAGTGTATAACAAGTACCATATGTCCCATCCTTGCCTTAATTCTTACTGTACATCGTTATCTGGGAGAGAATTGCACTGTGTACATTGTTGGAACCATGTTCTGAGACCATTGCACACTCCACACCTCCTCCTTACACCCATACAGACATTTAACATCACAGACACTTCAACTACCATCAGGCAAGAGCCCTCAGAAACAGGGTGTGGACCAAAGGAAGAAAGGGGGCACCCATTTTTCACTGCATGGGAGCAGCGGTGTCAGGAAAGCCACTGTGATAGTGATGTGATAGCCAGAAACACACTCATCCTCTAGCTTCTCCTGGGTCGCTGCATTTCTACTCACAGTATTACCCCAGAGCTGGAGGTATCTGCAAATGGTTTGTTATTTAATGTTATGTAATGTAATGTTATGTTATGTTATATATTGTGCCCAATATAGCTATGTATGGATAGCACATCTAAGGTTAGATGTGGGTTAACCTTAGGAGAGTGTAGACTGGAGTTTAGAGAGAGAGGAGGCGCTCCTTTTTTTTAGGCCCAGTCAGCTACGGAGACTAACAGATCTCTGCATGATCTATAGAAGGAGAGAAGGAGAAAGACAAAAGAGAAAATTGAAGAATTTGCATTGTTGAGTCAGTAAGGTAACCTGCTACAAAAATCTGCTACGACTTTACTGCTGTGAGAGACACCGTTAAAACACCCTTCACACTCACACTTGGACACATCCTGGCCAAGCGTTTTTCCAAAATCCTGTATCCCGCAGCAGGGGCGTAGTTACCATGGAGGCAGGGGACACACACATTAATTTCCTGTCTTCTCTTCTATTCACCTCCTCAGCAGTGTGATATGCGTCAATGTGTAGCCGCATGTGCAGAGACTGGGTTAGCAGGGGCAATGTGTGAGTGTGGTTGCCTAATGGGTGTAGTATTTGGTACTCACGTTTCTGCAGATCTCTGGGCCGGTGTGCAGTAAGTGAAAGGTTAGCACCAGATATACTCTGGTGCTGAGGGATATCCTGCGGGATGTTGGTTGAGGTGCACTTGGTGGTACAGAATTTTAGGTGTAGGGAAGGTAGGGTCCCTGAGGTTCATGATGCCAGCACCCTTGGGTGCAAGTACAGTAGGTGATAAGTTTGCACAATAAGGAGACCAGTTTTCTTAACAAATTCCCAGAACTTTACTGAAGCTGATCCAAAGGTCATCAATGCGCACAAAAGTCATTTACAGCAAGGCAGCTTCTACAATGGCTCAAGTTAGTTCAGAAAAGTTGCATAAGAGGTTTTTTTCCTCTCTAGCAATTAATCTTCCTCTCTTGCTTCTCCAGACTGGAGGGATTCACTATCTCTGCTGTTCTGTATAGTCATATACTTCAGTTCACAATAGCTTTGGTATCCTCTCTAGGAATACCATCTGCTGACAAGTGGCCTTTCTCATCATCGTGACTATTTGAGATTCCATTGTTACAATTAGTGATGAGCACCCCTAGAGAAAGGTGTTGCCGAAACGCACATTGGGTCTGCGGTCCTCCTGAGGTGATTTATTTTCCTATATGGGTATGATGTTTCTATGATTGATAACCATCTTTTCTTCTCTTCTTGAGGAGCTGTGTTACTTTTTCTGTGCAAGTTATATGCTGTGTTGTAACATTGATACCACTCTACTACTATTGTATAGTTTGGGTGGTTTATAATAATTATTAATCTTCCCCCCCATATTGAGAATACTACTATTTATATCCCTCAGGTGTGTACCGCATTTTGAATGTGATGTGTTTCATCTCTTTTTTTTACACTATATATGGATTTAATAAAGATTATTACTTTTAGCCATTTTGAGACTCAGTTTTTCTTGTGTTTGTATAATTAGCTTTTTCTGAGTTGGCTTTATTTTCAGATGTGGGTTATTATTCTATTTAGGATATTACCTTTATTTGTCTTTTGTTACCTATTTTGTCTATCAGTAGATATGGTGTAGCTCTGTAATCAGGAATTAAGGTGTTAATGATATATTTCACTACAATATTATACGAAAAAAACATTTATATATAGGCCCCACACCCAATTAACAACATGCAAAAAAAATGACGTCATTGTCATAGCAACTGTTCTGGGATCTCCAATGTATAAATGTCACTTCTGTATCCAGACAGGTAAGATGTGTATATATCACTCCAATCATCTCTGTACATGGTGTCCTGGTGTATTGATCAGTGACTCCAGCTTAGCATGCATTGTGTACAGGAGGTCCTTTCTCCACACAAACTTGGTCTGCTGTTCTGTATCTCCCTCATGCTTTACACTGCAGCACTGCTTGTTCAATTTTGCTTCTGTTTGTAAGTGGAACGTCAGTACGTGGAGAGATGATTAAGTTGCAGTAAGGACAGAAAATTCTAAACTACAGGGACCCAAACCCTCAGAGAGAAGAGGACTATCAGGAAGCTGCTGCATGAAGATGGAGGGGAGGGGCATTAATAAGGGGGGAAGTGCCTGGGGAGGTGCTGTCATCAGCCATTGATTAGTAAACTCTTGATTCCTCGTGAACGGTGGAGGACTTTGGGAGGAGAGGTTTTGGGGAAGTTGTTTGGGGTGTTTCCAAATTTTGTGCCTAGTTATACCCTAGGGTACAGTAAGGCCCCATAGACTACTTTGGGGGCTGTATTATGGCTTCATACCACTTGTATATTACTCTGGTGCCAATGGGTGGCAGAAATTAAATGGATTTTACAACTTGGAAAACCCATTCTTAATCACCAGTGTGGGCATAACACAAAAATACACATCTCATATATTGCAGACCTTCTTATGAGAAGGACGAGTCCTTATCCAAGCAATCAACAGTGGACAGGAATCTCTTCCTTACTTTTCAAAAAAGGTTCTGTAGCATCTTTATCTCGAATCTTGTAATTTTATTTAGGATGTGTATATATCATAGGCATTGGCACTATGTTGATCAGCGGCTGCTGGTCAACGCTCTCTCATCCTGCATGTTGATTGGCTCATTCTTTCTGACCCAATTTAGGAAATTGAATAAAAAATGGAGAACTCTGATGAGGAACTCCAGCTTCTTGGCCAAGAAATCAACCATCATGACACAGGCAAGGAGCGTCTTCAGGTCAGTTGCCTTAAGACGTAAAAACCATGTCATCCACCATGACAAAGCTACGAAGACAACAACCCATTTTGTTGCTGATCCAAAAATTGCACATGTGGGGCCCATAATACCACAAAGCATGTATCTGGGAGAAAAAGCAGAAAGTGTGGAACCCCTGCAAAAAAGACCCCGGGACGCTGATGCTATGGAGCCATTCCTTGTCCACAAAGCACCACCTGCTAAAAAACACCAAAGAGCTGTAAGCGACGATGTAATAAGAAGACTCTTCAAAAACAAGACATACCAGCGAAGGAGGATGTCTCTTTAAATTCTGAGACCCTTAAAACATTGGACAAGAAGATGGCTAAGTCTGCTAAAGACCTTTTGAAGACATCTTATGAAGCTTCCAAAGCCAGTCTTAAAAGGAAAGCACCAACCTCCAATGACAGTCAGTCCGGGATATTTACACCAGCCAAAAGAGCTGTGGCAGAAAGCATGTCTGCTCTATCTACCAAAGCTGTAGGAAGCCTGAAGCTGGAAACACCACAAGAGGAGATGGCCTATACCTGGAGAGCACAGAACAACTTGTGTCCAAAGCACTTATCCATACTGAAGAGCAGTGGCCAGGAAGGCATGTTGGACGATGACATCATTAACAAGGCCCAGCATCTCCTGTAGAATTAGTTTGGGGACTTTGATGGCCTGTAGCCCACCGCTGCTATTCTTTTTCCAGGGTACAGTGTGCTAAAGAAGGCTGTACAAATCCTCTACGATGAGGACAGGGTGCACTGGCTGACCACCTGCTTCAAAAATGGTGACATCCTAGTGGCCAACAGCATCAAGACTAGCAATTTGCTGTTTGCGAGCAGATTAATAACATCTACAGTGTAGTGGTCCATGAGCTCCTGAAACATCTTAAATTTCTCAATGTGGATCAGCAGAAAAACACCTATGACTGTGGGGTGTTTTGCCATAGCATTTGCCTTTGAGTTCCTGGCAGATGACGGTGAACCCACGGTGATCTTCCAGCACAACGTGATTAGAGACCATCTAATATCCTGCCTGCAGAATGGCAGGATCACATGCTTTCCCAAAAAGGTCAATTAGCGACTCCATGTCTTTCATGACATGTCGAGTCTATGATGGGCCAAGAGATCGCCCTGTCCAGATGCCTGATATTACCAAAAGAGACCTCGATCCTCTAAGTCACCAAAGCTTCAGTCTCTACCCAACCCCAGATCACAACCTCTGATAATTTGGAAACAGTGGTATCCACTGGTCACAACTGAAAATAGAAACAGCCTGGAGTTAAGAAGGCAACTGCAGCTAATTGGATCACCAGAGGTCTGAGACAAAATGAGGCACAGAATAAACCATCTCCTGATCTGCACCAGTAACCCCTGCTAGAAGGTATTGGTCTTTAGAACCAAAAAGATCACTAAATAAGGTAAGATCCTTTTTATAGGAGTCATAAAATGTAATGTGATTTATGATAGGAGCTCATAATAATAACAGACATGATGCCAAGTTCTGGAGACACCAGAGTGATGACACAGAATAATTTAGAGTTTAGATTCTTCATGAAGATGAGCAGAGCAGTGGCCATTAGTGGAAAATCATCCAAATTGCCTGATACATGGCATATAAGTATGATAAACTTCTGTCTGCAGTCACCACTAGGGGGAGCTCCCATTGATTTTGATATGTAGATCACATTGAGCAATGGCTCCCAGAATTGTTACTATAGAAGTTTGTAAGAAAGCAGGGGTTTTGGAGATTTGTATCGGAAAAACTGTGCTCCAAACCCTGTAAAAATATATGAAAATAAATCAGCCCACAATTATAGGGTGTATTCTGTTTATGTTTGATACAGCAGTGGGTCCTAGAACAAGAGTAACAGCTATAACAGTCAATGACATTGATAAGCGTTGTTATCGCTGTTAGAAACATGGGCCCAAGTTTAATACAGTTAAAGGGATTACAATTACCCATGGTGACTGTGAGTAAGTTGTGTGTTACTTACATGTAATTTTCCACTGTTCCATGTTCAGTCATAATTAGTTATATTTTTTGTATCTGTAGATCACCATACTAGAGAAGAGGTCTCATTGTGTCCCTGCAATGAATATGGGATACAGCTGGAGGTGATGACTCTACCATAAGTTAAAGACATGGTGGCCACCATGTCAGGATCAGATGACCTATGCTTCAGTAAGAGGCAGATTCCAGACTCTGTCTCTGCACTCACCCACTGGACTTTCTGCAGTCAGACGTATTCACAAAAAAGTGAGTTTCCTGCTGCATCAAAGGCAGATTCCAGGCTTGGTCTCTGCAATAACCACTGGAGTTGACATTCACTGGACTTTCTGCAGACGGATTTATTCACCAAAGAAGTGAGTTTCCTGCTACATTAAGAGGCAGATTCTGGGCTTGGTCTCTGCATTCACTGGACTTGTGATTCACCATACTTTCCACAGTCAGACGTATTCACCGAAGAAGTGAGTTTCCTGCTGCATCAAAAGGCAGATTCCAGTCTTGGTCTCTGCAGAATTCAGTACACTTGACATTTACCATTGATTCAAGGAAAAGTCTACCATCCTTGTCACATGCCATTGTTTCCCTCAACCGCCTAGGGGAAGGGCAGTCCTTCAGCCATGGTTCCCTAGAGGTTTCCTCCACTGGGGTTTTTTCCTCTCCTGAGTACTGAAGGCCCGACTCTTCATGAGTCATTGGCCTATCATCAACAGGGCCACATTTAAGACTAGTGCCCTGACTTCTAATGAGAACATCTACTGTACATTTAATACCTTGCAGTTAATAAAGAAATCAGAGTATATTAAGTAGTGGTGTGTCTGAGCCTCTTTATGAATCTTCATAGTCAACTGGATGGGGGTGCAGGGTGTCAGACTCCTGCTGATCAGATAGTGATGGCCTTTCTTGGTTTTACAGCTCAGCTTATTTTTTTGTATCCTCTAACTACAGGATAGGGGATAAGTATTTGATCTGTGGTTTACATGCACTCCTGATCAGCCAGGATTTGGATAGGATTTATACTAAAACAACTCTAAAATAATTGTATTATATAATACTAAAAAAACCCACCCCCCATGTGCCTTAACGAAGCAGTTGTATCCCTGTGCAGCCAAACTTACCCTATACAGCACAGTTATTTGTACCTTTCCAACAAGTATACTATAGAAGATTGACCTCTTATCCATAGTTCATCGGGTAACAAACAGACCACTGTTCCCATATTGTAATGTCCAGGGAGCGGCATATAACCACATAACATAGTATCCCCACTAAAGTGGTATAATAGAATCTACATAGCTGTGCCATAGAGTATAGCCCATATATAAATCTTACTGACTAGTATTGACTATATCACTCTGATGGTGGCCCTGGCTACAGGAATGGTTGTAATGTGGTAACTGAAGCGGAGGATGACATGTGTGATAAGTGGGATGAATGTAAAGTTATGACATGTTTGTAAGTCTTGTGATTGATAGATATTCAACCATAAAATTGATTGATGGTTTTAAAGGGGTTATTCCTACAAAAATATTCTATAGTTTTCAAACCAGCACCCGGATCAGAATCCTTTTGTAATTGCATCTAATTAAACAATTTACATATCCATTGAGTTATTCAGTAAAATAACAAACACCTACTGTTTGTTTTTTTTACTTCTTTGTCCTACTCACTGAGAAGGACAACTGCCTACTGAGTTGTGATAGGGAGAGCATGGACACGCAGCAGAATAGACACTTCTGTAGGGTTTTATCAGAGATAGAAGAGACAGTTGGTGGGAGGTAGACCAGTTGTTGGCCGGGTCTCTTAAACCTTTGGAGGACAGAAAAGGTGTCATCTATGTGCTTTTAGAGGTCGGGGATCACGGAGGGGTAATATTTATGCTTCTAGATGGGGGGTATCAGGAGGGGTAATCTATGAGTTACCGAGGAGAAGCAATAGGTGAGGAATCAGTGACAACATGGTATCCATGTAGTACTAGAGGTGAGGTGGGTCTGGAGGGGCTGTATATTGCCAGGAGGGGTGAATCATGTATGTAACCACCACACCTGTTAGCAATAACAGAGTGACCTGCTATATTCAGCTTCTACAAACCCTGTGAAGTGAGGGAAAACGGGTGAAAGACAACCTCATCGCTAAACATTCGCTAGGCCAGTATTATCTAGTGCTAAATCATCACCAACTAAGGTTGCCACCTTTCTCAACAAAAAATGCCTCAAAAGTTAAGCCACACCCCTCAGAATGTGGTTGCGGGTGTGTGGCTTACACTAATGGTTAGAACATAATAGTTTTTCACCCTTTTTTGAAAATAAAGCTAATTTCTCCCTGGTTTTAAAGGGAATCCGTCACCCATATTTTGGAAGTCCTGCAGATGAGGAGTCCAGATCATTGTTTATTTAACTACTGACCCCCCCCCCCATCCCCTAGCTGTCAGCTCTCAACACAGAAATACATAGTCCAGACTGCTGTGCTGTGGTAACATAATGGAGAGGACTCCTGAGCGCATACACAGCAGTGCTGACAATGTATTTCAATGCAGCTCTGAGCCCTGACAGCAGGGGACAGGGGGCAGTAGGAAAATAAAAAATAGTGATCTGAACTCCATGTGTGTACTACTACTTATGTATTAATGGTCCAGAATTGGGGTGACAGATTACTTTTAAAGGGGTTGAGCAGTGGTTGAATATTGCTGACCTCTCTTCAGGGTCAGCAGGGGCACATTTCCTATATTTTGATGGGCGCTATTCACCACCCATTAAAAAAACAGCCATGTGAATAGCCCATTTTTCACTGTCGTATGCATGTAGCCTTAGGTTACATTCACATCACTGGTTTCACATCACTTGTTTTCCGTTCTGGTCCGTCAAAAGAACAGAAAATTATTTTAAAAAACTGATTCTTTTTTTTCAGCATCCGTTATGCCTATTTTGCAACTGTTTATGTCAGTTCCGTCAGAGATCTGTTATTTTTAACAAAACAAAAAGGGGGACTTTTTCTCCCATAAAAAATAACAGATCTGATGGAACTGACACAAACTGTTGCAAAATAGGCATAATGGATGTTCAAGATGAAGAATACGTTTTTCATTTTTCTGCATAATGTCACTATGTCCTAATGTGCTTCTCAGTATTAATAATGCCCCCATTAGTGTCCTCAGTAATAGTAATGCCTCCTTTGTGCCCCCCAGAATTCATAATACCCCATTAGTGCCCCCCAGTAATATTAATCCTTCCATTAGTGCTCCTAATGCCCCCTTCTCTGCTTGTGAAAAAAAAAAAAACTCACCTCAGCCGTTTAGTTGCACCGCGGTGAACACTTACTGCTGACTGGTCAGCTCAGGACAGGACCTGCGATCCAGCGTGATGACATTTCGTAGTCAATGCTGCAAAACGTCATGCAGGTCCTGTGCATCCAGTGAGCAGCGAGTGTTCCCTGCAGCACAGAGGCGTAGCTAGAGGTTCAGCACAGGGGGGCGAAACATACTTGAGTGGGCCCCCCACTTGGCTTCCCAAACGCACGTTTCCAACTTCACAGGCACATACTACTAGTTGTGGTTATAATATTGTATTAGAAAGATGACTATATAAACTGCTAGATTATCTATGCTGTTATGTACAGTATAATAGACTTTCTACCTACCCTACTCTAAATACTCTACCATATAATGCAGTAAAATATAGGAGTAATAGGATTAAAAAACAACGGGACTCCTATGTTAAAGGAAACCTGTCCCCAGTTTTTACATCACTAAACTAACAGTCCCCTGCCCCCATCAGACCTCAGATCATCAGAATGTGCCCCCATCAGATCTCAGATCAGTGTATTGTGCCCCATCAGACCCCAGATTGTGCCCCCATCAGACCTCACATCAGCCTACTGTGCCCCCATCAGACCTCAGATCAGCGTATTGTGCCCCCATCAGACCTCAGATCAACAGAATGTGCCCCCATCAGACCTCAGATCAGCCTACTGTGCCCCCATCAGATCTCAAATCAGCATACTGTGCCCCCATCAGACCTCAGATCAGCGTATTGTGCCCCATCAGACCCCAGATTGTGCCCCCATCAGACCTCAGATCAGCGTATTGTGCCCCCATCAGACCTCAGATCAGCCCACCCAGCCACATAGGATTAAAATAAAAAACCTTACTTACCTGTTCTGCGCTGCGGCTGCCCTCCCGCTCCGCTCTCTTCCCTGGCCCGCGCACACTATGACCTGACGCTGCGTGCAGCGTCAGGTCATAGTGCGCGCCGCCAGGGAAGAGAGCAGAGCGCGGACCGGAGGGCAGCCGCAGCGCAGAACTGGTAAGTAAGGTTTTTTATTTTAATCCTATGTGGCTGGGTGGGCTGATCTGAGGTCTGATGGGGGTCCCTAAATACAAGTGAGCGCTTCCATAATGGAAGCGCTCACTTGTATTCGCCTGATAGTAGGCAAGGTCATCCTTGCTGGGCCCCCCTGAGTCACTGGGCCCGGAGCCGTCGCCCCCCCTGCCCCCCCCGGTAGCTACGCCACTGCTGCAGCATGATCTAATGAGGTGAGTTTATTTTTATTTTTTAACACAAGCAGCATAGGGGGAGGGACAAAAACTGTACTAATGAGCGCTCCACAAAGGAAGTGCTCAATAATAATAGAGCAAGTGCACATAGGAAAATAAATACTGACTTGCCCGGTGAATTACCGGACGGATGGCAACCCTACCACCAACCAACCTGCCTCAATATCCGTGTTGACGCCAGAAGAGCATTGCACTAAAGCCTGCTGCCACTCTTTGTATTCTCAAGTTGTATGTCACACCTAGTAAAAGGACATTGTTACATTGAATCCAGGCTTCATTCTTTAGTGCTACAACTTTTACTGCAACGGACCCCAGGGAGCGACGGCCTGGGTAGGACACTGTCTCTCAACTACACTACACCAGTAGTACATCCAATTATAGCAGTCACAGTTCCAACTGTACACAGTGCAACTCTCTGTTAGGCCCCTTTCACACTACTGTATGCCCTCCGAGACATACAGTCTGTGTGTGGGCCATATGTCCCGGAGCGGCATCGATCGTGCGCACAGGAGCGCACAGGATCATTGATTACAATGACTATTGTCCCGCACTCATATGATTTTATGAGTGCGGGACAATAGCCCCGTGGGCGGCCTGACGTGCACAGCATCATTGTAATCAATGATGCTGTGCGCTTCCGTGCGCATGATCGATGCTGCTCCGAGACATATGGCCCGCTCACGGACCGTATATCTCTGAGGGTATACAGTCGTGTGAAAGGGGCCTTAGATAGCGGTGTGTGGATTTAAGCAATGATGGGAGTTATGGCCCTCTTTCCTCTCTATCTTGCTGAAGTCTCCCATGCAGCACCCTCCCATGCACATTTTGCATCATGGCATCCCAAGACCCATAACATTTTTGTTTCTACGGAGCTGTGTGAAGTCTTGCTATTTGTAGGACGACTTGTCGTTTTTACTTGTAGCATTTTTTTGTGCACAACACTGTAAAAAAGTAAAAAAAACAGCAATTCTGTCACTTTTTAAGAAAAATTTAATTTTTTTAATACAGGTTTCACCATACGGGGTATGGGTTAAATTACATCATAATTGTTTAGTGTGGGTCATTACAGATGTGGAAATACCAAATATGTGGTGGGGATTTTTGCAATTTTTTAAATTGAAAATAATTTATTATTTTTTAACTTGGACTCACATTTATCAAACATTTATAGCACATGTGGATGTGTCATAAGTGTCTAAGAGAGGAATACACCTTAAATTACTAAATAATCCCATTTTACTTTTATTCATATTACGCTCAATATATTCACCGCATTACCAGTTTTGTAGCTCATTTTGCACTTGGATGACACAGGATATGACCCAGGTCCCATGGTAGGTCTTACCTAGTGTTGAGCGAATAAAAAAAAAAAAAAAAAAAAAAAAGAAAGATACTTACCTGATCCATTTGCTCATGACGGACCGGCCGCCTCCATCTTGCTTAAAGATCTTGCACGAAATCCCGTGTGCGGTGACAAAATCCCGTGGCGGCAGCCAGCTATAGCGAGCAAATGGATCAAGTAAGTATGATTTCAAAAAAAAATTTACAGTGTGTTATTTATATCAGATGCCGCAATCATGCATCTAAGGGGTACAATGACGGCGAGTAGCACAATCGCCGCTCCCTGTCATTGCACCCACTGCTTACAAAGAAATGCACTTTGTAACAAAGTAATTTGTCACAAAGCAAATTTTTTTTGTAAAATTTGCAAAGCAGCCAAATCGAATTTGTACCTTCTTTTAGAAGCTGTGACAGTTACATGCGGAGGGAGAGCTGCAGCAGAAAGTGCACATCCTCTGAGCTGTGATAGTGAGAGAGCTGCAGCAGAAAGGACACACCCAAAAAAGGACACACCCTTTGAGAATGGACACACTTCCTGAGAAAGGACATGCACCTTGAGCTGCCAGCCTAAAGAGAATCTAGCTCAGCAGGTGGAACAATAAACGAGACCTCTGGAACTATGTAAGATACAGGGCTGGTTCTAGCTTTGTTAGAAAGGTAATTTCATGTACTATATCTTGTCTGATGTTCATTTTTTCATCATTCATTTCATAACCCCTTTAATATGTGGCAGGAGTGACTATGCAGCTTCTACTTAGATTTTTTACTCAATGCTAATGTCTGTAAAGGGCTGCGGAATATAGCAGAGTTACATAAGTGCATAAAATAATAATAATGTCAAAGCTATTCATAGCTGTTCTCCTTGAATGGAGCTCTAATGCCCCCTCAGCCTGCAATACTTAGTAAAAGATATTCAGTAAGTGAACTTGAATCTAAACTTCATGAAGAGAGTGGGATAAGCAGTTGCCAGACATGACTGGCTCTGCTTATCCCCTGTTGAACAAAGGACTATGCATGTTAAACCTAAAAAATCTGAACTTTACCCCCCAAAATATTGGGGTATATGTACCATCTAATCAAGGTGGCCTGTTTGATAGGAGGGGCACAAGAATGCTACTCCCAGGATAAAATAGAAGCACATTCACACTTGAAGTTGAGACTCCCTCAAGTTTATACTACAAACTAAACAATAATCACAGAGAAAAGATAAAAAAAAGAAAGATAAAAACACCCTGCACAATATGATAAATACATATGTGGATATCCATCGCTATATTTATGGAAAAAAAATCACAGAAAACAGAAAATAATGCACTAACACAATAGATGCAAGCAATATATATGGACTAAGCCCTCATTCTGATATTATATAATCTGAATCTATATTTTGATCAAAACTAGAGATGAGCGAACGTGCTCGTAACAAGCACTGTACCGCTCGGCTCCCCTGCGCTCGCATGGGCGCAGGCAGCCACTTCCGTCCTCCTCACCCGACGGAAGCGGCTGCCTGCGCCCATGTGAGCGCAGGGGAGCTGAGCGGTACAGTGCTCGTTACAAGCACGTTCGCTCATCTCTAATCAAAACACATCTGTGCCCGTCTACCAGCGCCAAGGTGGTCTCAGTCAGGCAGGTCCTTCTCTAAACCTATCATATTGTGCAGGATGCTTTTATCTTTGTTTTTTTTCTCTGTGATTTCTGTTTAGTTTGTAGTATACAGTCATGGCCAAAAGTTTTGAGAATGATACAAATATTAATTTTTACAAAGTCTACTGCTTCAGTTTTTATAATGGCAATTTGCATATACTCCAGAATGTTATAAAGAGTGATCAGCTTAACAGCAATTACTTGCAAAGTCAATATTTGCCTAGAAAATGAACTTTATCCCCCAAAACACATTTCAACATCATTGCAGCCCTGCCTTAAAAGGACCAGCTAACATCGTTTCAGTGATTGCTCCATTAACACAGGTGTGGGTGTTGATGAGGACAGGGCTGGAGATCAATCTGTCATGATTAAGTAAGAATGACACCATAGGACACTTTAAAAGGAGGATGGTGCTTGGCATCATTGTTTCTCTTCTGTTAACCATGGTTATCTCTAAAGAAACACATGCAGTCATCATTGCACTGCACAAAAATGGCCTAACAGGGAAGAGTATCGCAGCTAGAAAGATTGCACCTCAGTCAACAATCTATCGCATCATCAAGAACTTCAAGGAGAGAGGTTCCATTGTTGCCAAAAAGGCTCCAGGGCGCCCAAGAAAGACCAGCAAGCGCCAGGACCGTCTCTTAAAAGTGTTTCAGCTGCGGGATCGGGCTACCAGCAGTGCAGAGCTTGCTCAGGAATGGCAGCAGGCTGGTGTGAGTGCATCTGCACGCACTGTGAGGCAGAGACTCTTGGAGCAAGGCCTGGTCTCAAGGAGGGCAGCAAAGAAGCCACTTCTCTCCAGAAAAAACATCAGGGACAGACTGATATTCTGCAAAAGGTACAGGGAGTGGACTGCTGAGGACTGGGATAAAGTCATTTTCTCTGATGAATCCCCTTTTCGATTGTTTGGGACATCTGGAAAACAGCTTATTCGGAGAAGACGAGGTGAGCGCTACCACCAGTCTTGTCTCATGCCAACTGTAAAGCATCCTGAAACCATTCATGTGTGGGGTTGCTTCTCAGCCAAGGGAATCGGCTCTCTCACAGTCTTGCCTAAAAACATAGCCATGAATAAAGAATGGTACCAGAATGTCCTCCGAGAGCAACTTCTCCCAACCGTCCAAGAGCAGTTTGGCGATCAACAATGCCTTTTCCAGCATGATGGAGCACCTTGCCATAAAACAAAGGTGATAACTAAATGGCTTAGGGAACAAAACATAGAGATTTTGGGTCCATGACGAACAAAAACCTACAAATTCTGACAAAATGCAAGCATTGATTATGCAAGAATGGACTGCTATCAGTCAGGATTTGGTCCAGAAGTTGATTGAGAGCATGCCAGGGAGAATTGCAGAGGTCCTGAAGAAGAAGGGTCAACACTGCAAATATTGACTTGCTGCATTAACTCATTCTAACTGTCAATATAAGCTTTTGTTACTCATAATATGATTGCAATTATATTTCTGTATGTGATAAAAACATCTGACAAACACACATAAAAACCAGAGGGCAGCAGATCATGTGAAAATATAATATTTGTGTCATTCTCAAAACTTTTGGCCATGACTGTACACTTGAGGGAGTTGCACCTTCAAGTGTGAATGTGCTTCTATTTTATCCTGGGAGTAGCATTCTTGTGCACTTTTGCCCCTCCTATCAAACAGACCTCTTTGATTAGGTGGTACATATAGCTATACTTGCTCCTCCTCCTCTCATTGGTTGCTGGATGCACATAGAGGTAACTAGGGGCAGCACACTATATGTACAGAGTCTGCACTCCTGAACATAGATACCCAATAGCATAGGTAGGTTCAGAGTAAGACCTGCCTGACTGAGACCACCTTGGTGCTGGTAGGTGGGCACCGATATGTTTTGATCAAAATATACTGGCTGAGAGTCTCAGATTTTATCATTAAAGTGAGGGCTTAGTCCATATATAATGTTTGCATCTATTGTATGAGTGCATTATTATCTGTTTTCTGTGATTTTTTTCATACATTTAGCCTTGGACATCTGCATATTTATCATATTGTGCAGGATGTTTTTATCTTTCTTTTTTATCTTTTCTCTGTGATTTCTGTTTAATCAGTATGATGAACCCTGATTCTGCTGACATGTACAGTACTCTTGAAGTTGCAAATACATGTTTCTAGGCAGGGAACCCAAGCAAATATTACGGTATATAAATTTTGCAGATTTTTTTTCTACTTATTTGACAGCATTGCTTGTTTTATTAATGAGTATAAATCACACAGACAGCATTCTTTTTCTGTAAAATGTTTAATTTCAAATCAAAATGTACACATTTCTCATATTGTGTAAATTTAGGTAATTCATGCAGTAATAGACAAAACGTACAATCCGTTAGTATTACGGAAGCATTTCATGATTAATAGCTTTAGCACAAAAGCTGTTCATCCTCGCCAATAATGTCTGTGATAAATGATCCAAATAATAGATTTTACACATCGATATTGCCGCTTCTCATTTTTACATCACCCTGCAGAAGCGCCATGTTCAATACACAATTATCATGGTTAAGAACTAATCCTTACAGTACAGAGGTTCTTACTTTTGCCTAAATCAATTCTAGAATCCTCTGGGGGCCACATTGATGCTATTTTAAACTAAAATTTTGCATTCTGACCGATAGACTTGCTGTTAAAATTTACCATAAATGTAACCCCTCTGGGAGCTTCCTGTTGGGGACCTAGATGTGATGTAGATTGTAAAGAGTTAAAAGGGTTTTCTAAGATATTAATACTGATGACTTATCCAATGGATAGGTCATGAGTATCTGAAGGGTCCAACACCTGGGACCCCTGCCAATCAACTATTTGAGCTCCTGTGAGCACCATGGCCTTTTCGCAGCTTAACAAGCACAGCTTCGTACATTGTATAGCGGCTGTGCTCGGTATAGCACTCAGCCCCATTCACTTCTAGGCCACGTGAATGATGAATGTGTTGTGACTAGCCTAGGGAAAGCTGTGAGAAGGCCACGGCACTACCCCAAGTGCCGGTACCTTCTCAAATAGCTGATCAGTGGGGGTCCTGGGTGTCAGACCTCCACCAATCAGATACTGATAGCCAATCCGGAGGATAGGTCATAAGTAAAAAAATCTCTGAAATATTAATCAGGATCAGCAATCTTAATAATCCCTCTACCTGTTTGCAGGGAGTGAAAGATTTCTATTATTTCCAGTGCATTTATCTAAGGGAAAGGCCACATTGAGTGGCACTGATGCTGCCAGTCCTGGGAAACAATTGTTTTGCCCACAAATCCTTGCATCCGCTTAATATTACATTGAAAAACTGCAGCGGCCACAGTGCTGCCCCACGTGGCCTTGTGAGGTCTTCATGTTTTACCTAGAACTAGATTCGAGGTGAGTTAGCACAAGTTGAATGTCCCCCATTAGGGCTGAATAACATCTTGCTCATTCCATCCCAACCAGAAGCAATTAGCTGTATTCTGAGAAAAACAGGAACTTTCTGTAGACTGGGCATTAATGGGGTATGCCACAAATTAATTTTTTTTTTTTTACTTACATGTTTGGAGAGCTTTCTTCCCTTTCTGTGGATGGGCAGCAGTTTATCAAAATCTGCATCTCCCAGGATGCATTGCAATTAGCTCTTGTTAACCTCTTCCTTCCCCATCTAGAAAATAGTCCGTCACATATAGCCCTGGGGATATCTATGGTATGTAATGCCCCCGCAATTTCCTTCTCAGCTGTCTAAAGAGAGATATAACTATGTTTCTTTGAATTTAGAATTAGGGATAAATGAATGAAAGGTGTCTGGGACGCCTATCTATAAGATCACTACGCTGGCACTGACGGGAGAAGAAGAGAGCAGGGAAGTTACTGAGCATGTTAGTCCACCACTGAATCCAGGAGGTGGACAAGAAGGATAAACAGCAGGGGGCGCTAATAGAGAAGAAAATGTAATGCTCATAAAAAAGAACACTATTTGTATTGTCCAATATTTGGGTATTGTCCACCTAAAAGATGGACCTAACCCATAGCTTTATGTATTAGAGAAAGACTGAATGGGTCAGTTCAGCAAACCTTATTCAGGACATAAGAAATGGGAGGGTTACGCTGTAGCAGACAGTTCCATTTAATGAGGTTATGGGCCTCCTGTTTATAATTATATTTATTTTAATTATTTTCATATTTACAACATTAACATTATTTAAACATCATAAATCCATAAGTTACAATATGTAATATAAATCCTTGAATTGTGTTCTTAAATGGGTTATCCGGGAATTTGGTATTGATGACCTATCCTCAGGATAAGTCATCAATATCAGATCAGCAGGGGTTCAACTTCCTGGGACCCTCACCAATCAGCTGTATGAAGAGGCCTTGGCGTTCCTTGAGTGTCTAGGCCTTTTCCTAGGCCAGTGACATCATTGTACATTAGTCAAGTGTCCTAGGTGCAGCTCAGTTCCTTTAAAGTGAATGGTGTGAGCTGTGATACCAACCACAGTCGCTATACAATGTATATCGCTGTGCTTGGTGAGCTGTGAAGACACTGCAAAGGCCTTTTGAAACTGATCGCCAATCTGGTATTGATGATCCTGAGAATAGGCTGTCAATATCAAATTTCTGGATAACCCCTGTAAAATCCCAAATTCTATGAAACTGCTTTACTGTACTTGTCCAGTAGATGGCAGCATATACTAAATAGTCACTAGATGTATGCAGTGTATGTATAATAAAAAGCACATTTCTGGAGGCAATATTGGAGATCAATGGCCCCGATGCCTGCTCTATTTCCAGAGCTCTACACATGCGATTAGCCATGGCCAATCCAACCACACGAACAACACACTTATGAGCTGATATGTGAATGAAGCCTCAGGCTTGACTCTTGTAAGCTTCCCCACTTCCTCATTTGGTAAGATTAGCTTCTTTGAGTTCAACGTGTTCTTCCTCAAAGAAAAAATAGACACGATTGCCACAGCCTACTTTCGCTTGAAATCATCCATTTTTTTTGTCTTGCCATGGCTGAGAAATGTGACCTTATTTGCCTTTCTCTTTCTATAGTAAGATAATAGGGAGGGAGTCTCTAAGCCCATATTCAGGCTTTCTTCTGGTAATAAATAATTCTATTTCACAATTCTGTATTATCTAACGTTCAAAAGGAATTTTCTAATGCCGTCAGCCATTCAATTAAGTGTTAGCTATTTTTTTTTACAATGTCTAGCTATTTTGTATTATAGGAAAAAGACCACAGGATTCTTGAAAAGGTACATTTCTATAAAAAAAAAGATTTCAGGTCTCTGCGGGTAATTGTAGAAAACATTTCTCTTTTAGAACTGATTCCACTTAATGGATTATACGCAGCCGTGTTAAAGGGGTTTTCCAGGATTTTAATATTGATGACCTATCCTCAGGTTAGGTCATCAATATAAGATCGGCAGGGGTCCAGTACCTGGGACGCCCCCGTTGATCAGCTGTTCAAAGAGAAGGCCACGTTCCATGCGAGTGATGCCTCCCCTCCATTGGTTACCTGCTCGCCGTCAACATTACAGCAGTGAGCAGGTGTATTTAGAAGAAGCTGTAGCATTCACTTCTATGGGATGGCTCCTTCCTATTCAAGTGTGTAGGAATGAGCCATCCCATAGAAGTGAATGCTACTGCTTCTTGTGAGCAGGTAAACAATGAAGGGATGGCAGCACTCATACGGAGACCAGCGGGGGCCCGGTTATTGGAAGAATGGGAGCAGCAGGAGATTTTTTTTATCCCACTTGGAGGCCTTTCCCAATAATTTTTATCTTCTGGGAAACCCCTTTAAGAGAGTCTGTTACCAGGAAGGTCAGCTATTCAACTAGCTCAACTGAATGTAATGATAATTTTCACTTATCGATTCAAAAAGTACAGCAGTTTTAAAGGGAGTCTGTCACCTACTTGACATGTTTTAAAGTGGGGAAAAAAAGTATTTAGTCAGCCATCAATTGTGCAAGTTCTCCCACTTAAAAAGATGAGAGAGGCCTGTAATTGAAATCATAGGTAGACCTCAACTATGAGAGACAAAATGAGAAAACAAATCCAGAAAATCACATTGTCTGATTTTTAAAGAATTTATTTGCAAACTATGGTGGAAAATAAGTATTTGGTCACCTACAAACAAGCAAGATTTCTGGCTCTCACGGACCTTCTTCTTTAAGAGGCTCCTCTGTACTCCACTTATATTATCTGTAGTAATGGCACCTGTTTGAACTTGTTATCAGTATAAAAGACACCTGTCCACAACCTCAAACAGTCACACTCCAAACTCCACTATGGTGAAGACCAAAGAGCTGTCGAAGGACAACAGAAACAAAATTGTAGACCTGCACCAGGCTGGGAAGACTGAATCTGAAATAGGCAAGCAACTTGGTGTGAAGAAATCAACTGTGGGAGCAATAATTAGAAAATGGAAGATATACAAGACCATTGATAATTTCCCTTGATCAGGGGCTCCACGCAAGATCTCACCCAGTGGGGTCAAAATAATCACAAGAACTGTGAGCAAAAATCCCAGAACCACACGGAGGGGACCTAGTGAATGACCTGCAGAAATCTGGGACCAACGTAACAAAGGCTACCGTCAGTAACACACTACGCCACCACTACGGACTCAGATCCTGCAGTGCCAGACGTGTCCCCCTGCTTAAGCCAGTACATATCCGGACCTGTCTGAAGTTTGCTAGAGAGCATTTGGATGTTCCAGAAGAGTATTGGGAGAATGTCATATAGTCAGATGAAACCAAAGTCGTGTGTCGTGTTTGGAGGAGAGTGAATGCTGAGTTGCATCCAAAGAACACCATACCTACTGTGAAGCATAGGGGTGGCAACATCATGCTTTGGGGCTGTTTCTCTGCAAAGGGACCAGGATGACTGATCCATGTACATGAAAGAATGAATGGGGCCATGTATCGTGAGATTTTGAGTGCAAACCTCCTTCCATCAGCAAGGGCATTGAAGATGAAACTTGGCTGGGTCTTTCAGCCTGACAATGATCCCAAGCACACCTCCAGGGCAACGAAGGAGTGGCTTCGTAAGAAGCATTTCAAGGTCCTGAAGTGGCCTAGCCAGTCTCCAGATCTCAACCCCATAGAAAACCTTTGGAGGGAGTTGAAAGTCCGTGTTGCCCAGCGACAGCCCCAAAACATCATTGCTCTAGAAGAGATCTGCATGGAGGAATGGGCCAACATACCAGCAACAGTGTGTGCCAATCTTGTGAAGACTTACAGAAAACGTTTGACCTCTGTCATTGCCAACAAAGGATATATAACAAAGTATTGAGATGAACTTTTGTTATTGACCAAATCCTTATTTTCCACCATAATTTGCAAATAAATTCTTTAAAAAACAGACAATGTGATTTTCTGGATTTGTTTTCTCGTTTTGTCTCTCATAGTTGAGGTTTACCTATGATGTGAATTACAGTCTCTCTCATCTTTTTAAGTGGGAGAACTTGCACAATTGGTGGCTGACTAAATACTTTTTTTCCCCACTGTATATAGCTCTGTGGGACACAAATACATGACGCCGATGTTACCTTTGTTTAGTTTGTGAGAGTCTCCAAAGCACCAAAAATTAAGTTTTAAAGATATGCAAATGAGTCATCGCAAGTGCCCAGGCAGGGCGAGTTTGCTGCAAGTGCCCAGGCCCCCTTGACCTTACGCCTGCCTAACTCCTATGTATCCTCCAGCCCCTCTACAAAACTTAGGCGCATCCACCGCCAGTGCAGGTGTCTAAGTTGCCTTTCTTAATAAATGAGCCCCTGTATGTTTGTAGACTTTGAAAAAGAATGGTGGCCTGTGGTTATGTAGGTGATTTGTCAATGTAGTGTGTAGATATAGCGGTCTGCCAGATGTATACAGCAAATGTATGCGACCATATAGCCATTATACAGCTGCATATTTTTATATATATACTGTACATATTGTAACGCTGTGTATGTTAAAGTACTGGAGGGGGTATATATCTCACCCAGAATGCTCAGATAGGTGAGGTAAAAAGAATCCAGAAAGCTGTGTTGTTTCATCAAAGCATAGTTTGCTGAGGCATTTTTGTTTAAGTTATTTTAAGGGCTGGATTTTTATGGAATGGCATGTAGATGTTGGTAGTGGGTCCTGCCATTCCCTTCCTTGCAGTACAAACCCAGGTGTAGATGCTGTGCTCATTACTGTAGGGATAAAGACAAGGCTGACCTTTATTTAGTGTCAGAGCCTGGAATCTGCATGACCTCTTGGCTGTGCAAAGCCTGATTCCCCTGTGTTGGATTTGGAATACTTAGGTGAGGTAACCTGATGTATAGTACTGATAAGCAAGGTGACTAATGACCTTGGATTTCCTATGTTATTTGGAAAAAAGTTGTTTGGACTTTTAACCCCCAAGTCTGTCATTGCTGACCCCACCATGAGCACACAGATGCGTGACTATATATATCCAAAGGAGCTCTGAAAAATGAAAGGTGGAATCAGATTTTTTGCGACGGGCAACTAAATAATTTTTCCTTTACATCAGTTTTGATTAATCTCCATCATAGAGTTATTAGGCCAACATAATTCATTGTAGAATGTCTAGAATAGGATTGCAGTTAAAATTGACGGTGAAAAAGGAAACAATTGGATGAGAAATTCTGCATTGCTACATCTCTATGATCTACCATAACAATGCCGGAGTGACAGGCTTCAATCTGTATGCCCAGCCTACATTGAAAGCAACATTTTCCAGTTATAATCTTTGTTCCTAGTGAATCTCTCTCATGCACACAGTATACTAGAAGAAAAAAGAATGAATTGATGCCTCCATTGTCAGGTATTATAACTAATTACCGTATACATGTATATATTTCATTTCTACTCTTCCTAACCGTCACTGTATGCTGGGAAACATTTAGTAAGCACTAGAATCTGATTCTAGCTTTGACTCATTAGAACTACTAGTCATTCCCTGATTGTCATCTGCTGTGGCAACCAAATCAGTGCTTTGCAAGCTGGAACTGGCTCTCCAGCGTCTGCCCATCAGCTTCTTGCACTGAATTCGAAGCTCCTTGTTCATGCAGAAGAGAATGATGGGATTGGTGAAGATAGGGAGATCAAATAAAAACTCAGTTGCCGTTTCCAAACAGATGTTTTTGTCTGCAATGACGGGCAGGATTCCTCCTGGAGAAACAAAAAATAAGAAAAGTCATCTTGTAGATCATGCTTAGTTTATAGCGGTTTTGCTATCCTTAAAGGGGTTATCCCATAAATTTAAAATGCATTTTATTTACTTATTTGCTTAACTGGAGGACTTTCTTCCCTTTCTGTGGTGGGGAAGCAGCTCATCAATTACCTGCATTTCCCAGTATGTGTTCCCAGTATGAAAGGGGTCTGGGCCACTTTAATGGTTTCTCTATGAGGTCAATACACAAGCATGGAGGAGAAGGAAAGAGAGCAGGGAAGCTACTGAGCATGTTAGTCCACCACTGAATGTAGGAGAAAGTGAACTAGAAGGCTAAACAGCAGGGGCGCTACCAGAAGATGGGCTAGACTTCTATGTGTCTGGACTGATTCTATAGATATACAGTATATATGATACCAACTAGAGTTCATCGAACGTGCTCGTAACGAGCACTGTAGTGCTCAGATCCCCTGCGCTCGCATGCCCACAGGCATCCGGATCCGTCCTCACCTGACTGTAAATCAATGGGGGCAGATCCGTTTGGTATGACACACGAGTGTGTCATACCAAACGGATCCGTCCCCACTGATTTACAGCCGGGTGAGAAGGACGGATCCGTTTGGTGTCACACACTAGTGTGTGATACCAAACGGATCCGTGCCCATTGACTTACAGGCAGGTGAGGACGGATCCGGATGGCTGCGCGGTGGAGCGCAGGGGATCCGAGCAGTACAGTGCTCGTTACGAGCACGTTCGATCAACTCTAATACCAACGTATTTCCCTATCAATTGTTAATAGGTCCATCATAGGGTATGTGACATTATATTTATTTGTGCTTAGTGTTATCTGGGTTCTATTAAAAGTTATGTTTTAACAGGGATTATTTTGTACCTCATTAATCTTTATTCTCTGTTACGAATTACCAAGATTGCAGAAGAGAAGATAATGCACATTCAGAAGATGCTAAGTGCAGTCAGTAATTATTTCATTGTAATAAAGGGCATTGTCTCTTCACTTCTGTCATTGCTGGAGCCGCTGAATGATTCTTCTCCTTGTTGTTTCTCCAGATGTTAATTTTTTTTTTTAGTGTGGTGAATACTCATGTGCCATCAACTCAATATACATACAAGCGATTCATCCATCAGCTTCACAGCAATAGTACTGGCAACAGAGGCTTTTACATTGCCCACAGGACTGCAGTTTTTTCAGACTGTGTAACACATAATGTATCCATGTCGTAATAATCACTATATCTATGGTATCAAAGAGGTTGGATACTAATCACTAGGGACATTAATCAGACATGTTTTAAAACATAATAATAATTATGCCATTATAACTGATACACATATTTGGTATGTACATTGTATATTCCCTTTGTGGGGTTAGAACATATACAATGCATTCAGAATGTCTTCAGACCACAAGCTTATCTCTATCGATCTGCACTTACACCATAATGATAAAGTGAAAACAGAATTTTAGAATTTTTTGCTATTAAAAAGAAAAAACAAAAATTTTGCAGGAACATAAGTATTCAGAGGCAGTCAATTTGCTATGACACTTGAAATTTAACTCATTTCTCTTGATCATCTTTGAGATGTTTCTACACCTTCATTGGAGTTCACCTGTGGTAAATTCCGTGGATTGGACATGATTCTAAAAGACACAGCCCTATCTATATAAGGTCTCACATCTGACAATGCATATCAGACCTAACCATGAGGAGGAAAGGACTGCATGTAGAACTCAGAGACAGAATTGTGTGGAGGCACAGATCTGGAGAAGAGTACAAAATATTTCTGCTCCCCTGCAAATTCACAAAAGCACAGTGGCCTCCATAATTCCTAAATGGATGAAGTTTGGAACAACCAGGACTCTATGTTCAACTGGCAACCCTAACAAATTAAGTAGTTGGGGGAGAAGGGCCTTGGTAAGAGAGGTAACAAACTACCCAATGGTCACTCTGGCTGAGGTCCAAAGTTCCTGTGTGCAGATGGGAGAAACTTCCAGATGTTAACCATCAATGCAGACCTCCACCAATCTGTTCTTTATGGCAGAGTGGCCAGAAAGAAGCATCTTCTCAACAAAAAAAAATCCCAAAAAACAAACACACATCCCAGCTGGAGTTTGCAAAAAAAAAAGCACCTAAAGGACTGTCTGACTGTGACAAACAAGATTCTGTGGTCTGATGAAACGAAGATTGAACTTTTTGGCCTCAATGTCTCCTCCATGTCTGGAGGAAAGCAGACACTGCTCATCACATACCCAATACCATCCCTGCAGTGAAACTTGGTGTCGGCAGCGTCAAGCTGTGGGGGTGTGGTTATCAGCATCTAGGACAGGGAGACTGGTCAGGGCTGAGGGAAAGCTAAATGGAGCAATGTACAGAGATTTTTGTAGTGATCCAGAGTGTACTGCAGCTCAGACTGGACCACAAAGGTGCACCTTACAACAAGATAATGACTCTAAGCACACAACCAAGACAACATATGAGTGATTTAGGGACAACTCTGTGAATGTCCTTAAGTGGCCCAGCCAGTGCCCTGACTGGGACCCAATAGAATATCTCTGGAGAGATCTAAAAATGACTGTCCACTGACGCTGATGCTTAAAGGCTATGGACACCTTTGGGAGCAATTTTTTTAATTATTGCATTCTACTCATTTTATCCTAAAAATATTTTTTTTTTCAAAGGGTAATCTGATATTGCTTTTTTATGACCTTATACTCCACAATATTGGGTCAGAATTTAAAATGGCCACTCTTACTATATGTAGGGCAGGTCTGCTTTGAGCTTGACTGTCAGGGCTCATACACATGGTATTATGAATTTGTAATACAGAAGCCACTTTCTAACTGGTTACTAGAAATCGTACAATCTGCATACTAGTATAGAAGACCCGTATACACATGACAAGACTACTGTAAAATATAAACAATTTGAAGACTGATGACCTTGTTATATCCTTAAAATGTTATGTCAGCTTTGTGGATATGAGTATAGAAATACTGGAAGTAAAATAATACAATAATAACATATTTGCAAACACATTGTAGATAAAGAGATAAAGGAGGCCAGAGCAGCTTTAGGTATTGATTTACTTCCGCGCTATCCTTCTACCTGGAAGCGGAGGGATTTGCTTAGTGCTCTTAGGTGCAGCTCTGGGACAGTAAATCATTTAAAACATTATTGGTTTACCCATTGAGGTCCCATTTGGGGATTGCGTCACAAGTGCACCTTTCCTTAATCGGTTAAAGAGGCTGTTATAAACTCCTTACCTGTCACTGTATGATTGCTTTGTGCAGTAGCAAGAATACCTTCTGTTGTATAACCTACGTCATTAAATCTGATATAAAGCATCATTGGCTGTAATGCTCCAGAATCAACAGTTTTATCTTTTTATCCTATGATCTAAACTAAAAATTATGGTCATTTTCTTTATTGTTTTGCATTATGTCAAATGATTTTTCCATTAGAACTACCTGTCCATATGTACCAAAGCATATGGAGCATATGGACGTCACGTAAAGGGAACCTGTAACCATGAAAATGCAGTCCAGTCTGCAGACAGCATGTTATGGAGCAGAAGGAGCTGAGCAGATTGATAAATGGTTTTGTTGGAAAAGATTCAGTATAACTTGTATTTCATTAATTTAATTTCCTTCTCGTTCTAGGCTTTGAAGTCATGGAGTTGGTCATATCAGTGATTGACCGCCATCTCTGTATTCACAGTCACCAAACGTTTGTGCCATCCTGAAGTCCAGAAATGACTTGGTCCTTAAGACATCCATATGCAATGAAGCCTGAGCACTCATGGCTTCTATGCTGTTTTTCTTAATTTTTTCTTCAGTTTTAAATGAATTTCAGAGTAGATACTATGGTCTTTTGGCAGTATTAGTTTAAAGATGTTTAATGATGACTTTTGTCCAGGGCAGTTTTTTTTTCCAAGAAAATTAAATTAGGTGTGAACAAGTCTAAGGAATATGCCTGTTTCTGAAAGTCTGACTTGTGCACATTGAATCGCGTAACCACAAAAAAAAACCTTTGAACAAACAGTACATTAGAAATACAATGCAAATCTCATTAACATGACTGGGCAAAGCAGAGCAAATAAATGAAATATATTAAGAATCTGCCAGCAACATGCTTATAATAAAGTGTTCTGGCATGCTTGATCATTGCTCCATTGAAATGAATGGATTGTTGTGCACATTCATTCAGAAGCCTACAAATCAGGAGTCAATCAGGACTTAAAGGGTCCAGCTATTTATGGTGTGACAGGTTCTCTTCATCAAGGGCATCACAGTAGTGGTTCTATGTTCTGGACCCCTGTGCTCTAATTCATTTACATGACATTTAGG
This sequence comes from Rhinella marina, assembly GCA_900303285.1. Classification (NCBI taxonomy): domain Eukaryota; kingdom Metazoa; phylum Chordata; class Amphibia; order Anura; family Bufonidae; genus Rhinella; species Rhinella marina. The sequence goes on along the minus strand of ONZH01010186.1, from coordinate 29,339 downwards.
GCCCATTCACACAACTGTGTGAATGGGTCCGCATCTATTCGGCCCCATTCACCTCTATGGGAGCGGGGAGCTCCGTGCTGCGGCTCCCCATAAAAAAATGAAACATGTCCTACACTTGTCCACAACAGCGGGCAAGTATAGCATTTTCAATAGGGCGCCCGGCCGTGTGTTCCGAGCGTTGCGGAACACATGCCTGGCTGCACCCGTAGTTTTGCGGGTCCTTATTTTTGCAGACCTGCAAAACTACGGTCGTGTGAATGGGCCCTTAGAGTGTAATGTTCATTAACCCCTTAAGGATCAGGCCAATGTCTGTTGCTTTCTACCTTCCAAAAACCACCACATTTGAAATTTTTCATTTACATAGATATGAAGGCTTCATTTACATAGATATGAATGTTTTGCAGGACCATTTGTATTTTTTTTTTTATGAAACCATTTCATTTACCATATCTTGTATTGGAAAATGGGGAAAAAATTATTTGTGGAGTGAAACTGAAAAAATCCACACAATTCCACAAAGTGTTTTTGGGTTTTGATATTACTGCATTCACTGTATGCTAAAAATAACAATAACATCCTTATTTTTTGGGACAGTACGGTTACAGCAATGTCGAATTCGTATAGTTTGTATTATGTTTACTTCTTTTAAAAAATAAAAAAAATCTTTGAAAAAATAAAAATATTGTTGGGATCGCCATTTTCTGACGCCCATACCTTTTTTATATTTCCATCCACAGAGGTGTATGAGGGCTTAGGAAAGGAGAGTGATTTGAATTTGTAATATTTTTTTAAACTTTTTTACACTGTAATTTTTTAATCTCCTTAGAGGACTTGAACATGTGAACAGTCTATGGGATTCTGACAGGCTGCCTGAGAAGCCATGCATTGGGCACAGCTTTTAAGGCAGTTAGCCATGACAGGCCTGAGGCCCTTCACAAGGCCCCAGGCTGTCATGGCAACCAATCGGGGGCCCTGTGTTTTTGGAGCTATTGACAGAGACATCTGAGGGGTTAAAATAAGTGGGTTGGTGTCATTGCTGATTCAGGTAATTGCCGGCGGGTGACTGTCATATTATACAGCCAGCAACCACCATGTATGGAGTGAGCTCAGCTTGAGAGCTCCCTCCATACAACCCCTTAACGTCAATCACGTACATGTACACGTTTATGCATAAGCAGTTGAAGAAGCACTCTCATTAAAAATTTATTGAAAAATTGTAAGGTAATATTCTTGCCTGTGGTTGTGAGTTATCCATGTCCTACTGATTCTCAGCTTTGTCATGTGATTCTGAATGTCTAACTGATACAGCATCTTATGTGTGGACAGGAAGTCAGTTTCTCTACTCATTTCTGTGAGAATCACTTTGAGACCATCACAGGAGTGAATAGAGAAACTGACTTCCTGTCCACATATACTGTAAGACGCTGAGTCAGAGTCAGTGTCGCATGACAAAGCTGAGGACTAGTAATAAAAGATTACCTGCCCTACAATTTACAGCATCTACCTTTCTAATAGGCCAGAGAGTAAACATTTTTGTGGGATTGTTTCTTTAATATCTCTATTCAGTTTCTTTGCACTGATATAAAAATATTATGATTTTCATTTCTCCCAAAAATGGCTATTTCTGAAGTACTGTATTTCTGTATTTTGTATAATTTGTATCATCAAGCAGTCACAATTTTCTAGTGTCTAACTATAGGCATTAAGCTGAATAAACTATTTAGGAGATTCAGAAATGTTTTCACATTTATGCATTAAGAAAATCTCTTTCTGACTAACTGTACAATACACAAAAGTAGCAGCACTCTGTATGCGCTAAGACAAAGATACGGTGAATGTGTGAAAAAAGTAAAATGCAAAACTGCTATACTTACTATGAGACAAAGTAGAAGCTCTTAGCACATATTAATGATCATAAATATGTCGGGCCCATCTACCAATCAACAAGGTGGCTTCTAGCAGACGGGACCTACTCTAACACAGGCTTGTATCCTACAGCAACCTGAAAAACACTGAATTAAAGGAACATCCAGCTAGTTTCCTGATTAAAACCACCAGGCTCAAGGCAGGTGGGCGAGAGTGCTAAGTGCTTATCTATATACACATATAAATACACAAAAAATGAACAAGCACCTCCAAAATAAGTGAATAGGTGGAGGACAGGTGCAGGCTACCATGGCTATTAGATATACAATACAAAAAAGTAGCATCACTCTGACTAACTGTAAATATGGGAGCTTTTAATGTGAATCGGAGGCTTTTTGCTTAATAGGGTTGTTCATTTTCAGATGGCTGGCTTTAATGTGCTATCTTTAGCGCCTTCCTACACGTTCAATAAATACATTTTTACGCTGAAAACAGTTTGGCTATGTTTGCTGTACGAGATACAATAGTTTACTCAGAGAGGATTATGTTTTATTTTGTAATAACGCAAATAAACTGCTTTGACTGATTATATAAATGTAAAGCTGGAAAACATTTCAGAGTTTCAAGAGTTTTAAGAGTTATAAGAGGACACATATGCCTAATCTGACTTCATTTGCAGTGAACATGCCAAACTGCTTTATGTTCAGTTGATTCCGTAGAAAGGATTATGTTTTATTTTGAGGCAAATGAACTACGGTCCCTGTTTATAAGGTGTAAGCAGGGGCGGTCTTGGGCACCACACATCCTATGCATTTGCATAGGGCCCCCGACGTCCAAGGGGGCCCCCACGCTCCGCTCTTGTGCTGGTGTCCAAGACCGACCGCCCAGCTGTCACGTACTGCATTTGTCCGAATGCGTACTCATTTTATAAATTAGTACGCTAATGCGTACTAATTTATAAAATGCATACACATTAGTGTACATACTAAAATATGCATATGAATTAGCGTGCAGATTTGAAAAAGCGCACGCAAATTCCACCCGAGCATGCTCTAGTCCCAGTCTTTGATGTGTGGGGGGGCGTGCCATTGGGGGGGGGATGTCATCAGAGGGCGTGTCATCAGGGGTGTGACGCGTCATTGGGGGGTGGGGGCCCCCGGACATAACTTCGCTTAGGGCCCCAGAAATGCCAAGACCGCCCCTGGGTGTACGAGTAGAAAATTTTTTAAGGTAAATTAAAATATTAAATGTGTTGTATGAGGGTGCAAATACCTAATCAGACTTTATTTTTCTCTTTAGACTTCATTTTTCCCTTTAGATAATATCTCAGTTTTGTATCTATCAGGATCACTGCAGAATAGATTTTCCAAATCCAGGTAGCAATCCCTCAAAATCAACCTCTTGAAAGGATACCCACAGAAATAAAAAGAGGTGCCCAAACTGGACAAATTCTTCAGGATTAAAGTATACTTCCAGTTATAAACAAGTTTTCAGAAATGAACAGTACAAGTGAATATAAGAAACTTTGTAATATATCTTATTAAAAATTATACTTCCTCCTGGGCTTCTCTTAACCTCTTATCTCTATTAGCACTCCGTCTCCATTACCAGCCACATAGACAAAACTTTATTGGAAGAGGAGGAATCAGAGGGTTGCTGGCAGCTAGTAAGTAATTTATTACTTCACTTTGAACAGTAGTAGAGCCTTATCCTACTAAATAGAGTAGAGTGATAAATGCTTAGTGTAGCAGAGCTAAGAAACTGCAGTTTGTGTGTCTCTCATCCAACAGCTTCCTTTGCCCCCATTCTCTGTTATGAGACATCAATGTTAAAAGCAGGAAAGAGCAAAGCAGCCTAATAAAAGCAGCTAAACACCTTTTTCTTTAACAAGATATATTACAAACTTTCTTATATTCACCTGTACTAATAATTTATGGATACACTTCTAAGTGTAATGTACCATTATATTCTTGTAATTATAGTGAATTCTCCAAATATAATATGCTTGCAATGTGGGAGAACCACAGAAGCAAACTTACCAGGTATATGGGCAACAAAGGTGATGATACAGATAGACGAAAACATTTTAGCCAGCTTTTTGTTTGTTGCCTGACTCCTTTTCATTAACTGGGCACTCTTGAAGATGGTGAGTAATATGTGAAGGTAAAAATATGCAGTTAGAGGCAGTCCAAGCAGGATCTTACAAAGCATTCTGATCTTCATGGTTTGGTCATTAATGATGGTGAAGCATGTTTCATATACAAAATCATAATGAGAGTCCTTCCAGCCAAGGAGATGTTCTAGCAGTTCTTCACTCATAAGCAAAAAACATGGAAAGAGCAACTGGAAAAATGTGAATAATCTGTGCTCATCTATTTTATATCCAAATACTATTGCTATGTAGATGGAAAATGAAATACATGAGACATAATAGAAAGAAATGGTACTTGCTATTTGCTTGATATAGACCATTAGCTCACAGATGGGAGAACTAAAACGCCACTTGTGGTAAATCCTCCAGTCAATCATCAAGGGCCAAGAAAGTAAATTGATTATGTTGAAAGCTGTGCTGCCCACCACATAGGCCACAATGCTGGTTTTAATGCAATTCTTCTTGCTGTTTAGACACATGAAGACAGATATGAGGATCAGCAAGTTTATAGTCAGTCCAGGCGTTATTAGAACACTCCTGACAAGGGCACAAAACTGGAAATAAATTCTCACATTGCAATATAAGGTGTCGTTTTGATGCATGTTTTCATATATTTAGTGTATTGTCCTGCGCTGTTAGGCTGCACACGTGTCAAAAATTCCTAGATCTTTCCAAGAGAGTCCATCCATTGCTACAATCCTATATAAAATATGTCCTTTTGGAAGAAAAATTGTTGACCTTAAATATTCTTCCTCTTTTTTGTTAAAAATCTTTTAGAAGACCGATGTTCTTGCTGGAACTGACTCATGCATCTTAGGCAGAACTTTTATACGTTAACATGGCAGGATCAAGAGAACTCAAGGGATTAATTATGAAGAACTGGCAACATAATCCATGCATACCACCTGTCATTAGCTTCATTATCTGGAAATATCACTAGTAATAATTGCCAGAATACACTTGTTTAAGTCTGTGCAGCAGTGTTTCTGCTTGTTATGATCAGTTATATCACAGGATTCGAGAAACAGTGATGTCAGAGCTTTACAATTTTGAGAGTTCATAACAATAACATTATTATTACTACTATTATTATTATTAATAATGATCATCATCTTTATATAGCACCAACACAGTCCACAGAACTGCACAATTACGAGGATACAAACAAAAATAAAACATTACAGAGTTATAAAATACTAGACAGTTCAAACAAGGGGAGTGAGTGCCCTACTTGCAGGAGTTTACAATCTGTGAGGATACTGGGGTAGCACAAAATGCTTCTGCTCTATAAAAAATAGGGCAGTACACATAAAGCCGCATGAGCCAGAACACAGCTAGTATCGGTGGATGCCCAAAAATAAAGTGCATTAGGGTGCAAGGTGTGTGGGGCATACAGTTGAATGGAGACATTGAGTTCTGAAGAATAATGTAGAAGGGGAGGGGGTAATTAGAGAAGGCAATTAGGAAGAAATATTATTGACCTGTGTGATAAATAGACTTGGAGCATATACTATCTGTTGTGCGATTTTATATAAGTGAGTAAAACAAAAATAAAATAAATTTTATGCCCTAAACCTTATTGTGTAAAATGGTCCTCAGCCAGAATTAAGGATATGATCATTGAGGACCTCTGCCTCTCTTAATATTCTCTGTAATGTGATTTTATGAGTGTGTTCTATGTCTACTTGTATAATTTTATACTGAATCATATGATAATGGAGTCCTTACAGTGCGAAGAACAGCATAACCCAAAGTGCACATAAAGTAATAATAGGTCAATGCACAGCATGGGGATGTGCGATCCATGATTTTTCTCTTTTTTTTGGAATAAGTAAGTAGCCACTGCAATGTACACCTAAGGTTATGATAATTCACTATGCTGCTGCAGGTGAGCACAGTCTAAACACCACCTAAAGACATGACACGTGCCCCATTGGGTACACAGACCAGAGGTAGAGAACCACCTAGGCGCCATACTTTCCTCACATGTGTAACTTTTTACATACATGTACATAAAATAAGGCTCATTTAGACGAGTAGATAATCATTCAAGTGACTGACGACACACGTGATCTACCAACATAACAGCAATGTTACCGACAAGCATTTTTATGCAAGGAGTATGATGTATAAATTTGTTCATATTAGATCGTATACTCACTTAAACGATGATCGCTGACTGTATTCAGACATGTCTAGTCATCGTGCCATCGGTGAAAGGTCACAGAATGCACATTTACCGTATTTTTCGCTTTATAAGACGCACCCGATGATAAGACGCACCCCAGATTTTAGAGTAGGAAAATAAGAAAAAAATATTTTTCATCAGACCTCATATCAGACCCCCCATAAATATCAGGATATCACATCAGATCCCCATATCAGCTCTTTCAGACCCCCATCAGACCTCACATCAGTCCACTCAGCCCACATCATAACTCAGATCAGCCTACTCAACCCCCATCAGACCTCAGATCAGCCCACTCAGCCCCCATCAGACCTCAGATCAGCCCACTCAGCCCCATAAGACTAAAATAAAAAACCTCTCCAGCGCCTTGGCTCCACTCCGGGTTCGGCGCTCCCTTGTCTTCTCCTGTCGGCGCTGCACTGTCACCTGACTGCATGCAGCATCAGGTCATAGTGCGCGCACTACATTTTGATGCTGTACAGGGTCAGGACAGTGCAGCGCCAGCATGAGAAGACAGGGGAGTGCTGGACCCGGAGCGGAGCTGTGGCACAGAAGGGTGAGTATCGGAAGCGCTTTCCGGCACCTAATGCACACTAGTGAGCACTTCCATAATGGTCTAGTATTCGCTTTATAAGACACACGGCAATTTTTCCCCTACTTTTGGGGGAAAAAAGTGCATCTTATAAAACGAAAAATATGGTACATTACAACAATTCATTAACAACAAACAATAATTTACTTATTCTCCTCAACAATTTCACAAGCAATGAACGAGCGTTTTTAGTAAAATTGTTCAGTTGCTACATACATTCAGATTATATGATTATCACCCACCATGAATCGCTAGCATTCAAATCATAACGATTATGGAAATCACAGGAAAAAGATATAAAACATCCTGCGCGATATGATAACTAAATATTCAGTGAAAAATCACTGAAAATAATGCACTCATACGATAGATGCAAACATAATATATGGACTACCACAACCACAAAAACGTTAGAATAAGAAAGCAAGTCATAACTAGTAAAAACAAAAAAGATTCAAGATACCAGTTCATGGTTACAGTGCCTTGCGAAAGTATTCGGCCCCCTGGAACTTTTCAACCTTTTGCCACATTTCAGGCTTCAAACAAAAAGATATAACATTTTAAATTTTTGGTGAAGAATCAACAACAAGTGGGTCACAATTGTGAAGTGGGACGAAATTTATTGGATCATTTAAACTTTTTTTGTATTAATAAAACTGAAAAGTGGGGCGTGCAAAATTATTCGGCCCCCTTGCATTAATACTCAATGTAATACACTTACAGCCTTCTGCCTGTGAGATCCAGGGGGCTGGATCTCACAGGCTTCCGTAGATAGCAGCCGGATGCCTAAGGAAGGCATCCGGCTGCCAACTAAGCCATCGGGTCCCCGTCACAGCAGTGCGGGGACCTGATGGACACTCCTTCCCACCTCCCGCATCACATGTGCCGTGGTCAGCGCTGACCACGGCACATGAAGGACTAATGCACCGGTGCATACAGCAGGGGTCCGGCTACTGGGCACAGCCAGACCCCCGCTGCTGATCGGGCGGGCGAAACTCCTGCACCCACCTGATCAGCGCGCAGTAGCACTACGGCGCTGGTCGCGAAGGGGTTAAAGTAACATAAAATCAAATAAACAGAAATATAATAACAAAATCTGTTTAATATCACAGATACAGTCATACAATTATATTCATTGTATTCAGTATTAAGGTTACTACAATATTTACTTAAAAGGTGTAAACCATAATGAAATATGGTGATATACTATAATTTTACCATGTTAAACCAAATTCTTCAATCAGCACGAAAGAATGTGTTTACAGCATAGAATTGCAAAATTGAAATATAAAATGTACATTTCAATATACATTTACATTCTTATTGTTTCTTATAGTGGATAAACCTAATTGTGGACATGGGCCGAAATGGTTTACATCTATATATCACTTAGAGTAAGTGACTAGGAATCTTAACTAATAAAAAAAAACTATAGTGTGTGAAAGTTACTGACAAACCGCAAAGTACTCTCCTCAGCCAGATGTTGACATCAGTCTTTATTTGGGGCTTCCTAGGAGAAGCACTGTATGCTGCTGTAAGCAATGGAGATTAAGGCCCCTAACAATAATTTGAAGGTTGTTACTTGAACGGCCCTCCATGACCTTTATTAGAAATCCCTAATGAGATATTGTAATAATTTAATAGGTATATATGTTCTCCCATTAAGGCCCAGTCAACAGTCTGTATCCGCGCCTTTGCAGTGAACAAAGTAGTTTGGTTCTTATCAGGTTGAACAGAAGGAACATAAAAAGAGAAAAGAAACAAAAGAACAGAAACAGAAAAGGAACAAAACATCGTCAAAATGATAGAAATAGTGAAATCTTAGCTGACACGACTGTCCTAATTTTCCATATTATCACTATGAGGAAACGTGGACCGATGGAAAAGTAATTAAATGCAACCATAGACGGGGTAAAAGGGCTAATAAATGCCATGGGGATTCTTGCCTTGTTTCTATATACAGGTATTAATCTCTTTAAATGTAACATCAGAGATACAACCCATTCGGCCTGATGCATGCGTTATCTCATTGAACATTTCACATAGAACACTTAGAGAAATAGATTTTTCTGTTGCCATGACAGGTGGAAACAAAGTTATAATTAGGCAGGAAGGTTCAGTGAGATACACCAGCACTCCATGTTATGACTAGCTATTAAACATGTCACCCTGCTAACATGGGGGATAATTGGGAAGGTTTTGCTTAAGTAGGTCACTTTTTGAATAAAAGCCCCATAAATGAAGCAGGAAAAAAGAAGCTTTGATTAGCAGAGGACTTTTGGCTCATTTTATCACAATGGCTAATTAATGCGAAGTCAATGCAAATTCAAGTGCTTGTTATTGCTGCCAGTGTAATTGTAATAATCGTGAGGTTAAAAATCCAATTTAATGCTCAAAATGTATGACAGGTGCAGTACAGATTTGTTTAATGTTTGACAAGAATGACGTTTTATTCTCTTTTTTTTCCTATAAAAAGTGACACAGCATTCCATTGAAATACAGGTTTATCATTAAACGGGTTGTCCAAAGTTTGTAAGTGATGGTCTATCTTCAGGATAGGCCATCACTAGCTGATCGGCGGGGGTCTCACACCCGACACCCCAGGCGATCAGCTGGTCTTTGTAGCTCTGTTAAAGGTTGTCAACATTATACTACACTGCTGCTGCTGTTGAAGTCAAAATCCAATGTTGACAATGCTCTGTAGCTCCAAAGCTGAATTCCCTCGATGGAGATACACAGATAAGCTGATCGGTAGGGGTGTGGGGTGTCGCCACCAATAAGCTCGTGATGGCCTATTCTGAGACTGGAAAAAATAATCTAGCTAAGCCTCTTTCACACTAGCGGCAGCACGGATCCGGCACCTAAAGGGTGCCGATGGATCCGTACTGCCGCTGATACATGTGTGGAGCCGGAGCAGCAGTCCGGCCCCACACATGTTGACATAGACATTGGGACAAGACACAGACAAACATACATACACACACACAAACACATACATACTTACATACTCCAGCCAGGGACGCCGGCAGCACGTCTTCACGCGCCTCCTGCGCGCAGTGATGACTATTCCCCACAGCGCCCCTCTGCTGGGCGCAGTGGGGAAACGTCATACCTGCGCGCAGGAGGCGCGTGAAGACATGCTGCCGGCGTCCCTGGCTGGAGTATGTGAGTATGTATGTGTTTGTGTGTATGTATGTATGTCTGTCTGTCTGTATGTATCTCTGTAGCCGGATCCGGAATGACCCCCCATTGCAAGTCAATGGAGGACAGATCCGAATTACTGGTGTGTCACACCAAACGGATCCGTCCCCATTGACTTGCATTGGGGGTCATTCCGGATCCGTCTTGGTGCAGATGCCTGGACCGGAGAGCAAACCGCAGCATGCTGCGGTTTGTTCTCCGGTCTGAAGACGGAACGGAATGCTTTCAGGAGTATTCCGTTGTCTTCAGTTCAGTTTTGTCCCCATTGACAATGAATGGGGACAAAACTGAAGCATTTTTTTTTGCGGTATTGAGCCCCTATGACGGAGCTCAATCCCGGAATAAAGAAACGCTAGTGTGAAAGTAGCCTAAAGGAGGTGGGGAATTGTCTTAAAAAACAAAAGACCCATCAGTTACCCAGTAAATTCTCCACAGTAAGTAATTAAAATGTTAAGAGTCTGTGCTGCATGTATTGTAACCACAGAGAACTGTACTCTTTTGTCACCACCAATCTTGTGTCTCATCAGAGATAAAGTTTGTTGTTCCATTAACCAGTCCATATCCATTACTGCACCATTCTTATCAGGGTAACAATACCTCCTTGTCTTACCACCCTGCTGATCACTCACAGTCTATGCATTTTTGGCCTTTACCTGTTGCTGTTACCTGTTGCTGTCTCGCTCCCTCAAACTGGCACCAGTGGCCACAGTACTCACTAGGCCTTGTCTTCCCGCTGGTCCATACTCTCTGCTCTTGTTGCTGGCAATGGGCCTGGGTACCAGTGTTCTGTGTGCTCCTCCTTCAGGTTGCGGCATGCTCCTTCCAAGCCCTCTTCATCTGTCTTTAGGGCACATGCACTTCTGCTCGCTCTTAAAGGGCCAGCATGCTTCTTGATTTGTTCCAGCTGATAGCTGGCCACTTATGTCTTAAGACACCTTCCCCAGGAAGAAAGTGTCTAAATTTTTGCTTTCCTAGTTTACTAGTCCTAGTTAAGGTATTCTTATTCTGAGTGTCTGCCTGTGTATCAAACTCTGCTTGTTTACTAATGCTGTCTGCTTTCTGTGTATGCTTGTTTACCATATTGATCCTTAGCTGCCTGCCCTGATTTTGGACTTTTTTCATGTATAGGCATAAAATCTGCCTACTCCAATCTCACCTTGTTTCCCGAATACGAGTATCGCCTAACCCCCTTGGTGTTTTGCATCAGTGTCTCTGATTCCTATGGGTAAGCTGCCAACTATACCAGGATTATTCCAAGAGGTAGTGGCCTAGTGATTCCCTGTAATGAAGGCCAGATCCCTGTATTAGGGTTAAAAAATGAAAACCAGGGGATTGGCAGGGCATTGCCCTTAACAACAGCCCAAAGCCAAACCAGTTAGTTGGCACAGTGGTTCCACAACCATTGTCTGTTATACATTTATGAGAAAGACAAAGTACTCCCTATTTGAATTCTTTGATTTTATGTATCAGGGCATTATATAAAAATCTCATCCTTAGAAGGTGTTAAAATTAGGTAAATACAACTTCAGATGAACAAGAACACACAACCGATTCCACTGTGTCATTATTTTATCATAAAAGGTGAAGCCAAAATGGAAAAGCCAGTACAGTATAAAAAAACCATGAATCAGCTTTTAGAACCAGCTTTAGTAGCAATAACTTGAAGTAATCTTTTTCTGTATGACTTTATCGGTTCCTCACATTATTCTGGAGGAATTTTGTTCAACTCTTCTTTACAGCATTGCTTCAGTTCATTGAAGTTTGTCCGCTTTTGTTTAGCTCTCTTAAGTTGCCAACACAACATTTCTATTGAGTTGTGGTTTGGACTTTGACTGGGGAATTGGAACTACTTAATTCTACTCTTTCTTAGACATTTTTTGTACATTTACTGGTGTGCTTGGGATCATCATACTGTTGCATGACCCAGGTTTGGCCAAGCTATAGCCGTTGGATAGATAGCCTAACATTTGAGTCTAGAATACTTTGGTATAGAAACGAGTTCATAGTCAACTCAATGACTGAAGGAGCCCTATGGAAGCAATAAGAATGTACTTCACACACAACTTCTGCATGTTGACCTAGTTTCTGTTAAATATATGACATAATCCAATTTGCCATGTGTTGTAACTTGTATTTACCTAATTTTAAGATTTTCTGGGGACCAGATGTTTTTTCTTTATGTCCTGATACATAAAAACATAGAATTCAAAGAGGGTGTATTTTATTTTTCTCATAACAGTACATGCAATCATAATGTCACTCAGTTGAGCATCGGAGCATTTCTTGCTCTGATGCTCTCCCTTGCCCTGCGCTGCATAGGACAAGGGCTTTTTCTTCATATCCGGTGACGTACCAGGTTTCTGCTAGGCGGACGCTTCAGCCTAGCAGTGAGCCCAGTGACGTCACTGGAACGAATGGACGGTCTTTAGTGCCGCCCTAACCTGTAAACAGCCTAGGGCAGCTCTATAGACCACCCATTAGTGCCGGTGACGTTATCTGTATCACTGCTAGATGGAAGCCTCTGCCAAACAGTGTAACTATGTAAACAAACAGCCCTGTGCGATTTGATGCTCCGTTGCTCTACTCAGAAGGGCCAGAGGGGTGAAGAACAGGTTATGAACCTCTGAACCGGGACAACCCCTTTAAAAACTGACCGTTTATCCATTTTTAACGGATATTTTTTTTCATGCGCATGTAGCCTGGTGGAACATTTGCAGAAATTTCTGCAACAAATCATGCTTTATGAGAATTTACCCTTAGGGGCCTCTCACAATGGCAGGTTATGCTGCAGTTCATGCAGTCACAATTTATGGTCACACCTGTGCCAGAATGGAAACAATGGAAGGCGGAAACCATGCAGCCTCTACAAGTCTGTAAAAGATGTCATGTGAACGGCCCCTTCGGCCTTATACAAATTTTAGCCTCTGGCTGTAAAAATGAGTGTGGCAGTTCATTGGAAGCAAACAGATATTGAAAATCCTCAGAAATTGAAGCACAAAATATTTTGGAAAATTGCAGAAGCTCTTTTACTGATATAATTCCCTAGAGTAATATAGTATGGAGAACAAAACGAAAAATACATTTTTTAAGTTATTTACTATAAAAGAATGATGTACACCATGGCATGAATTTACAGGATGAATTGGCATATATTTTTACTTTATCTGTGTCAAACAGTTCTTTCTACCAATTGGTTCAGTTAAATAAATAGTTACATAGCTACATAGTGCAGTTGAAAAAAAGATATAAGTCCCTCAAGTTCAACCAAGGGATGTTAATTGAGGAAAGCATTAATATCATTTAGTTCTAAACATTGATCCAAGCCTTTTTTTTAAAAACCGCCACCTGTTCCTGCTGTGACCACCTCCTGAGCAATGGTCTGGAGGTGGTCACAGCAGGGGCAGTCATTTTGGGCAGCTGCCTGGGCCTGAGGCTCCCAAGGGGCTCATGGCCACCCAATGTTGCCATGTATTATTATAAACCACCACTCACAAGTGGACAGGATGAGGTTAATCCTTCCTAACCCACCCTAATCCCTTATTATACCTCTCTGACGCTCCACCTGTCTTCACACTGAAGTGCTCCACATCTTCCTTACCTCTCACATCGGGAGGAGAGCTTGCTCCTCTGTCTCACCTCTGGAGATTGAATTTTTTTTTCTCTAGACGGAGACAGCGCCCTCTTGACTTCTGAGGGGATTTTACATAGAACAGCTTTCACCATACTGTTTGTACAGGCAACATGTATATTTATATTGATTAATGCTGTCCCCTCTTAGTCTACTCTTCTCAAGATTAAATACCTATAAATCTTCATGTTTTTCAGACTCTCTGATATACAAGGGGTCCTAGTGTCAGACTTTTCTTATGTGGATATGTCCCTCCCAGTAATACATGCTGGATCTGTGTGTCAAAGATGTTGCTAGCTTCTACTTGAAAACTGCCTTGTATGTGCTTTCCTCCCTCTACAGCTTGTGTAAGCTGCCCTTCTTGAATCTTCTCCCTCCTCTTCAAACAAATCTATGTATAACCTCTTACTACTACCGCGGTATATATTATGTTGTTGTACTGTATATCCAGACTTTGGCAAGCCCCCTTTAGTCCGTTCAAAAAAAAATCCTTCAATACAAACTGATATTCTAACACTGAGCGAAGGGAGGGGGAGAGCAGAGAGACAGAGCTGACAGAAACAGACACAAAGAGAAGCAACCCTCCAAAGTGTGGTTTATTTAAGAGGTGATGTTTTGGCTAACATAGCCTTTTTCAAGCAAGAAACCAAAGCAGTGGTATGACAGATTTATGTGAGATTCTGTACGACCAGCTAGGTGAAGGACACACTCTGCAGAAGCAAAATGGTAGGAAAATAAATAAATATAATGGTCTATTTAGTAAGCAAATGAACAATAAAAATACAGCAAAGATGTCAATAGTTATTAATGTTTATTTTAAAGGAAACCTGTCATCACCTTTATGCTACCCATACTAACAGCAGAATAAAGTAGAGACAGGTGAGTTGATTTCAGCGGTCTGTCATTTATAAGTTAAAAGTAAGTGGTTGCCGAGAACAAACATCACAAACATTGCAGATTAGGCCTGGAAAAGAGTCAAATCTTCATGAGAAGAGTCATGATTATTCATGAATTCCTGCTTTCTCTGCCCACCTGATGATGACTGACAGGCTTCTACTTAGTTTTCTCCCTTTCTCTCTAGGAGAGAACTGCCAGTCATCAGCAGATGGGCGGGAGAGCAGGAGATTATGAATAACCATGACTCTTCTCAGGTAGATATGACTCTTTTCAAGGCCTGGGATGCAATGTTTGTGATGTTGGTTCTCAGCAACCACTCACTTTTAGCTCAAGAGAGACACACCGCTGAAATCAGCATTTCTGTCACTATTTTATGCTGCCCTCAGTACAGTCAGCATAAAGTTGATGACAGGTTCCCTTTAAGCAATATGAATATACTATAGTTTTCTGCTGGATGGACAACTTATCTTCAGATTATGAATCACATGCAGTTGTTAATAATTAGGTATTTTATAACTAACAAAAACACGTTTTCAACTTCCTTCATGGTTGTGTAAATCCCCCTAATGAGGCTGTACTATCTCATAAAGCCTGTGTAATTAATACTGTGACCTGGAGTTCTCTGATTTATGTTATACAAACACTTCATAAAATATCAAGAGCAAGAGCCAGAAAAAAACAAGCTTTTTCCTTAAATGAGTCCACCTGGATTATATAATGAGAAAAGTTAAAAAATACGTAGCTATTGCTGAGCAAAAACAGGAATCTAAGCTTTCAAAGTAATGTGTAAATTCTGTTAGGAAGAACTTGCTTATTACACTCGTAGAAGCTAAGCTCCATTCAGTGCACAAAGCTCTATTTTACTAATTTTCAGCCACAGACAA
This sequence comes from Rhinella marina, assembly GCA_900303285.1. NCBI lineage: Eukaryota > Metazoa > Chordata > Amphibia > Anura > Bufonidae > Rhinella > Rhinella marina. The sequence goes on along the minus strand of ONZH01010186.1, from coordinate 13,931 downwards.
AGTATTATTAAACCTTAGATGCTCTGTTTCATACATGTTTAGTTGTGAAAATTACCATGAATCTGAAACACTTTTTGATGGCGTTTAATTCATTTAATTATTCTCTTGTTACTCACCTTACATGGTTCATATAGTGCGTCTTCGACTTGACTACAGAGACAGTGCTACTTCTCTGCTCACATGGTGGTGTATGGTTACCAAGGCAAACGAAGATGATGTTAGGCCTTGGCGGCATATTTAAAAATGACTTCAACTTCTTCACCTTTCCTGCAGACAAGGGCAGACATACTGCCTGTGCAGCCGGTTCAGCTGCACAGGGGCCCAGTGTGTGAGGGGATACATTCATACTAGTGCTCACTAGTATGCAGGAGGCAGAGGACAGAAGTGCTGCGAGCGCCATACTTACTCCTCTTCCCTGGTCCCCTCCAGCCCAACTGCATACAGCACACACTATGATCTGATGCTGTATGCAGTCAGGTAACATGACTGTGCAGCGATGGCTGTTGGAGACCAGCAGAGCAGGGACTCACTGCAGGAGTAGATATGGAGAGCAGCGGCAGAGCAGGAGAGGTAAATTTATTTATTTATTTTTAGTCTGATCTGAGGTCTGATGGGGGTCTAAACATCGATTTGGGGAGGGAGACTGAATGAACATCTGATATGGGGGGTGCCTGAATGAGCATCTGATATGAGGGGGGGAGTCTGAGCAACTGATATGGGGGTCTGTCTGAGCAACTGATATGGGGGCCTGAATGAGCATCTGATATGGGGGGGTGAGCAACTTATATGGGGGGGGGGGGGGGCTGAGCAACTGATATGGGGGCCTGTCTGAGCAACTGATATGTTGGCCTATCTGAGCAACTGATATGGGGGACCTGAATGAGCATCTGATATGTGTGTGGGGAGGGTCTGAGCACCTGATATGGGGGCCTGAATGAGCATCTGATATGTGTGTGGGGAGGGTCTGAGCAACTGATATGGGGGGGCTGAGCAACTGATATGGGGGGGTTCTGCGCAACTGATATGGTGGCCTGTCTGAGCAACTGATATGGGGGCCTGAATGAGCATCTGATATGGGGGGTCTGAGTAACTGATATGGTGGCCTGTCTGAGCAACTGATATGGGGGCCTGAATGAGCATCTGATATGAAGGGGGGTCTGAGCAACTGATATGGGACCTGTATGAGCATATGCGGGCCTGAATGAGCATCTGATTTGGATGGGGAGCCTGAGCATCTGATATAGGGGGGGTCTGAGCTACTGATATGGGGGTCTGTCTGAGCATCTGATATGGGGGGCTGAGCAAATGATGGCCTAAATGAATTTCTAATATGGGGGTCTGTCCGAGCATATCGGGGTCTGTCTAGGCATATGGGGGCCTGAACCTCTCATATGAGGGCCTGAATGAGCATCTGATATGGGGGTGACCTGAGCATCTAATATGGGGGGTCTGTTTGAGCTTCTTATGGGGGCCTGAATGAGCATCTGATATGGGGGGGGGGTTAGCTTCTCATTAGGGTCTGAGAATCATATGAGGGTTTGAGCAACTGATATGGGCTCTGTCTGAGCATATGGGGTCCTAAGCTTCTCATATGGGGGCCTGAATGAGCATCTAATATGGGGAGTCTAGGCATCTGATATGAGGGACTGTCTAAGCATATGGATCTGAAAGGAAGGGGGGTATTTTTTGAATTGTCACACATTTTAGGGGGTATTTTTATACTGGTGAACATTATAAGGGGGCATTTTTCTACTGGCATTCGTTGTAAGGAGAGTTATTACTACTGGGGGACTACGGGGAACATGATTACTAGTATGGGCACTATGGGGCCATTATTATTTTTCGGGGCACAATAGGGACATTATTACTATTGAGGGCACGGCTAACACAGAGTGCACTCTGGCAGATAATTATTTATATTGGTGGGACTTTGGGGAGCACTATTACTGTGGGGGGCACCCTGGCATTGTATTAGCTGTTCTATATCATCATTCAGCTTGTTGCATCCTCTCCAGTGTCAGAATGGCCATCCAGAGTACCAGATCATCCTCAAGTGAGCCCAGACTCTGACACAAAAATGTACCCCTAATTCTCAAGGGCTTCTATGGTCTAGCAGAAAACTATTCAAATTTTCAGATGACTTTAGAGCACATCAATTTCCACTAAAGTCTATAATTAAATGAAACCAGGGAGTGGACATGTGCATGTTCTAGATAGAAAGATTGTGGGCCCTCAAAATTATTCTCTTTGGCTGGCCCAAGGAAGCCCAGTCTGACACTGATCTTGTCTGAAATTCCCTGATGACTCCTGGCTAGATTCCTGATTTTGCTTCATGTTCTTTGCTATAGAGCACCCACCACAAATTGATGACTATTCTGGGGACTGCAACCTAGATTTATCTCTGTGACAGAAAGTTAATTGTATATAAAGAACACTCATAAAAACAACATGCTATCAGATGGCTTATCTAGGGATCAACTAACAATATGTCATTACTACCCTTAGTGAAGTCAGCAAAGGTTCTCTAGCAAATTATGTCAAAAGGCAGTTTTAGTGATTGCTAACAATAATCCTGTAGCAACTGCTTAATAAATTATACTGTTCCTATTGCAACTGAAACAGAAAAAAGACATGGCACCTTATTATGCAGACATCTCAGAACAGAAAGGAAATTGTACAGTCTTCTGCTCACCTGCTAAGGTTGTGCTTAACATGGGTACAACCCTCGTAGAATCACGTGAAGATATGTACCGAAAGATTGCCTACAGCTTCTCAGTGTATAGCATCCAATAGACAGAAAAATGGAGACTCCAGTGCTGCTGACATCCAGGATCATGAATAGTAGCTGCAAACTTTATTGTAGATAAAATGGCTACACGTTTTGGCACTGATTTTACCATGATGAAGGCGCTAATTTAGGGCCGAAGCACGTAGCCATGTTTTCTACAAATAAGTTTCCTGTCTCCATATTACTGTTCCTATTGCTCTTGTTAGTGTTGGAAATCAAAACATCTCTAAAAAAAATATTCAAGTGTAACAGTGCACAAATACATTTAGGATGGGTTTACCTAGGATGTCCCAACTTACCACCTCAGGCATCTCCAGATGTACAATGATGTTATACGGGATATAGGCAGATGGTGGTAAGGTAACGGTCCGGAGGTGATGACGCTACCCCTAAGATGAAGCCCCTACAATAATCCTTTGCAGAGCACTCATGCTTAAAATGAGCGACCCAAAGGGACTAGACTCCATCCTTAACCTGGTTTGCCCAACATAAAGTATCAACCAAACACACGTGTGCTACCAGCTTCATCAGTGTGTATTCAAAACAACGGTAAAAGAGATCTCAGACCCATATGGTGAGATAGAGTCTCGGAAATAAATGATAGGGCAAGTGTCCCTATACAGTGCCTTGCGAAAGTATTCGGACCCCTGGAACTTTTCAACCTTTTGCCACATTTCAGGCTTCAAACAAAAAGATATAAAATTTTAAATTTTTGGTGAAGAATCAACAACAAGTGGGTCACAATTGTGAAGTGGAACGAAATTCATTGGATTACTTAAACTTTTTTTGTAATAATAAAACTGAAAAGTGGGGCGTGCAAAATGATTCGGCCCCCTTGCATCAACACTTTGTTGTGCCACCTTTTGCTGCGATTACAGCTGAAAGTCGCTTGGGGTATGTCTCTATCAGTTTTGCACATCTAGCGACTGAAATTCTTGTCCATTCTTCCATGCAAAACAGCTCGAGCTCTTTGAGGTTGGATGGAGAGCGTTTGTGAACAGCAGTTTTCAGCTCTTTCCACATATTCTCAATTAGATTCAGGTCTGAACTTTGACTTGGCCATTCTAAGACCTGGATACGTTTATTTTTGAACCATTCCATTGTAGATTTTGCTTTATGTTTGGGATCATTGTCTTGTTGGAAGATAAATCTCCGTCCAAGTCTCAGGTCTTTTGCAGACTCCAACAGGTTTTCATCCAGAATGGTCCTGTATTTGGCTCCATCCATCTTCCCATCAATTTTAACCATCTTCCCTGTCCCTGCTGATGAAAAGCAGGCCCAAACCATGATGCTGCCACCACCATGTTTGACAGTGGGGATGGTGTGTTCAGGGTGATGAGCTGTGTTGCTTTTACGCCAAACATATCGTTTTGCATTCGTTTTGCATTGTTTCCAAAAAGTTTGATTTTGGTTTCATCTGACCAGAGCACCTTCTTCCACATGTTTGGTGTGTCTCCAAGGTGGCTTGTGGCAAACTGTAAATGAGACTTTTTATGGATATCTTTGAGAAATGGCTTTCTTCTTGCCATTCTTCCATAAAGGCCAGATTTGTGAAGTGTTCGACTGATTGTTGTCCTATGGACAGACTCTCCCACCTCAGCTGTAGATCTCTGCAGTTCATCCAGAGTGATCATGGGCCTCTTGGCTGCATCTCTGATCAGTCTTCTCCTTGTTTGAGATGAAAGTTTAGAGGGACGGCTGTGTCTTGGTAGATTTGCAGTGGTCTGATACTCCTTTCATTTCAATATGATCGCTTGCACAGTGCTCCTTGGGATGTTTAAAGCTTGGGAAATCTTTTGGTATCCAAATCCGGCTTTAAACTTCTCCACAACAGTATCACGGACCTGCCTGGTGTATTCCTTGGTCTTTATGATGCAGAACCCTGAGACTATCACAGAGCAGGTTCATTTATACGGAGACTTGATTACACACAGGTGGATTCTATTTCTCTTCATCAGTCATTTAGGACAACATTGGATCATTCAGAGATCCTCAATGAACTTCTGGAGTGAGTTTGAGTCTGGAGTTTTCTGAACTGAAAGTAAATGGGACGAATAATTTTGCATGCCCCACTTTTCAGTTTTATTATTACAAAAAAAGTTTAAATGATCCAATAAATTTCGTTCCACTACACAATTGTGACCCACTTGTTGTTGATTCTTCTCCAAAAATTTAAAATGTTATATCTTTTTGTTTGAAGCCTGAAATGTGGCAAAAGGTTGAAAAGTTTCAAGGCGCCGAATACTTTCACAAGGCACTGTAAGTAACTAATCACATGGTGCTGTGTGCCAAGTAAGAAGGAGCCATTTGACCCATGTGACCTAGGGCATGTAATGTGGATCAAAGATCTCTGTCACAGGCACCCTATATTATGCCCAGCCATGTATAAATTGAGGTAGTGAGGCAGAACATTGAAGACAAAATTGGTAATAGATTCCTCATTGTATGGGGAGTGGGTCTAGAGCAGGGATTAGCAACCTCTGGCACTCCAGCTGTTTTGAAACTACAACTCCCAGAATCCTCCTTTCATTTCTGTGGGAGTTACAAGAACAGCTGAGTATGTTTGCATGCTGGGAGTTGTAGCTTCACAGCAGCTCGAGTGCCGAAGAACTTGAAAAACTTTCTTTCCTTTCTGTGGGTGGGCAGCAGCACAACACATGAGACAATCACATGCATCTCATACAATGCAATGCAAATAGCTTGTGTTAACACTTTTCTCCCTTGCATAGAAAATAGTCCCTTTCATAGACCCCAGAGATACATACAGTATGTTATGTAATGCCCCCACAGTTTCCTCATCCACTTTCTAGAGCGATATAGCTATTTATTAAATGAATTTAGAAGTAGGGATGAATGAAAAATGTCTGGGTTGCTTCACTATGAGATCACTATGTCAGAATTGAGAGAAGGAAGAGAGCAGAAAAACTACTGAGCATGTAAGTCCACCTCTGAATGCTGGAGAAGGTGGACAGAAGAGGGAGATACCAAAAAGGAAATGTTATGTACGTTGAAAAAAAATATTTTTATTGCGTGTATATTGAAATAATAACTTGCAATTCCTTATTGAATACATAGCTACACTTTTTATAGGATAACCCATTTAAAGGGGTAGTCCCATCTGGACATTAATGGCATATCAATGGGATATGCCATAGATGTCTGATAGGTAGAGGTCCCACCTCTGGGACCTACCCTTATCACAAGGATGGGGTCCTGCTGTGAATGAAGAGCATTCTTGTGCTGTATACCACTATGGCCAGTGATTGGATGCAGTGGTCATGTGTATATACTGGCACGTCACCACTGCAGCCAGGTAAGCACCTGGCTTTTCCCACATTTTTTTAACAACTCAGATAACCCCTTAAAGTTCTGCTCAGTTCCCCTTTATTTTATGCTGTTGCTCTACTTGTTCATTTTGGCTGCGGACTATAAGCAAAAGCCCACCACAAGCTCAGCAGGAATGCTTATTTCCATTACAGCAAGGATATCATGATTATTGACTAGACACAGAGCTGGCATTATGTTGGATGGCGCTTTGTGTAATACCTTCCCTTCTTTAAAGGGGTTGTCCAGCCAGATATATTGAGACCTATCGTCAGGATAGGTCATCAATATCTAATCGTGGGGGTCCAACACCCAGGACCCCCCGATAAGCTGTTTGAATAGGAAGCAGCTCTCCATGCGAGCACTACTTCCTGTTTATTACACTGTACTTCGTCTCGGAAGTGCATTGTAATACAAGTACTCGTTCCATTCAAGTGAATGGAGTGAGTACTTGTAATTACAATATGGCACCGTTCCACAGGACACGGCGCATAGTATAAAGTCCAGGAAGCTGCGCTCGCATGGGGCGCCCCCTCCTCATCAAACAGCTGATCGGACCCCCGTCGATCAGATATTGATAGGAGGATAGGTCATCCATATATATGGCCAAATAACACTTATTTAATTATTTAAATCTCATTATGATTTCTTTATCTCATAGTGAAGTGGCCCAGACATCTCTTATTCATCTTTACTTGTTAAAGGAAACCTGTCATCTCCGAAACACCCCCTGAACTAGAGTAAGCGTTGCATAGTGTAAGTGATGCTGAATCTGAATATGTAAGTTTTATCTTCATACTCACTTCCATTCCGACGCTGTGCTCCCACAAACCTGCAGTAAAATGCATTGAGAGGACTCTTCTTTGAGTCCTCTCCATTATGTGAGTGAGCACCGGAGTCCAGTGAGTGCATTTTACTGCAGGTTTGTGGGAGCACAGCATCAGAATGGAAGTGAGTATGAAGATAAAACTTACATATTCGGATTCAGCATCACTTACACTATACACCGCTTACTCTAGTTCAGGGGGTGTTTCGGAGATGACAGGTTCCCTTTAAGTCATATGACTATATAGTTATATCTCTCTCTAGACAGTGGAGAAGGAAATTATGGGGGCATTACATTACACATGTATCTCTGGGTCTATACTTATGTTATGGACTATTTTTTATGCAAGTACTAAGGGGTTAACCAGAGCTAATTGTTATACTTCCTGGCAGGGCCGGACTGGGACTGAAATTCAGCCCTGGCATTTTGAAATCAAAGAGGCCCACATGCCTCGACTTTTTAAAGTCACAGCCAACCCTTTTAGAGCCCCTAAAAATTATTAAAATATAATAATTTAATAAACGTAAACCACACCAAACAAGGTAAATAAACCGCCCCCTGCAGAGAGAGATGGAAAAGCTATATGTCCTGATAGGGTAAGGGTCTAGAACTCAGACCCGGACTGATCAAAACTTTTGATATGTCTCTGTGACATGTCAAAAGTCTTTCAGTTCATCACTGGCCCTATTACACAGATTGATGTGTAAAGGTCCTTTTACACGGGCCGATTATCGGCCGAAAAAGCGTTCCTAGGAACGGTAGTGCCGATAATCGGCCCGTGTAAAAGTGGCCCTAATCAGCCGACGAACGAGTAAAACGCTCGTTCATCGGCTGATTGGATCTTTTGGTTTGTACAAAAGATCCAGTCTGTCGGGTGCACATCACCCTGTGTAAACTAACCTTTTCCTTCCTAACATTACGTGTATCACTACAGAACATACAGGGTAAGGCTACATTCACATGACCCATTCACTTAAATGAACACTGTGTGCTGTCCGCATCTGTATGTCCATTCCTATTTTTGTCCATTTGCGGACAAGGATAGGCATCGTTACAGTGGATCTGCAAAAAAAACAGATGCCATACGGAACATCATCCTTTTTTTGCGGATCCGCAATTTGCAGACTGCAAAACACAATGTTCGTGTGAATGTAGCCTAATACAGCGCCCCATACCTCTTACATCCAGTATAATACAGCGCCCCATACCTCTTACATCCAGTATAATACAGCGCCCCATACCTCTTACATCCAGTATAATACAGCGCCCCATACCTCTTACATCCAGTATAATACAGCGCCCCATACCTCTTACATCCAGTATAATACAGCGCCCCATACCTCTTACATCCACTATAATACAGCGCCCCATACCTCTTACATCCAGTATAATACAGCACCCCATACCTCGTACATCCAGTATAATACAGCGCCCCATACCTCTTACATCCAGTATAATACAGCGCCCCCTACCTCTTACATCCAGTATAATACAGCGCCCCATACCTCTTACATCCAGTATAATACAGCGCCCCATACCTCTTACATCCAGTATAATACAGCACCCCCTACCTCTTACATCCAGTATAATACAGCGCCTCATACCTCTTACATCCAGTATAATACAGCGCCCCATACCTCTTACATCCAGTATAATACAGTGCCCCATACCTCTTACATCCAGTATAATACAGCGCCCCATACCTCTTACATCCAGTATAATACAGCGCCCCATACCTCTTACATCCAGTATAATACAGCGCTCCATACCTCTTACATCCAGTATAATACAGCGCCCCATACCTCTTACATCCAGTATAATACAGCGCCCCATACCTCTTACATCCAGTATAATACAGCGCCCCATACCTCTTACATCCAGTATAATACAGCGCCCCATACCTCTTACATCCAGTATAATACAGCGCCCCATACCTCTTACATCCAGTATAATACAGCGCCCCATACCTCTTACATCCAGTATAATACAGCGCCCCATACCTCTTACATCCAGTATAATACAGCGCCCCATACCTCATACATCCAGTATAACACAGCGCCCCATACCTCTTACATCCAGTATAATACAGCGCCTCATACCTCATACATCCAGTATAATACAGCCCCATACCTCTTACATCCAGTATAATACAGCGCCCCATACCTCGTACATCCAGTATAACACAGCGCCCCATACCTCTTATATCCAGTATAATACAGCGCCTCATACCTCATACATCCAGTATAATACAGCGCCCCATACCTCTTACATCCAGTATAATACAGCGCCCCATACCTCGTACATCCAGTATAACACAGCGCCCCATACCTCATACATCCAGTATAATACAGCCCCATACCTCTTACATCCAGTATAATACAGCGCCCCATACCTCGTACATCCAGTATAACACAGCGCCCCATACCTCTTACATCCAGTATAATACAGCGCCTCATACCTCATACATCCAGTATAATACAGCCCCATACCTCTTACATCCAGTATAATACAGCGCCCCATACCTCGTACATCCAGTATAACACAGCGCCCCATACCTCTTACATCCAGTATAATACAGCGCCTCATACCTCATACATCCAGTATAATACAGCGCCCCATACCTCTTACATCCAGTATAATACAGCGCCCCATACCTCTTACATCCAGTATAATACAGCGCCCCATACCTCTTACATCCAGTATAATACAGTGCTCCATACCTCTTACATCCAGTATAATACAGCGCCCCATACCTCTTACATCCAGTATAATACAGCGCCCCATACCTCTTACATCCAGTATAATACAGCGCCCCATACCTCTTACATCCAGTATAATACAGCGCCCCATACCTCTTACATCCAGTATAATACAGCGCTCCATACCTCTTACATCCAGTATAATACAGCGCCCCAAACCTCTTACATCCAGTATAATACAGCGCCCCATACCTCATACATCCAGTATAATACAGCGCCCCATACCTCTTACATCCAGTATAATACAGCGCCTCATACCTCGTACATCCAGTATAATACAGCGCCCCATACCTCGTACATCCAGTGTCGTCTCCTCTGATGTAGATCTTCTCTTTCCTCATCTTCTCCTTTCAGACCAGACGCCATTTTTCAGCCATTTCTCATCTCTGCAGTTTGACAGCAAAAAAATCATTGTTTACTACTTTTCCATCATCCTCCCGTCTTCTGGACAAATCATCCTACCACCCCCAGTACTGTGCCACTAGTACCACACAGATAGTGCCCGTCAATAATTATTGGCATACAGTGTCCTAAAATAACTGCGCCCAGCAAATAGTGTCCCGTAATAGTGTAAACATAATGCCCCCCTGAAATAACTGCGCTGATACTGTGCCAGGGTGCCCCCCACAGTAATAGTGCCCCCCACAGTAGTAGTGCCCCCCCACAGTAGTAGTGCCCCCCCCAAAGTCCCAACTAATAATTCTCTGCCAGAGTGCACTTATTAGTAATAGTGCCCCCAACAGTACTAATGTCCCCACTGTGCCCCAGAAGTAATAATGCTTCCAATGTGCCAGTAAGAAGTGCCCCCAGTGCCCCCATGTGCCAGAAAAATGCCCCCAGTGCCCCCATGCCATAAATAAATGCCCCCAGTGCCAGTAAGAAATGCCCCCAGTGCCCCATGTGCCAGTAAAAATGCCCCCAGTGCCAGTAAAAATGCCCCCAGTGCCTGTAATAATGCCCCCAGGGCCAGTAAAAATGGCCCCAGTGCCAGTAAGAAATGCCCCCAGTGCCAGTAAAAATGCCCCTATTGTGCCAGTAAAAATGCCCCCATTGTGCCAGTAAAAATGCCCCCAGTGCCCCATGTGCCAGTAAAAATGCCCCCAGTGCCAGTAAAAATGCCCCCAGGGCCAGTAAAAATGCCCTCAGTGCTGTAATAATGCCCCCAGGGCCAATAAAAATGGCCCCATTGCCAGTAAAAATGCCCCCATTGTTCCAGTAAAAATGCCCCCATTGTGCCAGTAAAAATGCCCCCAGGGCCCCATTGTGCCAGTAAAAATGCCCCAGTACCAGTAAAAATGCCCCAGTGCCCCATGTGCCAGTAAAAATGCCCCCAGTGCCAGTAAAAATGCCCCCAGTTCCCTATGTGCCAGTAAAAATGCCCCCCAGTGCCCCATTGTGCCAGTAAAAATGCCCCAGTACCAGTAAAAATGCCCCCAGTGCCCCATGTGCCAGTAAAAATGCTCCCAGTGCCAGTAAAAATGCCCCCAGTGCCCCATTGTGCCAGTAAAAATGCCCCATGTGCCAGTAAAAATGCCCCCAGTGCCCCATTGTGCCAGTAAAAAGGCCCACAGTGTCCCATGTGCCAGTAAAAATGCCCCCAGTGCCCCATGTGCCAGTAAAATGCCCCCAGTGCCAGTATAAATGCCCCCAGTGCCCCATTGTGCCAGTAAAAATGCCCCCAGTGCCAGTTAAAATGCCCCAGTGCCAGTTAAAATGCCCCCAGTGCCCCATTGTGCCAGTAAAAATTTCCCCAGTGCCCCATGTGCCAGTAAAAATGCCCCCAGTGCCCCATTTTGCCAGTAAAAATGCCCCCATTGCCAGTAAAAATGCCCCCTGTGCCAGTAAAAATGCCCCCAGTGCCCCCATGTTCCAGTAACAAATGCCCCCAGTGCCCCCATGTGCCAGTAAAATGCCCCCAGTGCCCCATGTGCCAGTAAAAATGCTACCAGTGCCCATAAAAATGCCCCCAGTGCCCCCATTGTGCCAGTAAAAATGCCCCCCAGTGCCAGTAAAATGCCCCCATGTGCCCCCAATAGAGCTCCGGTCGGTGCTACAATAAAAAAAAAAAATTAACACTTATACTTACCTCCATGGTGCTGGCAGCGATGCGATGCAGGCCTCTTCCGGCCTGTATCCCGCGCTGTATGGCTCAGGCGGCGCGATGACGTCATCGCGCCACCTGAGCCGGCCTCTGATAGGCTGCAGGCCTAGTGCCTGCAGCCTATCAGAGGAACGGGCAGGGGAGACACCTCTCCCTCCCCTGCCGCAGTACAATACAGGCATCTGTATCGCCGTCCTGAGGATGGCGATACAGATGACTATGGAGATGAGCGCTTCCATGGTGCTGGCAGCGATGCGATGCAGGCCTCTTCCGGCCTGTATCCCGCGCTGTACGGCTCAGGCGGCGCGATGACGTCATCGCGCCGCCTGAGCCGGCCTCTGATAGGCTGCAGGCCTAGTGCCTGCAGCCTATCAGAGGAACGGGCAGGGGAGACACCTCTCCCTCCCCTGCCGCAGTACAATACAGGCATCTGTATCGCCGTCCTGAGGACGGCGATACAGATGACTATGGAGATGAGCGCTTCCACAATGGAAGCGCTCATCTCCCTCTGCCCCGCCGCCCGCAATTATGCGCAGGGCCGCGCCGCACCTGTCTAATTGGCGGTGCGGCCCTGCAAGGGGGGACCGGACCGGCCCACGGAAGGCAGCGGCCCTTCTGGCATTTGCCAGAAGTGCCAGACGTCCAGTCCGGCCCTGCTTCCTGGGAGATGCAGGTCACTGATAAGCTGCTGCCCATCCACAAAAAGGGAAATAAATCCTCCAGATTTGTGAATAAAAAACTTTTTAAATTTGTGTTGTAATTAGAGATGAGCGAGCACTAAAATGCTTGGGTGCTCGTTATTCGAGACAAACTTTTCCCGATGCTTGGGTGCTCGTTTCGAGTAACGAACCCCATTGAAGTCAATGGGAGACTCAAGCATTTTTGCACGGGACCAAGGCTCTGCCTAGGGAAGGCTGGGTGAAAACCTGGAAACCTCAGAAAATGATGGAAACACCACGGAAATGGACAGGAAACAGCAGGGGCAGCATGCATGGATGCCTCTGAGGCTGCCTAATCCCACCATTACCCCAAATTCTCAGGCAACAGCCTGGTGGTTAACCTCATGGCAATTGTGCTCACCCAGACCAAGAAAGGCGAGGCACATACCCATCACATGTTAGGGAAGCACCCAACTAGGTGCAAAGAAAAATTGTTTAGAGAGAGGGCCTGTAGGTGGACCTCCGGAAAAATTGTTTAGAGAGAGGGCCTGTAGGTGGACCTCCGGAAAAATTGTTTGGAGAGAGGGCCTGTAGGTGGACCTCCGGAAAAATTGTTTGGAGAGAGGACCTGTAGGGGGCCCTCCGGAAAAATTGTTTAGAGAGAAGGCCTGTAGGTGGACCTCCGGAAAAATTGTTTGAAGAGAGGGCCTGTAGGGGGCCCTCCTGAAAAATTGTGGTAAAAGAGTGCCAGTTGGACCTCTAAAAAATGGCATTTTTTTGGTCAGCGTTAGGCAAAGACGACAAGGAGGAGGAGGAGTAGGAGGAGTAGAGAAGAGGAATCGGATACATAAGTAATGTTAATCTTTAGCTGCTTTCCCCCGGAGGAGATTTGAATTCCGGTGAAATCCAGGCTTTGTTCATTTTAATAAGCGTCAGCCTGTCAGCGCTGTCAGTTGACAGGCGTGTACACTTATCGGTGATGATACCACCAGCTGCACTGAATACCTGCTCTGACAACACGCTAGCGGCAGGGCAGGCCAGCACCTCCAAGGCGTACAGCGCCATTTCAGGCCACGTGTCCAGCTTTGAAACCCAGTAGTTGTATGGAGCAGAGTGATCGGTCCGGACGTTGGTATGGTCAGCTAGGTACTCCCTCACCATCTTTCTGTACAGCTCCCCCCTACTCTGCCTAGACTGGGGACAGGTGACAGTGTCTTGCTGGGGTGACATAAAATTGGCAAAGGCCTTGGAGAGCGTCCCCCTGCCAGTGCTGGACAAGCAGCCTGCTCGCCTCCTCTCCCCCGCTACTTGGCCCACAGAATCATGCCCTCTGCCGCTAGCGGCATCAGATGGGAAGGATTGTTTCAGCTTGTGCACCAGGGCCTGTTGATATTGATTCACTCTCATACTCCTTTCCTCTACAGGGATGAGAGTGGAAAGGTTCTGCTTGTACCGTGGGTCCAGGAGAGTGAAC